>CM056946.1:4596530-5029579 GCA_029856935.1 Cyclocarya paliurus | reverse complement strand
AATTAGTTTAGATATAAGAGATTTATTGTGCATTTGTATTGAGATATGCAAAGCTGTCCAAATATTCCTAAGCCTATGTCATGCCATGTCTTGATGTAAAAATAGTGTCCCTCATTTGGTTAAATTCTACCTAAACCAATAGTCCAAAATCTTGATGAGCTAACCTTTTTCTAATGAGGGACCACAAGTTGATTAAAGGGCATATTCCCTAAGCTTGTTTATCCCACTTGAGATGCCTAAATCTATTTTAAAGCTCATTGTCGAGAATTCTAAATTTTTGTCTCCTAATGTCCATAACCCAAAGTGAGTTTGAACCAAAGAACATTGCTTGAAGCCTATAAATTCTTAACTACCTTTCATGTAAGTTTTAAAATAGCCTTTCCATGGACAGCTAGCATGTCTTAATACTTCAGTTATTTCTCTTATAAGTTGAGGTGAGGAGTATTCATTTGGATGATGTTAAACATAGAAGGGACGTTAGATTGAAGTATCATGGCTTTCTCTTTTAAAGGGAGGGCTAAAGAATATTGTATAAGTATTAACACGCTTATGTTATTAATTGGAATAGGAATATTGATGATGGAAGTATCGAGAAGCATATAGGTAAGTAGTTATGACCATGCTTCTTACACCATGCTCTCTTTATGAAAGAATATCTCTCTCATTGCAAATGTTTCTCTAAGTAAATGAATATAGTATGTACAGCCCTTTCTTGATAGCCCCTGTTAAGTACCATATCGATTATAATTGTGTGTACATGTATAAGGTAATGGATGCATGTAGATCCTAAGTCATGAGATTTCCATGCATGCTCTCTCAAGAAACTTATGATTTTTCCTATATGTAGTATAGCATGAAAATGTATCTTGTTCATGAAAATGCATGTGCATTGAACTAAGAAAGATGATAAAAAGGTTTAAATGTTAAAGGAAATGAACGTCTCATGTTTTATGCTTCAAGTGATGCTTTAAAGAAGTTTTTAAATGTCCCTATGAACTGATGCTTTAAATGTCCCTGAGAACCGACGTTTTAAAAGATGTCTTGAAATATGAGATTTAAGCCTATGTTTTTAAATGATGTTTAAGCTTGTACTTTTAAATGATGTTTATACTCGTGCTTTTAAATGGTGTTAAGCTCATGCTTTTAATTAATGTTTAAGCCTATGCTTTTAAGTGATGTTTAAGCCTATGCTTTTAATTGATGTTTAAACGTATACTTTTAAATGATGTTTAAGCCATACTTTTAATGATGTTTAAGCTCATGCCTTAAGATGATATGAAAGCTTTAAATGATGTTTAAACTCATGCTTCTAGAAAATGTTTAAGCTCACGCTTTGAAATAATGTTAAGCTCATGTTTTTTAAGTAACGTTCCTTTCCTATGAATGAACTGTTAAATGAAAAGGACTGAAATTAAAAAGAAACAAAAATTTCAATGAATGAAAATACGTAACAGCCAATGAAAGTAAATGGGTACCCAATGAATGAATGGACAGATTGCAATGCCGGGTAGTAGTATCTGGTAGTGCACCCAGTGCTGCACCCTAACAGAATGGGATTCCAACCTGTGGCTACAGGCGAATCCATTGGTCATAGGACCGCTAACCCTAGCACGCGGGGGTAACAGTGTGTAATGGCCTATGAAAGTGAAAAGATGTAATGCATGAAAAGCATGTTATGCATGAAAGATGAAAAGCATGAAATAATGTTTATGCATGAAAGCCTAATTATTTCTAAAAATGTTTATGCATGGAATGAAATGAAAATGTTTATGTATGCATGTTTTCAAAAGGAAAAGAATAGATGCCTAGTATGTTCACTGCATGGTATACTACTTACTGAGTATTAGACTCACTTTTGTTTTAAATGTTTTAAACGTCCAGGAAATGATGAAAAGGCTGGGGAGCAAGGCATTACTGCAGAGTGTTTTCCCTGTTGGTGAGGAAAAAGAAAGGAAGAAAAAGGAAAAGAAAAATATGCTAAGAATAGGTATGTACGTAGCGATCTCACCCATCGCGGGGCGTGGTTGTTATAGTCCACCTCCTTGGCTATTGCTGCGTATTTTTCGAAACTAAAGCTTCGTTGTTTTTGTTTGACCTTTTGAGCTCGCAGGTCCACGCAAAGTCGATGCTCGATGACAAAGTAATCTATTCCAGGCATCTCTTCGTGACTCCATGCGAAGACGTCGTGGTGTTCATGAGTAGATGCTCCAAAGCTTGTCTCAGCTCTAGACCCAGTTTGGTTCCAAGCTGTACCGTCCACTCCAACTTCTGTTGATCGACCGAAATTAGCTCTAAGGGTTAGTTAGGTTTAGCCTGTCGAAGTGCTTGTTCATCACGGACCTCTTCATCCCATTCAGGCAATGCAGGTGGTGAAGTTAGATCGGGTATCCCTTAAGCTCCTTCAACTACCTTGACCTCATGCCTTAGCTCTCGAGCATAGTATTCCTGGGCCAAGACTTGCTCGCCAACACCTCCCCTACTCTCGACCTTCATTTTGAGGTGGTAGGTAGAAGTCACTGCTCTCAAGTGGTTTAGGGTGGGGCGCCCCATTATTACATTGTATGAGGAAGGGACTTTGACCACTAGAAAATCGGCCATGGTTGCCGTGGTTTTGGGGGTCGTCCCTGCTAAGATTGATAAGGTGATGTTCCCTATTGGTTGAATGATATCTCCTATGAAGCCTTTGAATGGCATAGGGGCCGAGCGTAGTCGGTTCGGACTAATCCCTATCTTGACAAAGGCTTCCTATAATAGGATGTCTGCAAAGCTACCATTGTCAACCAGGATCCTTCAGGTCGTGAAGTTTGCAATTTGCATCGTCACTACCAACGCGTCATCGTGCAGGTGGAGGACGTTCTCGACGTCTTTTTCCCTAAATGTTATCGTGGCACTCCCATTATGCCACGGTGTTCTGATGGAAGTTTTCCTAGGGTGCTTCAGTAGCACCTGAGGCCACTCCGATGCTAAAGTTGGTGAGGATCTTGATAATGAAGGACACAAATGTAGGAGAGAAATGTAAGATGAGTCTAGTCTACCTTCCGCCTGGAGGGAAGGCTATCATTTATACCTGACTGGGATCCTATTGCCAAGGGGTATCGTTGTGGAAGTCATCATTTCACTATCCCAAGGCCACTTTATCAATCCATTGGATGCATGATGAGTCTTCTCATTTAAAATCGGATTGTCCCCCACTATGGAACCCCCATTGCCCGCATCCATGATCGTTTGTCTGCCACAATCTCATCTCGTGGGATCAGTCATTTTGCTGGGTCCCAGGGATTGCTTCCTAATGTCGGGTTAGGCTTGATAACCGAATCTTCCAAGGCCGACAGCTCGGTCATAGACTCAGTTGGGCTTCCCGGTCTGAGCCCTCTACCTGCTTCAGTTCTCTCCTCGAGTGGCCGGGGTCTTCTTGACTTGGGCCTCGATCCTTTCTCAAAAGGTCCCCTCACAACGTCTTTCTACATTTGGGACAATATTAATTATTCGTTAATATTTATTTTGATATTCATAACCCCATCTATCCAATATCCATCAACGTATCAATATATATGTTAGAATCGATTCATCAAAATGTTAAATACCCAAACCACATAGAAGTGTGACAAAAATAAGATAAAGAAACGAATGAATATTACAAAAAAATATAATTTTTTTACAATCATTTTTATAATATGTTTTAATTTGAGAATATTTTTATAAAATAATGTTATTTAATTATATTAATATATATTAAAATATGATTACCTAAGAAAATTGTGCGTGTTTAATAATGTAAGACGTGAAATTGAATGAACAGAAAAAAATATTTAATTAAGGAAAAATTTTAAGCAACCGGTTTTAATTTTTACACCACACACCGGTTTAATTTTGTCATGTCACGGTTTAGTTGATCCGAAATATTAAGGACTCATTTGGGAGATGAGATAACATGAAAATTTTAAGATTTCTATGCATAGAGTTCAAATCATTTGAGTTGAGAGTTTTTAGGCGATTTTAAAAAGGTACGTGGGTTCCATGGTAAGATATGTTTGAATGTAAATGTGAGATGTGATAGTTTTAATTTTTTGAGGAAGGGAAATGTGGTGGTCCCACCAATGATTGAAAATTTTATATAATTATGAATTCATATTTCAATGTATAAATTAATTTCAAAAATTGAGAAAAATAATTTAGAAATTACATTATCAATTTGAAAAATTAGTTTGTAAATGTGATAATGTAAAAATAATTTTGGTTCATAAGGAAAATAAAACTGAAATTACACTATTAATTAGAAAATATATTTTATTTACATTTTAGTGTGTAAAATAATTCCAAAAATTTAGAAATCAATTTTAAAAATTACAATATCAATTCAAAAAACTTGTTTGGTTTATATATAATGTACAAATAAATTTGGCCCATAAAGGAAAATAAAATGGAAATTATACTATTAATTACAAATTTTTTTTTTATATATTTATTCTAAAACATATGTTGCTTTGTAATTTATTCGCAAACACATGCGTCCTCTTTCGCCAAAAAAATAATTCATCATTAACGGAAAATTACTAATACATGCAGCCACATACGAAACCAACAAGTTGATTATTCTTGACAATAATCAAGAATTATTATTCTCAATTACACATGCAGTACTGATCATGCCTTGCCTGACTGGGCTATATCGAGGCATGTCGTTCAATATTTGAAACCGGTTTTTTAATATAGTGAATATGCGTTCAATAATGTTTTGTAGGGATGAATGACAATAATTAAAATAATTTTTATATCCTCGAAATTGATACCCACTATAACGATCAGACCAGTGATACATTTATCTTGGATAGGGCAGCATAAACTTTTCTATGCAGGAAAAAGCGGAATCAACAAGATAATAATAACCTGAACATATTTAGAAATCAACAAATTTACTTGATTGCCAAATAAATAATTTCTATGCAAAAGCAAAAGATGATATTTTTTTCGATTATTATTTATATAAAGGGATGGCCATGGAAATTTATTCCGATTTCGAATTAATGCATCCATGAAAATGTGTGCATTATGGGCTATTTCCTACCACCCAATATATACATATGTGAACTTCATTTTGAAGTCACATACGCACCAGACATTTGGTGCAATTCGGTTATAACGATTTCTATATGCGTTACTTAGATGAGCGGGTGTAATAACTGAAACCATGGTATCGTCTAGCGTACCAAGACATTTCTACAAAACCATTATCATATAACACACCCCAATTATAACTATTATATTTATAACATGAAACCAAAAAAATAAAGTACAAAGTGCAAATCTCGAAAATTCATTACCTCAAACCATGGATAATTGTGGGGGTTTCCCGCAATGTAAGAATGGATTTCAGTTGTGTGTATTGAGCTAATCATAGTCTTCCCTAACTCATGTAGCGCCCTCATCATCGTCCTTATGTAACAGTTAATAGTTTCGGTTGAATGTTGGAAACTGTAACGCCCGTCCTCGTGGTGGGTATTTTTACAAAATATTTTAGAAAATACGATTGGAATTACCGTCCAATTTAAAACTTTTCACTGTCCTTCCCAGGGTGCAAGACTCTACATTATAAAATAAAATGTGCTTTTATAATAAAAGAGACTTGGGGTTTAAAACAGTGAAAAATAAAAATCTTTAAAATAAAAAGGTCTTTCTTACATTTAAAACCATCATGCCTAGACTTCCGTGCCCTTCTCCTTTTGGCCGTGTCCCTCCTGAACGTACTACTCATTCAGTTCATGTGGGGGGAGGGGCACACAGAAAAACTAAAATGAGTCGAATACTCAGTAAGCATTACTTCATATCGTTAAAATATAAAAACATAGGTTTTCAGTCATGCATTCATCATTCCGTACATACTATACGTACATGCATACATGCTTTCGTTAGTAAACATCAGTAGACGGGGGGTTTTCATATTTAAAACGTGTTTTTCTTTTAGTAAAACTTTCCCCCGTTACTGCCTTCATTTTTTAAAGAATGTCATGCATTCATGCATTCATACATTCTTTTCTTATCACTTTCATAAGCCAGTGCACACTGTTACGCCCCGCGTGCTAGCTAGGGTTAGCGGCCTTTTGGGCCGATAGATTCGCCCGTGGCTATGGGTTGGAATCCCTTTCCGTTAGGGTGCAGCACTAGGTGCACTACCAGATACTACCGTCCGGCATTACAATCTGCCCATTCATTCATTTGGATACCCCGTTCATTCATTTCATGTGGCCGTTACGTATTTTTATACATTCATGCATGCTCATGCCTTTCTTTTATTCTTTCTTTACGTTCATTCATTCATGGCGGCTCTGGAGAGCCGCAGCTTTCATTCATTTCATGTGCATGAGCATGCCTTTCATTTCTTTTCATTTCATTTCATGCGTTTCATGAAAAAATATCTTTTTATAGAAAACGTCTTTTCGTGAGAAAACATTCTTTTCTTGAGAAAACGTTCGTTTGGGGCGAGAGCCCGAAACATCTTTTCGTTCATCGTCTTTTCTTTGAAAATACATACAATAGATACTACGTATAGTCATCTATTCACATGCATACAGTTAATACTTTTGGGTGCGTAAACAGGGGCTGCCAAAGGAGGCCATACATACTTATACTTTAAATGCGTTACTTTTCGTTCTTCTTTTCATAAAACGTCTGCCCTTAAAAGGGGAGGCCATTTCTTTTCTTCGTTTTCGTAAGAAAAAACATTTCTTTCTCTTTTTATTTCTTTAGAAAACTCTAGAAGAGTATGAACGTAATACTTACCTGGACTCCATACTACTTTCATACCATACAGTCCATTCATGCGCGTGTCAGATGGCAACCTACATGCATAGATAACCTTAACGTTATTTTTTATCTAGTGCATAAGCAACTGACTAGAAATAGAGCTATGATTTACTTAAACCACTCCTCTTCTATCCCGTGCTCTTTTATGTCCTTTACTATGATAAAACCCTTGGAGACCCATTATGGCCTCTACTTCCTTCAACTTTGACGTTCTACTTTGAGTGCTTACTCACTAGGATGAACTCATGTTCATCTTAGGATTAAGACACTAGGACCTTTGTCCTGTTCTTTTTATTAACCACATTCCGACAAATGACTTAGGCCAACTAAGTCATGCATCCCATTCTTAGACAATACCTTCATCCTTACCTTCATGTATCTTAACTCACTCTACTTCTCATGACCATCCGTACACATCACATGGCTCTAAGCCACTCCGACGCTTAAGTACCGTGTCATCATACATAGGACAGATTATCCATTATATACGGTAAATCCGTCCGGCACATGTGTCTAACCAGATAACACACGTACTTTACCCCCTTTTATCATCTGAGACCAACATACCTTACAATGGTCATCGGGTCATATGGACAAGCACCATACTCCGATACCATCCTTCTCTTACCCAGCTAGCATGACTCTCCGTGCTACCCGAATCTCATGATAGTTCATCCCAACATTTGACACGATGGGACTCTGTTCATAACTACACTTCACGTCACGCCATATAGCTCGAGACTGTTCCCAAGCTACACCATGACCTTGTCACATCACCTTACATACATCTTAGGTCATCACAGCGCAACTCCATGATGGACCACGTCACTTCATGACGTTGCCCAATCATGCTTCCGTTGCACTGCTTTGATACTTCTTAGCCACTTCGCACTTATTCTCGACCATAAGCCAATCACATGGCGACACCCGTCGCCTTGGACTACAGCCATACTTCACAACCATTTCGAGACACTGTTCCACAGTTCTCGACACCATACACAAAGTTCTTCCCCTAACAACTACGCAACCACCATAATCTTTGCGACACGCCATACGGTGTATCGCTGCACCTCGGGGAGTATACTTCACGCATACTCCCTTCACAATACTACGCCACATCACCACTACAGTACACACGCTGTATGATGTATCATCCCATCACATGGAGTACACTCCACGTGTACTCCATTACGTCACTACAACACATCACTGTTATGGCATATACACCATATAGTGTATCGTCTCACCACATGGAGTATACCCCGCGTATACTCCCTTCACAGAACTACGCCACGCCACCGCTATGGCATACACGCCATACGATACATCGTCTCTCGTATACTCCATTCACAGTACTATGCCATGTCACCGCTATGGCATACACGCCATACGGTGCATCACTCACAATATGAAGTACACTCCTCGTGTACTCCATTCACAGAATTACGTCACGTCACCATTATGGCATACACGCCATACAGTGCGTCGTCTCACCACATGGAGTATACCCCACATGTACTCCATTTACAACATTACACCACATCACCATTATGGCGTACACGCCATATGGTGTGTCATCTCATCACATGGAGTACACTCCTCGTGTACTCCATTTACGACACTACGCCACGTCACCATTATGGCATACACGCTATACGGTGCATCACTCTACCACATGAAGTATATTTCACGTATACTCCCTTCACAACACTACACCACATTACCGCTATGGCATACACGCCATACGGTGCATCGTCTTTCCACATGGAGTACATCCCACATGTACTCCATTCAGTACGCTCCGCCACATCACCGCTACGGCACATACGCCGTACGGTGCAACGTCTCACCACATAGAGTATACCCCGCGTATACTCCATTAACAGAACCAAGCCATGTCACCGCTATGGCACATACGCCATATGGTGCAACATCTCACCACATGGAGTATACCCCGCGTATACTCCATTAACAGAACTATACCACATCACTGCTATGGCATACACGCCATACGGTGCGTCGTCTAACCACATGGAGCACACCCCTCGTGTACTCCCTTGACGACACTACATCGCATCACCGCTATGACCTACACGCCATACGGTGCATCGCTCCACCACATGAAGTATACCCCGCGTATACTCCATTCACAGCACAACTCCACATTACCAATATGGCGCACGCGCCATATGATACATCGTTCCACCACATGGAGTACACTCCATGTGTACTCCACTTAAGGCACTACGCCGCGTTACTACTACCGCACATGCACTACAACCACACTTCACAGTACAGTCCACAACACTTCACAGCACACTTCCCAATACGCCCAACACTTAACGCCACAGTCCACACCACTACACAATACACTTGCCAACTATGTCCAGCACTTCATATCACAGTCCATCACACCACCATCATACTACACAGCCATCCTATAATACTAGCAGCACAGTCCACAATCTAGTCAACTAATTAGCATCTAACATAAATAGTGAGAGATAGAGAATTATACCATCGACGGGATAACCCGTGCGTCGCTCGTTGACCGTCACAGCGATAATGCCGAAGGAATGTATGGGGTGGCTACACCGCGTACAGTGACTGTTGAAGTGTTTGGATAGTTAGGTGTGGTCTTGAAAGGCCTAAGGTGGCCTTGATGATGATGAAAATGAGCGTATCACAGCGGATCTTGCTGTGTACAGTGGCGATCAGTCACGCGCAGTGACTGTCCATCACGTGCAGTGATTACCCACCACATAAAATGGTGGTTTAGGCTTGGGCTAGGCTAGGGGAGGTTGCTGGTGGAGCCGTGGAGGCTCGGTGGTGGTCTGCACGGTGGTCCACGGTGCCGGAAATGGGCTGGCCATGCACTGTAAGGGAGGAGAAGCCGTGGGAGAGTGAGAGAGAGTGTGGGGCCGTGGGTGGCAGATCGGGGCTGTGGTTGGTACGGTTGGGTTCGTGGTGGTCTAAGGGTGCCGGCTAGGGTGGCCACTCGCCGTGGGTGACGACGCACGGCGGCGGATCGGGCTTAACCAGTGCGTGAGAGCGGGAGACACCGGGAGGTGGAGGAGGGGTCTACCGAGCATGGGCTTACTAGAAGAGGAAGGGGGAGACCTCAGGAGTCTCGTGGTGGTGTCCGGTGGCCAAGATGGCCGCGCATGGCGGCGCTACGGACTCGCACAGTGAACTCGTGCGTGGAAGAGCTTAAGCTCGTGCATGGAGGCTGCCGACGGGGAGATGGAGGCTGGGTTCGCTGGAGGGGCCGGTCAGTGGCAGGAGAGGCTACCGTGGGAATGGTGGTGCCGGCGAATGGCGCACGGGGGCGCTGTAACCATCAAGCCGTTCAGGCTGTACGTGGCCGAGGGAGAGGAGGGGCGAGCGTGGGGGTGAACTACTGGCATGGGGAGACTCGCTGAAGGGAGAGGAGGCCGGTGGTGGTGGTGGTGAGGCACGGCGGTGCCGAGCTGGGCTGAGGAGCAGTTTGGGCGAGAGAGGGGGGTTGTATCGTGCAGTGCAAGCCGAGAGGGGAGAGAGGAGAGAGAGAGGGCTGGGGGAAAAGTGAGGGAAAAGAGAGAGGGGCTAGGGTTTAATCCTAAAATTCGACATTTGGGGGTCTATAAAATGGTCTACGATGACCCTTAAATACTGATTTGAAAATGCGTAAAATCTAACTTATTTAAAAGCACTAAGAGGAATTAAGATAGAATATTATTTAAAATAATATTCCTTCATCATTTATAAAATGATGAAGTCTTACTTAAAATATTTAAAAGAGTAAAACTATTAAATTAATAAAAATTCTATCATTATTTAAATCACCTAATATTTTAAATAACTGGAATCATTTATATAAAATGATTTCCTACAATTATAATATTTTTGGAACTCTTCAAAGATATTATAATTGAGTTATTTAAAATATTCTTTAATTAAATAATAATAGGAATCTTCCATTTAAAATACACATTACTTTAAAACACAAAACTAATTTTTATAAATTACGTAGCATCTTTTAGAACACGCCATTGGGGTCTGGCACGCGTAACGGGGCTCTTAGACACTAAAGAGAGGAGTGGGCAGGCTGACGCATCTGACGTAATTGCTTACGTCAGAAGAAAGGAAGGAGCAAGGTATTACAGAAACGGTCTCCAACAATAAGTTGATCATGTGCATGGCCAACGAAAATGCAAAACATGCCTAATAATTTCTCCACCGAAACCCTCTCTATAGGATCCATAATCATAGATTGTCGTAACATGTCACATACATAATGGAATGCGGGCATCTCCATTCAGTGGCGAACCGACGTTAGACTTGAGAGAGGCCTTGGCCCCCCCAAAACATTTTGAAAACACAATATGCACCCTAAATTTTATACATAATTCTATAAATATAGAAAAGGGTTCCCCAAAAAAATTATAATCTCCATATACTCTCTAAAACTTTCTAAAATTTCAATATACCTAAACATTTCTCTCTAGTTTTTTTTCTTATAGTCTCAAAATTCTATTGAATTTCTATATATTATTTATTTTCAAGGATGTGGCCTCTTCAAAATTAAACTTAAAATTAAGTTTAGGAGAAATAATAAGTTTATTAATATGGATCCCAAAATTTTTTGTTGTACAATATTGGGCTTCTTAATATGGAATCCAAAGTGAAAATATAAGATAAATTACTTAAGGTCAATGATCTATATGAAAAATAGTTAAGAGATTTTATTCTCTAGACTTCATTGAGTAAGAAAAGAATTTATTTAAACTTTTAATTATAGCATTATATGTTTAATGTGATACGAAAATATCTAGATTTTGCATGAAATCTGATAAAGTAGCTTACATACTAGAATGACATTCTAAAAGATCTATTGATAGTTTATATGAAAAAAATAAATTCTAAATATTTCATTACAAAAATAACAATGGATGAATATTATTCCATGAAACATTATCATCAGAATCTGAAATATATATTAAGTTATGTTTTTATAATTTTATTTCTACATGTACGTAGCAAATTACCGAGATATACTTTTATACATAGTTATGTTTTTATGATTTTTCAGTCTCTTTTTAATTTACATAAGAGAAATGATGTTGGCACTCTTAGAATATGCAAATCTCGCACACTCCCTTTGAAAAGAGTAGGTAAATCTATAATTCACATAAAAAAATTATTTTTTAATAGTGGACTTTACTCTTTTTTCAAAAGAAGTGTATAGTGATTGCGCACATACAACTGTATCTATTATTACTCTTTACATAAATGTGTCACACGTTAAAAAAAGTTGCCCCCCCTCAACACAATTGCTGGTTCCGCCACTACCCACTACCTCCATTCGAAACATATCAATGCAATTCCATGGGTGTCCATTCAAAACTTCATGAATATATATTGATCCCCCTAGAGACCTATATTGTGTTAGGACATTCGAAGCCGACCTCTAGGATTTTGGCATGTCATCCACATCATAAAAACTATGTTCATCTCCTTCAGTGCCAATTCATCTCCACTCAAACTATATATCCCCATTCCCTCGTCTGTCTCGTTGTTGAGAGACATACTTAAGCATGTCTTTTTATTTTTGTTGTTCTCTTCCATTGAGTGAGCATCCTCAAAATTGTTATCATTGTCCATTCTGAATAACCTTCTTGCGTGTAAGTTAAAAAATTATCACATGTTAGCAAAATCATAGACATTGAACGTATGCATTTATATAAAATGTGATCATAGCTTATATTATCCACTACATAAATGTTCATAATGTCACAAATTAATTAGCGACTACATAAATGGTAAAAAAAAAATAACAACACCAACGTCATCCAACGTATTTCTAGATAGTTAACTCACATGTTCAACATAAATAACATAAAATCCTAAGTCAGATAAATGCTTATCACTCAAACTGATAAACATAAAATACCAATCTGGCAGTCCCCCGTAATACCCTTATCAATGCCTACTCAGGTCAAACTCCAAGCCCACTAACTCTTGCGAATATTAGAAATTGACACGAACGATCTCTACACTGCCAGATCAAGTAATCGGTCGAAGGCCTTGTTAAATTGCTCAAGAGGCAGGGGAGGTTCTATTGCTTCTAGCAACTTCATACAATACATCTGGAGATCAAACACTCCATCAGATTCTATGCTATTCAACCCTTTGATGCGCTTCCCAGACATGCTCCCATACCTCCCATCCTTGGCAGCCTCGCAACAGCACTATGCTTAATTTTCTCAAGACATTCACTAAATTTCTCTTGAAGGGGCATGGGTTGGGAAGCCCTCCCTTCTGTCGTCGACAAGATCCACTAGCGTATGAGGAGGAAAAGGGTCTCCCTAATTGCATGGATATGTCCATACTAGTTGCTCGCGATGGTCACACTGGTTGACCACTATTTCGCATCTCCTCCTCAAGCATCTGCTCATCGTCAGTAGTTAGGGTCGGGTCAGTCGATGTCCGATGCAGTGTCCTAATCACAACTGCACAACCAAAAATTGCGCAGAGCTGTTCATACTTTGGGCATCCCCCAATCTTGAAATGCTTGAATGATGATTTCACCTAACATTGAAATTGTAATTAAATACAATGCGAACAAATTTAAAAATTGTAATTCAAATTTTCAATTTCTATCATAAATGGTCACAACTTTTCCAAATTTTCAAAAAAATAATAATAATTCAACTTTTTCAAATAAAAATAATATTATAAAACTATAATTTAACAATATTTTAATTATAATATTTTTTATTTGACTTTTTGTCTATCATTTCCCGAAACTCAAAAAATACTCAACTCAAATGATTTCATTACTATTCACAAATTATTTTAACACTATTCACAAGATTTTCATCTCATAAGAAATATTATTATATTATTTTATGAGGAAAAACTTAAATATAATATGGCATAAATAATTTAATAATGATATGTTTAGAGTCTTTAAAGCATTCTCATCCAGTATCCTATAATTTTTTTTTCTTATAATTTGAGGAAAAGTTTAGAGACTATTCTCAAAACCTCATTCCATCTGGATCTCTATTTTAGGAAAAAAAATTTAAGGGATGAACGGTAGTTTTTTAAATATAGAGAACTACTATTCATCCCCTAAATCATTTTTATCAATATTTTATTCATTTCAATTAAATTAATTCTTCTTCCAATCATCTATACTTTCTCTCATATTCATATTTGTTATAATTTTAAATAATAGTTTTAAAAATAATTTAAATAACTACAAAAATATAAAAAATAATAATTTTAAAAATCTTAAAAATAATTTAAAATATTCACTAGAGAAATAGTTCAAAACATATATATATATATATATATATATATATATATATTAAGTAGTTAAATTTATAAATGGAAGTAAAGAAAAAAAGTAATAAAAAAATATTATTTTAATAAAATAAAAAAATGATAAGAAATGTAACGTAGAAGGTTTTTTTTAATATAAATAAAATTTAAAATAAAATTATAGAATGCGTCCTTTTTAATTAAAATTTAAGAAAAAATTTAAAAAATCGGATAGAAATGCTCACCCAATTTTAACCAACATTATCCAAACCGTTTCCGGACTGGGACCAGGACAGGTGTCACACGGGAAACGCACCGTCACGTTCCCAAGTGCCCAGCACAGAAACGAAAGACAAAAACAAAAGTCTCCAAAGGGAGCGTCCCAGGCTTAGCTTCAGATGAAGATATCTCGGATTCACACGTCCTGTCTGACCCCTCTGCTTTGCTTATTTAGCTCTTTCTCATATAATTTTGTTCCTTCTCCTCCTCTTCCAACCAGAGATAAACCACACACAGAGTGAAAGTAAGGCCTACTCTTTGTACTTTTTCTTCCCTGTTTTTAAGTTTTTGTTTTTTCATATGCGTACTTACGTTTATTAGAAATATTTGTATGAATTTGGTAGGTGAAAATGGCGAGCTCAGTGGAAGAGGGTGTAAGAGAGGAAGTTGTTTCGGTTGAACTCCCTGCTCCTGCTGGTTGGAAGAAGAAGGTACTTCTCCTCTTTCTATGGGCTTTGTTTTGCTCTATTCTGCTTTGTGTATGAAATTCTGGGGTCTTCATTTCTTGAGTATTCCGTTCCAAATGCGCTTCAACTAACGTTTATATGGGAAAATTTGATGTGGGTTTGGCTTATTTTGAATCTGTGTGCTTTTGCGGTGGAATTTGGTGCTGTTGCGATAGTACGCTAGCGAGCCAGGGTTGTGGGTGTTCCGGTAATTTGTGGTGAAATATGAGTAAATATCTTCTTTCGTAGTTTATTCTAAATCTTTTGGGAGTATGTATGCTTTTAATTTTGTGAGAATTCCTGTTTTGTGTTTTTCTTTCATTTGTAATGTCGTCGTTCACTTTATTCCCCTGCCTCCTTCTCACCTTCCTTTCTCTTCCTGTTCAAGAATTTTTACATGCATGACCTCAAGAACCCTTACGCTCATGCTTCGCTTGACTCAATAGTGAATTCAAAGATTTTTTGTTGGTCTAACCCTGAGAGTGATGGTTCCAAATAAGGATATATAGAATTTTAGCTTAAAAGTTGATATATATGTAGATTTCAATGATCTTTTGATCAGTTGGCATCTCTTAACCCCATACACAGGTGGCGAATTAACTAAATTACATTAAAAAATAAAGGTAGACTTTTGCAGGTATATATACCGGTCGCTTTAGGTAAAGAGCAGATTCTCTGATCCTTTTAACCAGGGACATAAAAGTTTTTCTAATCCTTTTTGGATCTATATACTCCTCTACCCCCTTTTCTGTTGGGTTTGCTCCTT
The DNA here is from genome assembly GCA_029856935.1 of Cyclocarya paliurus. Taxonomy (NCBI): domain Eukaryota; kingdom Viridiplantae; phylum Streptophyta; class Magnoliopsida; order Fagales; family Juglandaceae; genus Cyclocarya; species Cyclocarya paliurus. Next base: position 5,013,979 of record CM056946.1, on the reverse strand, counting down.
TGGAGTCCCATATTGGTGGGAAGTGAGGAAGAGGCAAGGCCTCAAGGCTTAAAAATAGAGGGGTTGGCCTCTTGGTTAAATACACCAAGTCATAAGCTTAATTAGTAACTTATGACTCTAGAAAATCCTCTGTTAGCCTTTTCTTGTAAAAGGGGAAGAGGTGAGAGTTATAGTTTTGCTAGTGGGAAAGCTTTGTGGGTGTGATTTGGAGTGAGGAGAAAAATTGTGTGATTTTAACAATTTTTCATTTAGTGTATTTTCTTCTCTGGGTCTGGTGGTTTTTTCTCCTGGTTTTGGGAGTTTCCACATAAATTCTTGTGTTATTATTTCTCTGTTTTTCTTTATATTCCTGCAAAGGGGATCCTGGGGGTGAATTTGGTAGGTCCAAATTCCCAACAATTTCCTCAATCAACAAAAAATTAGAAGCTATGACAGCTTGATAATCTATTCCCATGATTCATGCTAATACGATATAGTAATATACTGATATGCCATCATAGCAAATTGATAAAGGTTGCAATTGGTGGAGAACCAAAGCTGTACTAGCTAATTGATTAAGGTATTTATGGGCGAAGAGTCTTGATCCATGTCTTGCTGTTGTTTCAAATAGGAAGTTTAATACTATTGCACTTGAATAAACATATTTAGTGCTCTTAAATAAAATTCGCATATACATGGTTGGCGTGAGCTTATATATATTGCTGATATATATATATATATATATATATATATATATATATAGAATGTAATCTCATTTCTTACCCAGAAAAGCAAATAATATAGTTCTTTGCCCTTGAATTCTAGGTCTGAGGTCCATTTTTAGCGGTAGATGCATTGAGGATGTCAATTCATGTAAGATGACATCTATGCTTCTAATCGGAAGGTCTTTTACGTATTTGAACAACTCAAAGATAGATTTTATCGTGAAGGGTATGCCTTTTCCATGGACATTTTCGTAGAGATAGTAATACCACCTGAATGTTCCTTATTTAAAAAAACCATTTGGCTTTGTCCTTTATTCAATTTCTGCATCTAGACTTCCAGCCCTCTAAACCATTTGAATATCTGAATTGGAATCAAATTATTACCTTCTGGATGAACAAGTACTTAATTTGACAAGTTGCAGCCAGCAGGACTATCATCCACATTGTGCGCTATCTTAGGAGTGATTTGGATGGTTGACAGTTAAAAAAGTAGAATATAATGTGGATGTAGGAGGATTGATTTGCTGGTTGATGACCAAAATAGAATACATTTAAGCTTCACTTTGTGGGAGATTATTCTTGGATTTAATCTTCAAGCAGCACCAGTTTAGCAATTGCTGCTGAAATTATTCTAATTTACAGTCTTGGAGCCTTAAATCTTTGATTCTGCATGTTTTTCTGATCTACTGTTTGTTTCTGTGCCATTTTCCATTTTTAATTTTTCTGTAGCGCATATGTATCCAATGGATTGTTATTTTTTTGTGTTGGCAATTAAGTGAGAGAAGCATACAATGATCTGTGGTCATTTGCAGTTTTTTCCCAAGCAAGGTGGAACCCCAAAGAAAAATGAAATCGTATTCACATCACCAACGGGAGAGGAGATCGTTAGGCAAAGACAGTTAGAACAGTACCTGAAAGCACACCCTGGTGGTCCAGCAGTTTCCGAATTTGATTGGGGCACTGGTGAGACCCCAAGAAGATCATCAAGGATTAGTGAGAAGGCCAAGGCATCTCTCCCGCTAGAAAGTGGACCTCGGAAGAAACGGAGTAGAAAGTCATCAGCTCCAAAGAAGGATGACAAAGAGAAAGAAGCTGTGCCAGAAGGAGCTGAGGAGACAAAAGAAGAACACGTGCAAGTGGCTGATAAAATTAAGGATCATGCAGGTGCAGAAGTGGAAGATACTGCAGAAGCAGGGCTGGAAATTTTAAAAGGGACACTTGGTGGGAAAGAAGCTGAGGGTAGTTCTGAAGTTACTCAAAATGAAAATGCTAAGTTGGAGAGTACAAACAATCTAGAGAAGGCACAGCAACCCCAGGTTGAGGCAGAGAAAGATTATGGGTCTCGGGAACAAGGCAAAACTGACGCTACTGCTGATGAGAGAAAAGATGAAGTGGAAGGAGAGGGGAAAAAGAAAGATGACATAAGGGCTCTTGGATCTGATGGAGAAATCAAGGAGAATGAATTCAGTGAGAGATAACAATGATGATGAGCTCAATGCAAACGTTCTTGAAAAGCGCACTAAGGTTGAAGAAGTTATTGAAAATGGCAACCATGGCAATGAGGTTCGTGACAAGCCTTGAGTATAAAGTAGGTTAACCGGATGCTGGCTTGTCATCCAATTAGATCTGCGGGAAGGTGGCCATAGTTTAATGTTATTGATATTGTTAATGTTAACAATCTGATTGTTCGTAGAACATCCGTCTATACGATCCTAGATTAGGCCTATAATGTACTCTTGTACTGAGAAACGTGTAGCTTGCAGTGACCTTTGTAAAATTGTGGGGTAAAGATATTTGTAATGTGATATTGTTATTTAGTCCTGTAATAATGGAAATCGTTGAAACATATTTGTTTAAACCTTGATGGCTGGGAATCTTCGAACTTTTTAGGTGATTTGGCTTATGAATGTTGCAGGTTCTGGGGAAAGACAAGCCTTAAAAGGCAAACCCAAGCAAGCATAGATGGCTATTTATCGGGAATTTTTTTTATCTCGGGACCGTTACCTTGAAACACATTAGTTTAAACAGAGTGCTGCAATTCCTCTCTTGAAGATTTAAGGGGGTCTCGTTGGGAGCATGCAGGAGAAACTAAGCCATGTGGTGGTTCTTTTATCTGTTGTTTTGAAGTTACTTATTACCCTTTTCTGTATACTGGAATACTGGTCAGCTATGGCGGTCATAATAAATGTTAAGAATATGAAAAAGGATAATTATATTTCTGTAACTTGTTCATTACAATGATATACTACTGTTTAAATAGATACAAGGCGACAGACTAAGTATGGAAATACTAGACTAAGTAAGGAAATAAACAACTGTAAGGAAATAACTAATATTTACAAATTAATGACTATATCTAAAATATGGTGATGATTCCTTGGCTGATTTTGTGCAAATTGGAATCTCGAATTTGATTGTGTTAATACTCCCCCTCAAGTTGGCGCATGAAGATCTGTAATGCCCAACTTGCATAAAAAATGATGAAAAAGTTCTCGGCCTAAGGCTTTAGTGAAGATGTCCGCAATTTGCTCATGTGATGACGTATGAACAGCAGTGAGGAGTCCAGATCGGATCTTATCTCGAATAATGTGACAATCAATCTCAATATGCTTGGTGCGTTCATGGAACACAGGATTATGGGCAATGTGCAGAGCAGATTGATTATCACAATGCAAAGTGAAAAGTTCAGGATGAGGAATACCAAAATCAGTTAGGAGTTGCTTCAACCAGGTAAGCTCGCATGTGGTGACGGCCATGGCACGATACTCAGCTTCAGCGGAAGAACGGGCTACGGTCGTCTGTTTTTTTGTGCGCTAGGAAATAAGACTCGTGCCGAGCTGAATGAAAAAACCAGTGGTGGAGCGGCGAGTAGTGGGACAGCTGGCCCAATCGGAATCAGTGTAGGCCGTAATATGTAAAGTATTGGAGGATGGGAAGAAAATGCCTTGGCCTGGGCTGCCTTTGATGTATCGAAGAACACGAGTTGCAGCTTGCATGTGAGGAAGACGGGGAGCATGCATAAACTGACTGAGGATGTTCACGGCGAAGACGATATCTGGACGAGTAATGGTCAGGTAGATGAGTCGGCCCACAAGTCGTTGATAGGCGCTAGGATCAGAAAGGAGGGCGCCGTCGTGATTGGTGAGTTTCAAGTTTTGTTCCATGGGAAAGGGAACAACCCGGGCGCCAAGCTGGCCACTGTCATTCAAAATATCAAGGTCATATTTTCGTTGGTTAAGGAAGATGCCATTTTGTGAACGAGCAACTTCGAGACCAAGAAAATATTTGAGGGGGCCAAGATCCTTGGTTTTGAAATTGGTGGAGAGAGCACGTTTGAAAACTTGAATTTGTGAGAGATCATTGCCAGCAACCAGAATATCATCAACGTAGACAAGCACAATAGTGATACTCGTGGTGTTGACCAAGGTGAACAAAGAGTGATCGGCTTGAGATTGAGTAAAACCTGCATCAAGAAGCACAGCGGTTAGTTTAAAAAACCAGTTGCGGGAGGCTTGTTTGAGGCCGTAGAGTGATTTGCGAAGGTGGCAAACACGTGTCTCCCCCTTAGGGCAATATCCGGGAGGTGGTGTCATGTACACTTCTTCATCAAGATCACCATGAAGGAAGGCGTTGTTGACATCAAGTTGGTGAATGATCCATTGCTGAGTGGCAGCGATAGCTAACAAACACCGGACAGTGGTCATTTTTGCAACGGGTGCAAAAGTCTCATGATAATCAAGACCTTCAACTTGAGTGTAGCCTTTTGCAACCAAGCGAGCTTTATATCTTTCAACTGATCCGTCGGCTTTGAGCTTGGTTTTAAAGACCCATTTGCAACCGATGGGTTTTTTTCCAGGAGGGAGAGGCTCAAGAGTCCAGGTGGAATTGGCTTCAAGAGCACGTAGCTCATTAGACATTGCTTCGCGCCAATGGGGGTGACGAATGGCAGTGGAATAGCAAGAAGGTTCAATAGAAGTGGTGAGAGCATGTAAATATGTAAGGTGAGAGGGTGAAAAACGAGAATAAGAAAGAAAAGCAGATAAAGGGTGGGCAGTACCTGAGGATGATGCAGCGAGTGATGATGCCATGGGCCCTGCGTGTAGAGGCGGACAAACATAATCCTGGAGGTAAGCGGGTCGAGTAGTAGTGCGACGAGGACGAGAAGAAGTGGAGGGAGGTTCCGTCATAGGAATTGGAAGAGAGGGGGAATTCGTGGGAATAGGAGGAGGAGGGGATGGGGTTGGTAGGGGAAGTTCGGGAACGGGTAAGGGAAGGATAGGGAGAGATGAGTGGGGAATATCGGGAAGATCTTGAAAGGGAAAGATGTCTTCATGGAAGGTGACATCGCGAGAAAAAAAGATGGTTTGTGTGTCAAGGTTATATAGTTTGTATGCCTTGTGGTTACTGGGATAGCCAAGAAAGATACATTTTGAGGCACGGGGAGAGAATTTATCGCGATGGGCACGAAGAGTTTGGGCGTAACATAGACAACCGAACTCACGAAGATGATTATAGTTTGGGATGGTGTTGAAGAGAAGTTCAAAGGGAGATTTATTTTGAAGAATGCGACTTGGTGTACGGTTAATGAGATACGCCGCAGTGAGCACACATTCGCCCCAAAATTTGAGGGGTAAGTGTGCTTGGAAGCGAAGACTGCGAGCAATATTCAAGAGGTGCCTGTGTTTTCTCTCCGCAACACCATTTTGTTGGGGAGTTTCAACACAGGTACATTCATGGATAATGCCATGAGTAGAAGGTACGTTTGAAATTTTTGTGAGAGAAATTCTTGTCCATTATCAGTGCGAATTTTTTTTACCGTGGTATTGAATTGATTTTGGACAAGTGCAAAGAAATGTATGAGATTGGTATATGCCTCAGATTTATAACGCATAAGATAAAGCCAAGTGGTACGGGAAAAATCATCGACAATAGTGAGAAAATAATGAGAACCACAAATGGAAGGAGTATGGTAACCACCCCAAATATCACAAAATATTCTATTGAAAGCAAAAGTACTTTTATTATCATTAGAGGAAAAAGGCAAACGTGTGTGCTTGGAACGAGCACAAATATCACAATCCGAAATAACATGAGAATTATTAAATAATTGAGGAATAAGAAGATGAGAAGGGTGACCTAGGCGTTGGTGCCATAAGTCTTTATTAGTAGAGGATTGCACGGAAAGAGCCAGAAAATTGTTGGGCCGGTACACATAAAGCCCATTGCAAAAATCACCCGCTCCAATCAGCCTCGTCGATTGTGGGTCCTGAAAGAAAAAAATTTTAGAAGAAAAAGAAACAATACAATTGGTGTGAGTGGTGAGCTGAGGGACAGATAAGAGATTAAATTGAAAGTCAGGGATAAAATAGACATTAAAAAGTGTAAGGGAGGGGGATAAGTGACAATTGCCGATACCCTTAATAGAAAGGGTATGGCCATTCGGCAGTCTAACCGAGAGAGAAGGGGGGGGAGGTTGCAAAGCAGAGAACGCATGCCGGTCATGGCACATGTGGGCGCTAGCGTCGCTGTCCACAACCCAGTCGCGGTGACTGTCGAAGGAGGGGGAAGAAGAGATAGCGTTACCGACGAAATTGGAGGAGATGGGCTTCGGGTTCAGCAGATCCAACAGTTTTTGATAGAGCTCCGGTGTCAATCCGAGGAGAGACGACGAATCCGAGGAGGCAGAGGCTTGATTGGCTACCGGAGCTAAGGCGGGCGGTGGTTTGCCGAGGATGGAAGGGCTCGGCTTGGATCGATGATCTCGTCCAGGTGGGTATCCAACGATCCTCCAGCAGCGGTTACGGGTGTGGCCCGTTTTGCCACATTCGGTGCAACGCAGGGGGCTCTGTGGAGTGCTGGATTTGGTGGCAGCAAAAGCCATGGGATTCGACGGCAGTGGTTGGAGTTGAAGGAGGCGCTGCTGCTCTTCCTGGAACAAGATAGAGAAAACCTTGGTGATGGGAGGAAGCGGGTCCATAGCTAGGATTTGGGTTCTGAGTTGGGCAAAAGAATCATTTAGGCCAAGAAGGAACTGGAAGACACGCTCATCATCTGCTTGTTTTTGCAGATCTTTGAGGTCAGAGTGGTTTTGAAGGTGGCTTAATTCATCCCATATTTGTTTGATATGGTTGTAATATTCATGAATGGAAGTGGTGTTTTGTTGCAGAGAGGAGAGTGCACGCTTAAGGTGATAAAGACGGGCATTGTTGCCGTGGCTGAAACGAGATTGGAGATCAACCCAAACTTCGCGTGGGTTTGTGTGATATTCAAGGGAGTTGGCTAGAGATGGGCTGATGGAGTTCAAAATCCAGGTAAGGACCATGTCCTTGGTTTGGTTCCATTGTTTGTATTCGGGAGAGCTAGGATCAGGGGTGGGAAGAGAGCCATCGACAAAGCTGAGTTTATTCTTGGCATTGAGTGCGCGGGTCATGGCTTTTTGCCATTTGGGAAAATTATCTCCTGTAAGGAGACCAGAGACAAGGATTAGGCTTGGGGAATCAGAGGGATGGAGAATATATGGAGAGAGGACAGCGGAAGAGGAAGAAGAAGAAGATGAAGAGGAGGAAGAAGCCATGTAGTGCTCGGGTAGGGATCGTGTTTTAGGCTGATACCATGTTAAGAATATGAAAAAGGATAATTATATTTCTGTAACTTGTTCATTACAATGATATACTACTGTTTAAATAGATACAAGGCGACAGACTAAGTATGGAAATACTAGACTAAGTAAGGAAATAAACAACTGTAAGGAAATAACTAATATTTACAAATTAATGACTATATCTAAAATATGGTGATGATTCCTTGGCTGATTTTGTGCAAATTGGAATCTCGAATTTGATTGTGTTAATAATAAATGGGCCAAGATCAATCAGACAGGGTACACAGTCTGGTGAAATGTAACACTCTCAACTGCTTTACCCTCAATTTAGTTAGTAGCAAATTTAAGTGTCCTCCGTAAATGCAGACTTGTGGAGTAGGTGTTCAGCAGTAACAACAAACTTCCATTCAATTAATCCAATTTCTAAAGAATGGTGACGGCAAAATTTGCAATGCTTGGTGAGAAATGTTAATACTCAAAATCGAAGCTCAATCAAACTGAGCATTACAACTCATAGCCAGTTGATCCTGACTTGTAATGGCTGACTGAAACAATGAAGATAGCTTGCTAGTGGCTGGAGGATTAACAAGAGGCTGGAGGATTAACTGAAGAAAGCCAACTCAAAAAAAAAAAACTGGTCTCTGTTCAAAGCCCCTTAAGCTGTGCAGCAAGCCCGGTTAATGCTGTCCATTTCTGAAATGCGCTTGCTGAAGACACAAAAGCAAGTTTGGAGGACTCAACATCATTACGAGTAACTGCAAAGTAAAAGCATAGGTAAGTCATGCGAGTCCTAAAGATGTATTGCTATAATGTGGTCTATAAAAAAACATTCTGAGACTGATGTTTCCATGTCTGCTGGATGACAGCAGTGGATCATGTATGTGGGAATGCAATGCACATTCAGCCATAGTCAGTAACCCACCTGATGAGATCAATGAAGCCAAAGAGGAATTGAACGTATCCACTTCAGTCTTCTCTTCAGGACTAGAACTCAGCTGTATAGAAGAGAAGGAACAAAAAATAAACAAAATCAGTAGTTTAGCATATATAACAGTGGAAGTAGAGATCATGCCGTCCTTCACAAAAGACTCTCACTCTGAAAATCACATCTTTGTCACGGCAGTTACAATTTTAAAAGTAAAGGAAGAAGTGATATTTTGATTATAAAGCTGAAAAAGTAAAAATAAAAGGTCCACGGGGTTTGTGATTTTCATAAATGGGGCTTTGGTTGGGGGGGAGTAACATATGTAGTTTGCAAGTGATAACGTTATGGTGCAGGGGTGACCTTGGTGAAGGCTATATTGGCATTCTTAACCCAGTCTGTATTGGTGCTTCCCCCAAGAACTGAACTAGCTGTAGATAGATCGTTATTGTCAATGGCTTGACCAACTTTGCTCAGTCTGTACACAAGATCCTGCAGATATCCTGTGAAAAAAACCATCATTTTCAAGGTGAGTACTTGTTAGAAATTGGAACATGTCATGGAAGATTCATTGCAGCTGGGACCCGCGGGGGGGGGGGGGGGGGGGGGGGGGGGCGGGGGTGGAGGATCCGTAACATAATTGAGCTCAGTTGGTCTAGTTTGTGCAGGAAACAATAGAAACCCAACATGAACATTAAGATTAGTACACATTATTATCGTAAGTGTCAGGATGTAGAAAAAAATGCTCTCCAGTTCTTGAGTTTTCTGTAGTATAGAAGGAAACTAACGAGTGTCACAGCTTAGTTCTATGCTGAATTACTCCAACTCTAGGGTGATGAGAGCGCAAGACAAAGCTGCACACACAGCTTCGACCTATTTTTAACATCTCTGAATCATAGTACTTTCTATTCTACAGTGGGAATGTCCAAACACATTGAACCAATATTTGCACTTAAATTTCTAATTGGTTATGGATTTATATCCTTCAGAATGGATTATGCGATCTATGGAGGTTCACAACCATCCGGACCAATTTATTTTCCATGAATTAAGTCCGAATAGGAAATCTGGAACAAAAATGGAGATCTGGATCGATAAAAACTAGGCTGTTGTCATCCTTCTAGCTGAATTAAGAGGGAATATAGAGAGAGCCACATATTGCTAGGCTTCTATTTTAATCAATTATATCATCCCAGTATAAAATTCCCTGCATTCTAGTAAGTGGGTAGTAAATCAAATTTTCAATAATGCCCGGAAAAAAATAGAAACATGAAGTTTAACTAGAATCTCGATGCAGTAACATAGTAAGTAAAGTGGAATTATGCAGTTTATGAGCTTTCTTAAATGTTGAAAAATGTCAAGAACCTGTTTCTTTGTTGGATGAGCTAATGACTCCTTGTCTCTCAAGCCTCTTCTTTCTGTCCCTCTTGACCTTTTCCAAGAGCTCCTCATCGTCTTCAGCCTCCAGAATTGCTGCATTTGCGCTGGGGCAGCCTTTACAAGAAAACAAGAGGCCAAAGCTGGTGATGAAGCAGATAGAAAGGCTTCTTTTGGTAAGATTCAGAGAGAGTGGTGATGATTCATTGACTGCCTTGCATATAGCTAATTTTCTCTTTGCATTCTGGGTGGGAGGGAGAAATAATGATGGGGATGTTGATAAAGAAGAGGAAGAAGATGCTGAAGAGGATAGAGGAGAAGGATGAAAGGTGTTTGCAGTTGAGAGAAAGGGTTTTGCCATATTTCTTGCTTTACTTTTACCCTGTTTTCTGGTACTTTTGGTGGGAAAAAAAATCTGAGGTATTTGCAGTTTGGAAGTTTTGAGGATAAGGTTGCTGGATTCTGTTATCTGATCTAGTCATTTCTTGATTGCTTGAGGACATAATTGTCATCGATAAAAGGATTAGTAGCATCTCAATGGTAGAGAAGTAACACAGTTACACCACCACCACCATCATCATAAACGTGCATTATGATACAAGATTGGCGCATTCAATCCATTATCCAAGATATTCATGTGCATTTTCTTCCGATACAAAGCACAAAAAATAGGTCGATTCCAATATCGATAGGCATATTTTACAACTTCTTTTCTTTTTTTTTTGATAAAAGATCAACGTCTTTTTTAAGTTCTTCAAACGTGAGGGTTTCAAGTGAGCGTGAACTAGATATATAAAATAGAAAAATAATATTTATAGTTATGAAATACTCAAACGTTGCTCAATCTATTTAAAAAAAATTAGTAAATATAAGATACACATGAAAATAATAATAATAATTTTTTAATAATAGATTCCGCTCTTTTTTAAAAAGATTACACGGTACTTACGTACTTTACAACTATATATAATATTACTCTATCAAATATGTTTTATAATATTTATTACTAATTTAATATTATTCGAAGTATTTATATAAACTGCAATAAATATTGTAACATTTATATATCTATCCATCATGTGCCAAGGCTGTGCCAGTGGAATGATGAGTCATCGACGATACAGTGAGATAGACCTGAGGATTGGAAAATCGATCGTAGGGCACGTGGGCTACAGATAATTAGTTTCCAAAAGAGAAAAACTAAAAAAAAAAAAAAAAAAAGGAAATAGAGAAGTATAAGGAAAAAAGAAACATAGTAAGAAAGAAATAGTTGTTCTTCATTTTAGACTAACAACAATACATAAAAATAATTAGAAAATTTACACGCACACACTTACATATATATATATATATATATATATATATATATATATATATATTTATATATAATGTATGCAAGGCGGGGGCCTAGCTTGTCCCTCCCCCCGCACCCGTAGGAGTCCCCAAATGCGGGCTGCTTATCCCGTTGCTCGTATCTAGGAGACGAGGGCACCACCACACCTATGCGGGGCTTGGGCAGAGTAGCGTCGGGTGGAGTCCCGCTGCCCTCCTCTACTATGTAGTACACGCAAGTAGACATAGTTTCAAATTTAAACTCAATTGTGTTACCTTCATGATCCAATAGAGACACATTAAATTCCTACAAATACACAATACATCATTTACAAAAATAACGGAAATGAACAACAAAGTAAGGAATTTCTTTAAAAAAATGATAAATTTATAATTACTCTATGATTATTTTATAAAAAATACTACAAGAAAGCCTTACCCCCATGCACTTCTATTTAATTAATATGTGATTTGTCATTTTTATCTTTTTATTTAAACACACACATATTTAAGTATTAAGATAGAAGAAAAAATGATAAATCACATGTTGATCAAGTGAAAGTATATAATATAAGACTTCCATATAATTTTTTTATTTTATAACTCTATTTAAATAAAGGATAGCTATGTAAAATTGAAATTATTTTTTAATGAGATGTTATAATTACTTAATTATAAAAAAAAATTATATGAGTATGGACTTATGAAAAAGAAAAGAAAACGCGCTGTAGTGGCATGGATCAATTCCGATTATTACATTATAATTTTTTGGCCTGTAAATCTTTAAATGCATAATAACAAATAAAAAGGAGAGCGGGCTGCTTCTGCTCGGCCTTGGACACAAAGTAGAAGGTGGGTCGCTTATTTATTAACGTAAGATATAATTATGGATTCCGTAAGAGTTAAAAAAGAGTCATGTTTATTATTAAAAAATTATTTTTTTATAGAATTCTCATATTTAATTATAATCAATTTTTTAAAAAAAAATATGCGGTGTTTATATATTTTAAAATTGTAAATATAATTTCTTATTTAAAATAATAATAAAAATAAAAATATTAATTCAACTTATTTTTCAGAATGCACTTTTTTTATATTGTTGATACGACATACTATCATTTGTAAGAGATTAAATTTTTTAAATTTTAAATAAATCAAATATTATTATATTAATACTATTAAATATGTATTGTACATAAATTTTTTTTCTTATAAAGAGAAAAAAAAAAAAAAAAAGTTGAGTGGGTTGCTTAGTGAAAACCATGACAGGGAATAGGCTTCCCAACTTATGGAAAAGTAAATGGGAACACAATAAGGATTGATAAAAGCCACATTAACACAAAAAGAGAGCAATGCTGTGGATTCAAAAAAAGAGAGATTCCCCTCTACGGGGGTCGATCATGACAGTATGTCAAAAAGCTACAACTTTTATTAATTATTCAGCTTAGTAATTAAGCAAACTCTAATCTCCAGCTCTAAAGTTAATCCTTTTAACTCATGAGATGAAGTATAAATGGGCACCAAATCCTCCTACTTATAATATATAGTACATGTTCTATCTCTTTTCTCAACACCATTTCACTGTCTTCGGCCAGCTTTTCTCTTTATTTTCCTTTTTGAGTCTTAATGCAGTACCCTAATACTTTTGTGGGTAAACTTGCTTGAATCAACACCAATCGACTCTAGTTATTGGGATTCTTTTATGAAATAAATTATAATAAGCCTGTTTAATGGAAAGCTTTTGGTTTCTTTCTGAAAAGATTACCAGAAAAAAAAAAAAAAGATTATGAAACAATACTTGAGGAGATGAAGTAGTGTCGGTCAATACTTAAGAAGACTCTTCCATCCTAAGTTTTCAGTAGAAAAAATCTATTTATCATCCTCACACACTATATTTTTTTTCTCTTAACAAATATGTGATATATAGATGATAAGTAGAAGAATTCAATTTGTTTAATAAAAATAAAACCAAATAAAAAAAAAATGAAGTGTATGATTTGTGAAGATGATGAATAGCAAAACTCTTTTTCAATACCATTACTTCTTTTATTGTTCCCTCAAGCGTTAGCCCTCATGTATTATCATAGGAGGGAGGAAAATATTTTTTTCCCAAACTACAAGAAAATCTGTTTTTCCGGACATTTGAAATTCGCCTGAAAATGTGCTTAAATTGTCGCACATAACTATTCTCAGTAATTTTTAAATCACTACACATCCATTGCATTTGTTTGTTCAATTATGTTTTAACCCAGCGAATAGAAAAAAGCTCACGAAGAAGGAGTTGACTCCGTGAGAGAAGACTAGGAAGGGTGGAGCTTGCATGGTTTGAAGATGGAGTCTGATGGGTTGCTGGGTTGAAGTGCAGAAGGGTGCTCGTCGAAGTGGGCAAAGATGGGGGGAAATAAGTTGTGGGCAAATTAAGGGATTCTGACACTTTTGAGAAAACTTTTTTATCTTGCGACGCACATAATCGTCGTAAAAGCAACATTAAATTGCCACAAAATCCAATATAATGAAAACCTAGCCTGCACATTTTAACACCTGCAGCGAGTTTGAAATCGATGTATAAAACTCCTTTTTGCGTCGATTATTTTAAGTATAAAAATTGTAAAAAAAATCTTAATCCAGCATCTGTTTTCTTCCTATTATTTGTTCTTTTCTTATTATTTACAGACAAAAAAAAAATAAAAAAATCATGGAATTGATTCTCGAGTCATTAGCCAAAAGAAAATACGTTCTCCACTCGTGCGTCTGAACTCGTTCAATCATTCAACTTTTTAAAGTGGTATGTTAACGTGTATTTTTCTTTTTGCTTTTTTTTTGTGGTTTACGTGTCAGATGCACGCGGATTGGGTAATTTCGAAAGCTCAAAAAGTGAAAATAGCTTGAAGATTTGGTGCCAAATTTGACCAAATATTCAGTAAAAATATTAAAATATTAGTTTTCTATTTAATTTAGATCTTAAGTTTTTTAATTTGATTCCCATGCTAATTCCACCTCTCATATTGTGAAAGCTATGGCTGGAAGGCACATTACAATGCTGCAAGGTTGGAAGGTGCTACCAGATCAATGTAATTCATTGTGAGAATGGTTAGAATTAAATGGTTGCAAGGGTTAATTCATGTTATGCATGTTTTTAGTACGAAAATTTGCAATCCTTCGAACTATATTTAAAATATAAGAGTTCTATACATCGGTTGCTATTTATTTTCACACTTAATTTTTTATTTTATTTTATAGAGTGTATGAGTATTTTTTATAAGATATAGAAATTTTTTTTATAGATATAAAATGTAAAATAATAAATAGTAACTGATAAGAATAATTTTTTTTAAATATTAAAAAAATATGATATATAGAAGTTATATAAATAATAGGAAGATGTGTAATTTTTTTAAAACATTACTCTAAAATACAAAAAGGTTCACCATAATTAGGATGCAACGTGCAAATCCCTGTATCTACAGGCAGAGTCCCAACTAGTCGAGTTACATGCTGACGCTCACCAATGAGAGTAACACTATAAAATCACCCCTCTTCAATGTTTCAACTCCCGTCTCCCTCTCTCATGGAGAACGACCGCCCAAAGACCCGTACTTTTTTTTTGTTCTTTCTTCTTCTTCAATCCCTTGAATACAGAGAGATAAGAGGGAGTTTTCTCTAAGAGAGAATCCAAGTGGGATTTGGAGAGGAAAGGGTGTCATGTATTGAGAGAGAGGGAAATCTTTGTCTTATGGCATGCCCGAGGAAGAAGAAGCACTTCATTGAAGGCCTACCCATTGGAGATTCTGCTCTTTCCTTGGCCCATCCCACCATCCCACTTGAAGAATTTTATCTAAAACTGAATCTTTGTTGATGATTTCTTCTCCCCGAAAATGAAAAGGTTGTGGGTATTTGTCCGGTTTCTTACCTTGTTCTTGTTCTTCTTCCTAGTTGGTAAGTTCTTGTCTTTCTTATTTTCTTAGGATTTAGTTGTTGAATCGATTTATCAGCTACTCTAGAGTTTTTGTTGCTATCCGCCATGATTGTTAGTAGCAGAGACTTCTACTATTCATCCTATATGTTCTCATCCCAATTATATATTAAGCCTAATTTGTTTACACATGATATGAGATGACATAGGAGCTGAATAAACTATTGTTATAATATTATTTTTGTTTTGAAATTTGAAAAAGTTGAATCGATGATTGCATTTTGTGAGGGAATTTGAGAAAATTGTAATAATTAGATGAGATGAGATGGTTTGCAGAAACAAACGAGGTTTTAAAGTCAGATCATATATCATGGACAGCCCACACATCAATCAGTATCAGTGGAGACAGTTCAATGTTGTGGTCTTACCTTGAAAGTCAGGATTGCGAAGGATTTCTTTTTCTTTTTTTTGCCATCGAAGGATTTCTTCGATTACATTACTTCTTGTTGTTGTCTTTATTAGCATAATTAAGCTCTTTTATTATGTATTATTATAGTGCTTTTTGAATCATATATTACCTGTTTATTGATTTACAGTATTCTCTCTCGATGACTTTTGGAGAATTAGTGAAGATGCTCTCTGTAATTCTCTATTCTTCCACATGTCGTGTCAATGCAAAATTTCTATCAAAGTTGATGTATTATGTCATGCATACATGCTCGTCGATGTCTCCTTAGTCTCTATAAAATTTCAAAGAAGAAAAAGTCATGTCTGATCTGAAATACTGATCAAGGTTTTAATTTCACGTTTCATTTCATGAATGTATGCTACGGTAGAAACTGTATGATATGTAGTGAAAGCATAAGCTTCTGCACCCATTACCATAAAAAGAAAAAGGGGAAGCCTAATTTCTTTTGGCCATATTTTCAAAGATTTTAGATGTAATATCTGGCGGCTAAGTTGGTTTTCATCTATTTTTGAACAATATGACAGACGTATTGAAGCTTATTCTGTTTTTTCATTCGTTTGTTTGATTTTTTTTCCTAGCCTCTCTGACAGTGCAAGGATTCACTGGAACCTATGGAATAAATTATGGAAGAATTGCAGATAACATTCCTCCACCTGATAAAGTTGCTACTCTTCTCAGAGCAGCAAAAATAAAAAACATAAGAATTTACGATGCTGATCAGAGTGTTTTAAAGGCATTCAGTGGAACTGGGCTTGAATTAGTGGTTGGACTTCCAAATGGATTACTGAAAAATATGAGTACCAATGAGGATAATGCAATGAGTTGGATTAAAGAGAATGTACAGTCGTTCCTTCCTGAGACAAAGATTCGTGGCATTGCTGTGGGCAATGAAGTTTTAGGAGTGCTTGATGGTGAGTCGTGTGAAGCTCTTGTGGGTGCAGTAAAAAATATTTACAGTGCAATACATAATCTTCATTTGGATGATGTGATTCAGATTACCACGGCACATTCCCAGGCTGTTTTTGCTAATTCCTATCCTCCCTCTTCTTGTATATTCAAAGATAATGTTGTACAATATATGAAGCAGCTCCTGGAGTTATTCTCAACAAATGGTTCTCCTTTTTGTTTAAATGCCTATCCATTCCTGGCCTATATGAGTGATCCGGAGAACATTGATATTAATTACGCTCTTTTTCAATCAACCCAGGGGATTTATGATCCGAAAACCAAACTGCATTATGATAACATGCTTGATGCACAGATAGATGCAGCCTATGCAGCGCTAGAAGATGCTGGATTTAAAAACATGGAAGTCATAGTTACAGAGACTGGATGGGCTTCACGTGGGGATGACCATGAAGCTGCAGCCACAGTAAATAATGCAAGGACATATAATTATAACCTGCGGAAAAGGCTTGCAAAGAAGAAAGGAACTCCTCTTAGGCCAAAAAGAGTAGTAAAAGGATATGTTTTTGCAATATTTAATGAAGATTTGAAGTTCGGGCCAGCTTCTGAGAGAAATTATGGACTGTTTAAGGCTGATGGGAGCATTGCATATGATATTGGGTTTCATGGACTTGAATCTTCAGCTGCAGATACATCGCGTTTGTTTTTGAAGGTATGAGGTTCCTTAATACCTGATGAAACAGGCTTTGTTTGGATAATTTTTTTATAAGCAATTGTTTGAATGCTAAGATTTCAGGAATCTGGATTCTGGTTTGCTGAGTCCATAGTCTTTTTTTTATCCCTCTCTTTCAAAACAATGGCAATTTATTGGAGAAAATGTTATGGAAAACCAGTCTCTTAAAATAGACAAATTAATTGCGAAAGAACAAATCAAGTCTCGATTTATTCTATTATATCCAAATGAAGAAGTTTATTGGGGTCAAAAGAATGTATAAGCAGCATACTAAATGAATTTGAATTTACATCTTAGACAACATAAGCATCTGTATACTCAGGGTGGAACTAAACTTAATCTTACAAAAAAAAAAGACTCACAGGACGTAGACCATTTAATCTGTAGTACACATATCCTGCTTTTATTAAGGACATGTTAATCATTCTAGAAGCATTGTCCAATTTGTCCGAGGGTGATTTGAGATAGAAGAATTCTGCAACAACTATGTCTTCCCTTTCCATAACTACCCTATAAGTTTTGCTTACAAGACTACTGAAGGATAGTTACTCTGACCTGCTCCTTCGCTTTTCTTCTGGATGAACCAACATATAGCTTCGATTTTAGGTTGAGTTATGAGAAACACTAGTTGAGGAGAACCATTTACTTCAATGAAAAACGCTTTTTATTTTACTCTTGTCTGGTTTTGCCTTTGCAATTGATCTATTTTTTAGCCTTTGAAATTTGGGTAGAAAAATAATCTCAGAAATATTGTGTGTTTGTAAGAGTGCACACAGGCTTTTCTTGACCATCACTTGGGTGGGTTGAAGAAGCTGAGGCAAATAGTGACTTTCTTCTCCATTTTCAAAGTCTTAGCTGTTCAGCATATGGACAAGGAAACTGACCATACACACTATCACATAACTTCTTTGAGTCTGACTTGAAGTCACTTGGTCCATAGAATTACAAAATCTGTTTTACAAACTAACGTGTCTTGTCGCAGTATGTTAAGTTTTATAGCTTTTTATATCATATCAGCTTTTAAAGCAGATTTTGTAATTCTCTTTGAGACAGCACTTCTCTTCCCTTTTTACAAAATATGATCAGCTATTATGCTACATTGAGAAATCCACTCTCTCAATAGGAAAACAGTTTGTTTGGAGATGTCATTTCTGCTACAATCTTAAACTTGTATGTGAACACCGTATTCTTACACACTACCCTGCAGACTAATTTCTTAAGGTTTTGAGAATCCAAATCCTTTCTAAAGGGGTGGATGAATGGCTCATGTTAGCTTGACCTTGGTTAATGCGCAAACCCTCTACCTTAATTTGACACATACATATGGTTGAGAAGTTGATTGAACCAAACCAATGCGAAGAACTCTCATTCAAGAAAATCTACCTGCTACACTGTTTATTCCCCCTTTGGCTTAAAATGTTACAATGTAATTTCATGTATAGTCAGCTCTGAGAGTTAAAAAGGGAGCATTTTCACCATCTCTAATCAATTTACATTTTCTACTCTCTCTAAATCATTTTCTTGCTACTGGATTCGTTATTTCTATCAATAGTGCAACCTCCTCATAAGTTAATTTTTGTTCCTCCTCTGCACTGGTACAGGGTATTCGAGCTCGAGGTTGGTTTTGGTCCCATTTCTTTGCATCAGCAATCTCTGCAATGACACTGCTTCTGTTATCAAGTTAGTGAATGACAACGATTGAGACATTCGAAAGGCTTGGTACCATTTCATTGCACACTTCAGAGGATGAACTGGGTACCAGTGATTCTTGTCTTCATTATTTACTAGGAACTGTTGATTATTTTATATCTCGGCAAATGTTATTGGCTTTTTTGCCTTATAAACAGTTGTTTTCATATTTAATCTTTATCAATATCTCAATCTGCTTTCGTAGGTTTAACGCCTTCTAGTTCGAGGACGGGCATATCCAAAAATGCCAAGAGCTCGAGGGAGTGATAGATATTAAACATCAAAGCATTTTCTCATCTATAAAAAATTTCTGAGTTTTTACTTGACAAAAATAAAATGCACAAAAACCAAAAAGCACTTCTCACAAAGAGTTGTTCTCAATCATTTCACAGTTTTTTATCCAAGATGCCTTAGTTGGGTTCACTTCACTTTGAGCCCAGTTCATACCATGTTGCAGACCTTAGGGTTGGGGACCAGGTCCAGCCTAAGCAGATCATTCAAATTCCCCACTCACTGCATAAAAATGCCAGATCTGATATGGCTAATCCAAATTTGCAGAAGGTCTACTAGATTCTAGCGGTTTGGCTGTTCCATAAAGTGCAATTTGAGTTAACGCTTCATAAGACGCCTGCGAAAATATTTGATGGGAAATGTAGGTAAGTTTAGAATCACTGCAAATTTGCTTTTGAAACAATGTTTTCTAAAAATTGAGAAATTGGTGAAGATGATAGCTTCGAACCAAACATCACAAGCCCCATAATTCACATGATTTGTGGATATCACATCATTTGTGGAAGTAATTATTAAGGAATATTGCTAGTATGCCTTCTTATTTTGACTACTTATATATTTAATTTTTTTTTTATTTACTGATTAAGAAAGTGATTATTAGTGTATTGATTTTTTTAAAATATTTAAAGATGTTAAAAAAATGTGAAAAGCAAAAATGAAAAAAGTAAAAAAGAGGAGTTTTGTCTAGGCGGCACACGCTCAAGGGTCATTGTTGAGCGACAGTCTAGCATCACTTATTATTAAGTAGTCTCACAAAACGTTAAGAGTGTCTAATAATTTTCCTAGGGAAAACATTAGGGGAGAGAACATGGGATTTAGAATTCAATTTTTTTTTTTTTTTTTTTTGGGTTATGAAAAGGAAAATGAACAAGAAAATTGAGAGATTGTCACAATTTGTTTTATATTTTATACAAAACAGGGTAGAGGAATGACCTTTTTTTCTTTTCTTCTTTCCCTTCTTCTTTTTTTTTTTCTTTTTTTTTTAATTTTTATAAGGGGAAATGGAATCTGTTACGGCCTCAGTTTGCATGTGCATCAAAACTATTTCTCATGTTTATATATATAACAGGATCTTTTGAATTTTTTGGTAAGACAATCATGTGCATTTTAGGACCAGTCAGACTAGTAATATTTTAACAGAATAATAAGCACTAGAAAGAAAGGGTAATTAGAAGCATATATCATTCAATAATGAAGACAAAATATTCAAAGGTACGTTACCAGATTAGAATGATTCAAGAATTCTAGAAATTATGTTCATGTCACATTTGGAGAAACTATAAGCTGGTTTTCTTGAAAGAAATACTTGAACAAAACCTGAAAAATGAAGCTTTCCCGTTTATTTTATGTATAACCGGTGCAGGCTGAAGTTAAGAGGTTTCTTCGTAGAGAAATGAGAATGCAGGCCAGGTCTTGTTCTTCATGAAATAATGTTGTTTAGTCCGATAAACAATTAATTACTCATAAAATATCATTCGAGGAAGAAGTTAATTAATACGAGTAATGATTCAACTCAACATATGAGATTATATATATGAGTAATAGTAGAGTTTGGGTAACGTCGCTTATATTTTTTTTTAGAAAAAATAGAGTTGTGTTTATTATTAAAAAAAAATTACTATTTTTTATTTTTAAAATGTGCGACACTCTTGACTCAAATATCATTTCTATGAATTAGCTCCCAATAGCTAAATTATGTAGCAATAAAGTATGATCGAAAAGGAATGGTCTCCATCAAAAAAAAAAAGGAATGGTCAACATTCACGGCTGCGAGAAGACGTGCAGTTATAATAAAGAGCGTAATTATGTAATCCCATGAAGCGGGTGCGAACCTTCCAATACAAACTTATTGGCCAACGTGATGGAATTCACATATTTATTTTTAATGTTAAATATAGTTATAAAATATTTAAATATTTTCAAATCATTTAAAAAAAATATTATTAAAAAATTAATTTTTTTTATGTAAATTTCATATATATATATATATATATATATTAAAATAATTATGTAATATTTACATATTCACAACTGTAACTATAATTTTTCATTTAATAAAATTTCTACGTACGCTATTAATCATTTAATATTGTTAGTTGCAACAAATCATAAAGATTAATCAATTGTTTTAGATAGAAGAAAAAAAGGTAAAATTACTTTTAATTATATAGATATAAATGCGTTAATCTTATCAAAATTAACATGACTTAATTTGCTGTGTTAGATTTATTTTATATTAAAAAATATTTAATTTTAAAAAATTAATTACTCTTCTTAAAAAAGGAGACCGAGTCCCACTTTGACTACATCAAAGAATCACTTTCTTTCTTTTTGATTTTGAACACCACCTTTCTTGTCTTATTTGTGAATATTAAGGTTATGTTTGGTAATTAAGATGAGATATAAAATTTTTATCTTATCTTATTTTATTATTATAATTTTTTTAAATTTTCATATAAAATATAATAAATAATTCAATTTTTTCAAATCCTAATTTAACTTTTTCAAATCTCAAAACAATAATATTATTAAAAAATAATATTTTAAACTTTCATCTAAAACTAAAAATTCTCATCTTACTATTCAAACATAACTTAATATTCTGTACCGTTGGATACATAAATGATTTTATCATTATAATTTTTTTAATTCTTATGTAAAATATAATAACCAATTCAATATTTTAAAATTTTAAAATAATAATAGTAAAAAATAATATTTTAATAATATTTTATTAAATTTTCATCTAAAATCATCTATCTTATTATTCAAACGGATTCAATACCTGATCATAGAATAATTAACTATATGATTTTGAAAATGAATAATATTAGATATAGTTTTAATATGCATAAATTTCACTTTCTTTTTAAAAATAATATGCATAGTTTACCCACTTTAATAAGAATATTTTTATTTTAAAAAATATTTTTTATTTTTGCATAAAATATATATACTTTTTACCATCATACGAGATGGGGCTATCCGTGTAGGACTTGGCCCCCATAAGAATCAGAATCACTGCATGGGTTTCGACAAAAACGTGTGACAGACACAAGAGTTGTGGAGTTCTCCATATGTACATTTGTAGCCCCTCGGTGGACAGACCCACTTACCTAATACCTTTAGTAAATTAATTAACTTCCTATGTTCACACCTAGCAAAAAAAAAAAAAAAGATTCCCCAGTTCATACACGAAACGGCACGACGTTTAAACTAATTGATGGCTGATGATCATAGAGGAAAACCCAATTAATGTGATTTACAAAATGAACAATCTACTATCTAATTCGTTAATGGAGGAGGCTGGCTAGCTGGTCAAGACTTTTGGCCGTTTGAACATGAAAGTAGTCCTCCGTGGCTCCTGCAGTTGAATATGAAACATGTTATATATGGGAAAATTAAACATAGCAGTATCCCATTTGACAACCATCAACAAAAATTATTTTCTTTTATTTTTACAATTTTGTTTTGGAACAGTATTAAGGTCCTTTAGATACAGAAACGGTTTCATCTCATCTCATCTCATCATTATAATTTTCTCAAATTTTCACACAAAATATAATAAACAATTCAACTTTTTCAAATCTCAAAATAATAATAATATTAATAAATAATATTCTAACAATATTTTATTTAAATTTTTAATTTTTATCTAAAATCATCTCATCTCATCTCGTTATCCAAACGGGATCTAAATATATTTAAGAAAAATTTACAAAAAATTTTTACCTTTTTACATATAAGTTATTAATATATTAAAAATCATAAAATTAGAAATTAATAGAATTAATAAAATAAATCTTATAAATAAAAGTAGATGCTGCATTACTTTCTTTTTAGGGTAAGGCTATTATGCTGCCGCCCACGCTTTTCTTTTCACCTTTTTTTTTTTAATATTTTTAAAAAATAAATATATATATATATATCTTAAAATTATTTTCTTATCTTAAAAAAAAAAAAAAAACCAACGGCCAACTAGGTCGGCAGAGAAGCTTTTCCCTTCTTTTTAAACCATAAAAATGACTTTGGTTGATATTGGCCGTCAGATGAAAAAATGAAAGAAAAATATCTCAAAAGCTTGATTTGACCACTAATTTAAGAATGACAGATGAAAGTACTATCTATCTGCAGTTTGAAATGGCTCATTGCACTGATCTAACTACTTACCTAACACAGTCTTGGAATTCTTATTGCTTACCGCCTCTCCTTGACTTTATTTTATGATTATGATATTGCTGATCATGAGATTTTTTAAGTTTGGCTCTAATAATGAAAAAATAAGTTATTTTTATTAAAATTATTATATTTTCAACTCAATGTGTCGAACATATTTATATATTTCAAAATTTAAAATTTATTTTTTAAATTAAATTATATAATATAATCTGACGGCTTAGAATAGATTATTTTTTTCTTTACTTTTCTATTGATGTATCATGTTCCTACTCCAACCATCAAGCTAGCTAGGGCACTCAACTACTACTTCCATAAGGCAATTGGTTTTCCTTATATATAAATACATCCAAGAGGAACAAGGCCTTCCAAATTAAACCCAAACATCTCTCGGACCCCAGAAGCCGAAACACCATTTATAGAGAGTACTACAGGGGCGACTGAATTTGCTAAGAACACATACAGATAATACATACATAGATATGGCTACAAGAAATAACGTGGCACTTGTTTTTCTAGTTTTAACTGCTGCGGTAGCAGTGCTGCATGAGGCAGAAGGTGCGTCTCATGTGGTTGGAAACTCCACCGGTTGGACTGTTCCGACTGGCGGTGCTTCCTTCTATTCCTCCTGGGCTTCTGGTCTTACCTTTTCAGTTGGTGATACCCTAGGTGAGCTTTGATGATCTCTATACTCTCTCTCTCTCTTTTTGTTGATATATATAAATATATATATATACGTATGTATGTATATATATGCATGGAAAACAAGCTGATTTTTCCTATATATTCCGTGTCTTTTTTTTTTGCAGTCTTTAACTTCCAAACTGGAGTACACGACGTTGCGACAGTTAGCAAGGCTGCTTTTGACTCCTGCGACACCGGCAATTATCTCTCCGTTCAAGCCACTGGTCCAGCAACTATACCGCTCAATGCTACCGGAGAAAACTACTTCATCTGCACCTTCGGACAGCACTGCTCCTCCGGGCAAAAGTTATCCATTAATGTCAAGGCCGCCAACTCCAGCAGTCCTTCACCATCATCTTCACCACCACCTCCAGCTACAACTACATCACCACCACCTCCAGCTACAACTACATCACCACCACCGCCACCTACAACATCAGCACCGCCACCTACAACTACATCACCACCGCCGCCTGGCTCATCCGCCTCATCTCTTGCTGCTACTTTCTCTGTTGTTCTCATGACCATAGCCTTAACTATGTTTAATCTGTCTTAATTAGTTTAATTTGTTTTCTAGTTTCTGTTTCTGTTTCATATACCGATCGAACCTTCTTATCATGTGGGGGGTTTTGTTACTTAGAAATTAAATTCGTGTTTGATGATACTATTAATTTGTTGTGTGTTCTGGATCTTTTTTTATGATGAGTGATCAAATAAAATTCAAAATTCTAGACTCTACTGGCCTGCTTGAAATAACATACATGACCTTTTGATTAAATTGATTTCTACTGGGTAGTTGGAGTTTGGCCATGGACTCAGCTAATGGCAGCTCTTCCCATGTTACTGTTTTTTCTTTTCCTGTTTTGGACGAGTATCTATATAATATCCATCGATAACGACACAAAGACAACGCATTATCTGGAAGATTAGGGTCGGATCTGTCGGCAATAAAAGATATATATTTCTTTGAACAAGTGCCAGCAAT
The DNA here is from genome assembly GCA_029856935.1 of Cyclocarya paliurus. Lineage (NCBI taxonomy): Eukaryota > Viridiplantae > Streptophyta > Magnoliopsida > Fagales > Juglandaceae > Cyclocarya > Cyclocarya paliurus. Next base: position 4,989,197 of record CM056946.1, on the reverse strand, counting down.
TCTTCGCATTCTGCCGGAGAACCTGACCTAACATTTTGTCTATAATATGTCACCGATATGGCACTTCATTTTTATATTTGAGATTTTGATAATTGCAGTTGTAGATATAGATGAGTAAGCGATGCACAATTTTTTTTTATAAAAAATAAATAAATATAATATCTACTTATAAAGAAATTAATTTTTTAATAATAAATTCTGTTACTTTTTAAAATGATTGTATGGTAATTACGTACTTCACGATTATATGTAGTATTATTCTTTCTTTATATATATATATGTATGTATACATAGATAGAATAGATACCGGATTCATGGAGTCGAGAATATGCGAAGAGATAGCCTTAACCATATGGGAAATTCTACATACTACATTCTCAATTATATTTTCATTCGATGAGCAGATATTGTTCATTTAACTTGTAAATTTTTCTTTAAAAAAATAAAAAATAATCTAAAGATAATGAAAATGTCACATTTTATATAAGGGCCGGACTGTATTAGGAAACAAGAAATGTAAAGAAGAAGAGAAATGCTATACATTCCTTTCATTTTCTGTTTTATTCATTAGAGGCCCGAAGGCCCAATGATTATATGGAGCTATACAACGGCCTGATCTCCCTTCTCCGAGTACATCCCAGTTCTTGATATTTTACGAACCCAATTTATTTAATTTTTAATACTATTTATAATTTTTTTTTTCTTGCAAACAAAATCTGTAGGTATATATAGACTATAGTTATAGAGTCTGAACAAAACATGTATGCTTTAATATTCAATCATAAATCAGTTTTTAAAATTGGTCTCGTTTGTTTTCACAGATGAATTGAGATTAAATTTAAAAGTTGAATAAAATTATATTGTTAGAATATATTTTTTTAATATTATTTTTATTTTAAGATTTTTAAAAGTTGAATTGTCTATTTTATTTTGTGTAAAAATTTAAAAAAATTGTAATGATTAGATGAAATGAGATAAGATTAATTGAGAGGAGTTGTGAAAACAAACAAGAACATATTTCTAAATATTATCTAAAGATTATTCGGCTCCCTAAATTAAATTTCTGGCTTTAATTGTTCTTGTGCCTCCGGTTCTTGTACTGATCTTATCAAGTATAATTTGAATTGTATGATCTTAGTAAAACCTTAATCTGACTCTTTAGATTAAATGAGTCATTTTCCAAATCAATTCTAATCCTTGGGTTCACGAGTTGAAATAAAAAACTATCAGTCTTGAATATCGGGCTTGGGTTAGGTCACCTTGAGTTGGAGTTATACATGGGTCAATCCTATATAGTATATATACTGCCGTCCCAGTTAATTGAACGGGTTATAACTCAATAACCTTAACTAATTTTAGAAATGATATATATAACAAGTTATATTTTTAGAAAAACTTAACCAGTTTTTAGGGATGATATAACAAGCAATTCTAAAAAAATTATTTAATTAATATAAAAATCACTCAACCTTTACCCAAAAATTTTATGTAGATCGATCAGTTCACGGATTGTATAAAAAACTGCCAACCTTAAAACTTGCATATCTCATCTCACCATATATATATATTAAATCTCACCTTCGTATATATATATCCTAGTAAAATTTGTGTATGGCCGGGTTGCAATATAAAACATGCAGCATGGAAAAACAACAATAATTCTCAGCTATTGAAGGGAAGATATATACATACGTACTGGTCGATCGAGCAACGACTCGAAGCAAAACTGACGGTTCTATATATCCGGAACTAGTACTTGTCACTACAAGAAAAGGCCATTTTCCAGTGATTTCATATTCGCTATAATAGAAATCGTTGCTATAAGTACTTTATTGCGGCGCAAGCAAAGTCGCTAAAGCAAATTTGGTTTTTATTTCGTTGTGAACAGTTCCCAAACTTTTTGTGTCGATATTTTGATCTTTCATAACAACTTTAGTGTATTTACGGCTAAATTCATTATCGGCGATGGAAATTATTAGCAAAAAGTGAATTTTACTGTAGTGGTGTTTTTTTTTCGACGATAGAGGGACAAAACTCGTTGGTAAGGGAGAAAAAATAACAATGAATATTGTGGCGGTAGAATTGTCGCCCAAACTTATTGCGACAATTTTTAAGTTTTTTAGTGGCAATAAGTTTCTCTCTAAAGGGAAAGACTCACAATTACGTAGTTTTTAGACAAAACCCTAATCCCTCTCTTTCTCTCCTTTCCTCTTTCTCCCCCCTCCCCCCAACACCTGCGTCGTTCCTTCCCATGACCCCCCAACAAGCCTCCCAGCCAACCCACGATGTCGTCATCGATAACACCACAGTGCCGTCACCGAACCCCTCCTCCCTCTCGCCCTTACTCTCAGATCCTCTATCTCTTTCTTCAACATCTCCCTCTCAATCTCTCTCACCCTTCCTTGTGCTAAGCCATTAGCCGCTGTGAATGGCAACAACGAAGCCACGCCATGAGCGAGCCACTATACCTCACCTGCTTACTACCCCCCTCTTTTCTCTCAGTCCACTGTCGTGCACCCCAACCACGAGAACTCCCTCCCTATTTCTCCATTTTCTCCCCCTCATTGCCATCGTGCGCCGTCGCAAGCCCAGCCATTGGTATCGATTTCCTCTCAGCCGTGCGAGAAGCTCTCTCACGTCAACCCTTTGAGTTTCACCTAAGGCTGAAAATCGAAGGTATCGATGCGGTTTGGTCCAAAACCGAAACCGCACCGACACCTAGAAGTACAAGGTTTTTCGACTGAAACCTGTTGATGGGGAGAAAGAGCACCGGCCGGAGTTTAACGGTCGGCGCCGTATCGGTTCATCAATTAGGGGATCGGTTTTTCCTGCCAGACGATTTCCCATCACCAAATTCACCATTCTCCAAACACAATCTACAAACAAAGTTTTGATCTCATTCTAACTATCAAACAAGGTAACAAAAGTTAAAAACCATTACCTGAGTCCTGAAGTCACGAAGTTCCAGATCTTTCCATGGGCAGCGAGATGAGTCACGGAATTCCAAAACTTTCCATGGATAGCAATGAGAGGGCGAGACGGCTGTGGGTGGTGAGAGATGAGAGATGAGAGATTCGCAGCGTGGGATGTGGGTGGCCACCACTGTGCATCAGATAGGTGAAAGAGAGAGCTTAGATCCATAAATGGTGAAGTGAGAAGTGAGAACTGAAGAGTGAAGAAGAAGGAGGGAGAGGGGGGACGTGAGGGTATTAAATCCTAAAGTGAAACGACGTCGTTGGGTGTTTTACAGCACATGGCATCGTTTCTCTTTATTTTTTTTAAAATGGCAAGTAAAAAAAGCCACCATTTCATTTAATGAGTGAAATGGCGTCGTTTCATATATAAGGAAAAAACATGTTTAACCCTTATCGGCTGGTTCAATGATTTTCCATTAGTTCAACGTGGAACCAAACTGGCCGATGATGGTTTCAAGGATCTACAACCACACGCCAACTAGTTCTCTACTAGTTTCCTCAGATTCCTTCATCCGTCCACCAGTTCACATCGGTAACGGCCGGTCCGGCAGGTTCCTGTACACCCATAGTTTCTCCCTCTCCCAGCCCCGATACCCCTCGGTCTCTCCCTCATCTCTCTTTCTCTCATCTCACAGCCGCTAGCCATCATCCAAGAACAACCACCACCCCTTACTGTCGAGCCCCACACCGAAGCCCAACTCCAATGCCTTTCTCCCTCTCAGGTTCCCTCTCGATCTTCCTTCTTCCTCTCAATTTCTCGCATCTTTGGCAGCCACTCACACTAGTAGCGACCAAGCACCGCCCATACTTCAGATAGCCACCAACTGATAACCATGGGACTACCTTGCAAACAACCACCACCTCACGTCGGAAAACACTTAGCCCATTGTCAAAACAGCCGTGAAGCTCAACCCCTAAATTTTGGTATAACCCCTATTTCCTTAGCTCCTAGATTAATAAGCTTACTTGATTAAATGGTGTTGTGTTTGAATATATGGATAGATTTAATGCATGTATCGTATGTGTTGGTTTGTGATTGGGTTATGTGAAGTTGTGAAGTGATGGGAATCATTGTGTAGCTGTGATATGTTTGGATGTCATGTGAAGTGTTGGAATGAGCCATGTAGTTTTGGCGTACTGTGTGAAGTATTATATTGGCTTGGGTTTGTATAATTAGTGATTGGTGTGTAAGAAGCTATAAAGTTTTATGATTTTAATTGTGATTGGTATATCAATGATATGGGAAGAATATATATTGAACGTGTAGGTTTTAATAAACTATGAAGAATTGATACGGTGATTGGAAACTTATTATGGAGTATGTGTGATTATTTGTATATTGAGTTTAAATAGATGATGGATTGAATATGTGTGTTTTATTCATTGTTAATAAGCTTATTGATCGATAAAAGTGTTTGTGAAGGTTGGGATATTGGGGAGTGATGTGATTGTGTTGTTTGTTGTTTATTGGGTTTAAATGGATAATGGGTTTAACTGATATATGTATATTAATTTAATTGAATAGCTGGCTTGATTTTACTTGAATGCAATGATTTATGGATTTGAATTACACAAGGACTATGAGGTGCAAGAATTGGACAGATTTTAATGTTTAATCTTTAATTTCATTTGTAGTTGATCACGGATCAATGAGGTGTGGTTGAGATTTTGAAGCTATGTGATTACGATTGTGTTAGTTTGTTGTATGTTGAGTTTAAGTGAACTATGGATTTAGTAATAGTAATAGTACTTTAAATGTATTGTATGTTGATCTTAGGTGATAAAAATTGTAGAAAATTGATTGGTTGCATATATTGGACAGATTTATGTACTTTGAATGTTTTATGTATGGATGACACTTGTAAGAACAAGTGAATACTTAGATGGATTATATGTTAATCTCAGGTTATAAAATGGGTATGACACATGTGTATGTTTGGTGGATTATGTATGTATACTTGGCTTGGATTGTGTAATATGTTTGTATGTGAGGAAGTGAGATGAAACTTCTAACTCAACAAAGGGATTTTCAAGTACTCTTATTGAATTTTAGCTGTCTATGCACATAGATATATCATGTACATATATGTCATGTTAGAAGTAGTTGGGATTTTTTTTTTGTGAAAGGCATTAATATATATGAGTATAACATAAAACCTTGGGTGTAAATATTGGCTATGGAATTCTTGAATTGATTAAGATCTCTCTTCCTTTCATGTAGATTCTGCACTGTCACTTACCTCCAGCAAACTTGGTGGTTTGAAAACATATGTTCTGTTTTGATTGTGTGCAACCTTATGCTTTGGTTTAATGTTAACTTGTATAAGTAATATTTTTAGCAGAGAGTTCAAAATAAGGATTGTATAATTCTGCTCAACTCAGCATCTGGTTTGATGGCTTGCATGTACTATTGTCTGATGCATCCTTAAGATGCATCATCCTTGAGACGACAAACATCAATGTGAGTTCTTAGAAATTTGTATATTTTTGTGTTAGTTATATATCACACCTCAAAAGATTCAGCTATTTTTCTTTGATAGAAAACAATTATGTCTTCTTGATCTTGTGTTTCCTTGATTCTGATCACAGCTTCCTTGTGTAATATTTTTCTTATCGATAAATAAGATTTTATTATACTTGATTATGATCAAGAAGCTCCTAAGGTACTTGTATACTTTTTGGAGCTTATTTTCTTTTTCAAATTTGGTTTTTGAAAATGTTGGAGATCTACTCAAGGTCAATTTTCTTACATGCTCCACATCATTGAGAGCATTTTCAAAAGCTAAATGCTGGTGCACGAGAGAATGTAAGGGTTCTGTACAACTGTCTTTTGTCATTTTATCACTTTATTTTAGATTTTTATTTTATAGCATATATTTTGTTTAATTATAATTTTTTATTATTATTATTTTGTAGCTCAAATGCATGCATATGGACCACAAATCCAAATTTATGAATGATCTCATGAACAACATAGGAAGCCTATAATATGAATGGGTAATATTGTATTATTCATGTATCATGTTTAATGCTTTTTTTTTTTTTTGTAATGAATATTTCTGCGATTTTTAATGGCTAGAAATAGTTTTTTAAAATTTCAAACTATTTCTGGCACTACTAAATCGCCACTAATAATTATTTCGTTGGCAAAACTTATTTGCGGCACTTGTATAGTGACTGAAACGACAATTCCAAATATTGTCGGTAAAAGAATCACAATTTTTGCTGCATTTTTATTCATATTTGTGGCCAAGAAATTTTGTCGATAAATGTCTTTACCAATAAAATGGGTGATACTCGTGTGGCCTTGTTTTGGCGCTTAGTTTGGCTATTTGTGGCAGTGAATGGAGCGTCAGAAATAATATCCATTTGCAAGAATAATTTTGAATCGTTGGTAAAAAACAGTTATAAAGAAACTTTGGCGTCCAATGTGCGTCGATGCAAAAATTGATAGGAAAATATAATTGCGGCAATTATTCTCAGGCGGTATCCAGTAACTCAGTAAGACAAGACGACAATAGTTGTTCGAGTATGGACAAGATTCATGAGGGCATTCGCCTGGGGTGAGACGACGTTTAGTTGATCCGCCTATTTCCTCTTACTTAGTGAAGCTGTCTACGAAGCTTTGCTCCCCCATTAGTCGTAGTACTCGGCTCGTCCCTACTTTGATTCAAAAGGTAACCGACGGTTCCCGACTTTCTCTGGTTTCTGCAATCGTAATCATTTGTCACTCCGATTACTTCATCCAAAAATCTTTTTTTTATTATTTCCATAGCAAAACACTCTAAAATAGAGTCAAGGATAAGCTTGCATTCTAGAAGTGGTAGCTTCTCGCCTTCTTCATCCCTACTACCTCCTTTGGTGAGAAGCTCCCTTCCCTTTTCTAAAATGCCTGATTGGTCTGCCTCAGCAAATGTACAAAGTGGAGTTGCCCGCTATTTGGCTAACCCTCTTCTTCCCACTCGGGTTGGGTTGACCCAAAAGTGAAGTAAGAAGGAATGGAACCACTGGAGAGTCGTCTACAGTTCACACTTGGGCAAAGACGACTGACTTTGGAAGCAAAACACAAACCGATTTCCGCTATTCCGGGTTCTTATTAAGCGTAGAAAAATCAAAGTTTATGATAAAGTCAGCGAAGTTTCTATGGTGTTCTACCTTTGTATAATCTCGATCCATAATGGAAGGCTCTACACCTGAGCCTCGTTAGACTCAGCGGAAGTTTAAGGTGTAAGTAAAGAGAATAGAAGAGATGAAGTCTGTCCCTTAGCCAGCCTAGTCTATATCTACAGCTGACGCAACTCCATACCAACGCCTCATTACTACTTAATTAATTATAACTTGAGCTTTCCTAAACCAGCTGACATTCCTTCGTAACCTTAACGTACTTTCTTTCTGACTTTAGCATAGGCCTTCGCCACTTCAAATAGGCGCTTTGCCCCCTATTTTTTTTTCATTAGAAAGAACGAGGCCTTACTTATTCTATTCAGGGGTAGGGCTGAGCATCGGCCGGTCCGGTCATTTTGGACCGAATCGGACTGGACCGGGACCAAGTCCTTTTTTTTTTTTGACCGAATGAATTCGGTCCGGTCCACGGTCCGACCGATTTTCGGATCGGACCGGACCGAATATAACTAATTTTTATATATTTTGTATATATAATTAATTTTTATATATAATTATACTATATTATAATTAAGTATAGACTATTAATACTATTATATATTTTATATAGTTATACTAATGATTATATTAGTTGTTATATTAGTTTAGTTATACTATATTGTAGTAATTTATTATAAGTTATAAGTTTATAAGAAATTATAACTATATTATATATTAGTATAAGTTATAATGATTTACTATAGTTATAAGTATAGACTATAGACTATAGTTATACTTATACAATTATACTTAGACTAAATTACTAATATTACTAATATATAGCTATAACCTATAGCCTATACTATATTACTAATAGTCTAATACTTTATACTAATACTATTATATAGTTATATTAATAGTTATATTAGTTTAGTTATACTATATTATAGTGATTTATTATAATTATATTATATATTAGTATAAGTTATAATGATTTAGTATAATTATAACTATTAACTATAGACTATAGTTATACTTATACAATTATACTTATACTAATATAATAATATTACTAATATATAGCTATAGCCTATACTATATTACTATGTTACTAATAGTCTAATACTTTATACTAATACTATTATATAGTTATACTAATAGTTATATTAATTTAGTTATACTATATTATAGTGATTTATTATAACTAATTTATATATTAGTATAAGTTATAATGATTTAGTATAGTTATAACTATTAACTATAGACTATAGTTTATTAGTTATACTTATACAATTAATATTATACTTATACTAATATTACTAATATATAGCTATAGCCTATACTATAATACTATATTACTAATACTTTATACTAATATTATTATATAGTTATTCACTTATACTAATGGTTATATTAGTTTAGTTATACTATATTATAGTGATTTATTATAACTATATTATATATTAGTATAAGTTATAATGATTTAGTATAGTTATAACTATATAATAGTATTAGTATAAAGTATTAGACTATTAGTAATATAGTATAGGCTATAGCTATATATTAGTAATATTAGTATAAATATAATTGTATAACTATAACTATAAGTAATATAGTATAGGCTATAGCTATATATTAGTAATATTAGTATAAATATAATTGTATAAGTATAACTATAGTCTATAGTTAATAGTTATACTATAATTGTCATTATAGTATTAGAATCATAAATTATAATATTTATAATACATTGAATTTGAGTCATTTACATACTCTAAGTTAGTAACAAATTATATAATTTTCATCTAACTTAATCTTATCACTAACTAATATATAATTATACTATATTATAATTAAGTATAGACTATAGTTATACAGTTATACTTATACGAATATTACTTATATATAGCTACACTATATTACTAATAGTCTAATACTTTATACTAATACTATTATATGATTATACTAATCATGATTCATAATAACTAATCACTATAAGTCTATCACTATATATATTCAGTATCAATGTATTAATATATTCTTTAATGTATTACTAATACTATCAAGTATTAAGAGTTATAGTGTAAATTATAATATATGTATAATTTATAAATTTATAATAGTATGTATAATTAAATATTTTATTCTTATTTATAATAGTATGTTAAGTATGTATCTTTCTCAATTATGGATATAATATGTATGGATAATTAAATTATTCATACTTATTGCTTCATATACAAAATGTTAAGAGTTGTATATGGCTCATTATGCATTAACATACTTTAAGTTAGTAATAAAGTAATAATTAACATCATCAATAATGTAATTTTCATCTAATCTATTATCATTGACCATATAAAATATTTTTTTATTGTGTTTGTTACATAATCCACATTAATAAGTCACTTAGTTTAATTTAGTAATGTAAATAATTTTTTTTATTAATTGATTAAAAAAAAAAAGCCGGACCAAATGGACCGAACCGAACCGGACCGGACCGGACCGATAGCTACCGGTCCGGTCCAGTCCCCTTAGGTGTTTGGTCCGGTCCAATTGATGGACCGAAAACCTTCCGTCTATCTCCAGACCAGACCGTGTGCAGCCCTATTCAGAGGGGATGAAAGACAAAGAAAGGGGTCAGGGGGCTTTTTGATCGGAGAGCACAGCAAAAGAGGGGAAGCATGTTTAAAGGACGGCTACACGCACAAGGGGTACCTTTTGCGACTAATCTAGCGTTGGAAAATGACATTTTTCTTGTAGTAGCAGATGTATTTTTAAGCAGTAGACCAGAACAGTAAAACGTAGGTACAATTCCACTCAACATTAGTTAATTAATTATTTTGAATGAAGTAGTAATGCTTGTCCAAAAAATATTGTTTAGCAAGGGAAAGAAAGCATCAACTTAATTGGAATTAGGAGTAAATAAGTAATTCTTTTGTTCATGAATCACGAGTAGTAGTACTATTTCAGCGTGAGAAATTAGTTATTTCTGATAGAAGACTTTTGTGCTGCCCATCATGATAATGAACGTTGTTGACAAATTGGACACGACATGCATGGAAGCTTCTTTCTTGATCGTGAAAAAACAAATTAAAATGAATCCAGATTTAATTCCGGGAATTAGTGGAAAGATCGATGCAGGAAAATGGACGTCTAGCGAACGAAGAAGCTGGCCTTGAAAATCACTCGAAATTATTGTCACATTCGAAGCAAGCGGGAAGGCATTATCTATTATATATTTATATTGACCAAACTGGTGTAGCCTACCAAGCTATTTCTAATTAGGGATTGCCTTAAACATAATATAAAATTTGAAAGATCTTTTCTTCTTCTTCCTCTTCTAAATTATCTTCTATGTGATCACCTTCATGTCATGATCACTACCGATGATCATAATATGATATAATATTTTGTTTTATCTGGACCACGTACCACGAGAATGCATGAGGCCAGAGGAGTAATTTCAAAGCTCCATAATTTTGCAATATTTTCTGATCTGTACTTTATTAATTACGTTTAGAAGAGGGAATTAATTAATTAGTTTGACTCATACCACTGTTACGTTATCAAAGAGAGAGTTACCTTGTAGGACACTTTTGGTAATTACCTATGACAAAGCTGAAAGAAATCCAATTACATGCAGCATGATTACAAACTTGACTCCTATATTACCCTAATTACCCCAACAACCTTGGCCGGCCATTACGTAGCCCCCATTACGTACACCTCTAAACAAAATTAAAAAAACAAATGTTATTTTTTTTTTAATGTTAACTAAGATTGTACTAGTAGCTTTGCTACGTACTCATTATACTATACACCACACATCATACCTCGTTTAGTTATACAAATGAGATAAAATAAAATGAAATAAAAATATATATAATGTGTGATGTGAAGATGATGAATAGAATTTTTCATGATGAGATAGAAGTATAGTCATGTTAAGCGATGCAGTAAATTTACACAATAGCAGTGTATTAGGTGGTTATGTGCTAATAAGAATATATTCTTGTAAATAAATCTTCTCTTTAATCAAAATATGCAATTGTATACTTTCTAAATAATCTACATGATGATAAAATTTCCTAAAGATTATATGTAATGTCCTAAGGGAGATTCAAGCTGCTGTCACATCTAGGTGATCTATAGTACTCTAAATTAATTACCAATCATTTATACAATTGGATCTCATTAGAACTATTATAAAAAATAAGAACTTCTCATTTTCTAACAACTTATGATCTCATACATCACTTACCTCTTATCATGACTTATCAGTCAATATCTCGCTTAAATGGGAGGGCTCAAGTCCCACAAACCACATATCGGTCTCTATTCTAAAAAAATTAGTTATTGATATAATTTGAGTCTTATTTAAATCATTATAAAGAGTAAAAATTTCTATTCTCAATTAATGTAGGATCTCATACATCACCTACTCTTATCACTTATAAGTCAGTATGAAATATCACATTAAGAGTCCAAGACTTCTCTACTAGTTTTTGAACGATTCTAATATGTAACTGTGTAGTACACATGATCATTAAGTCTCAAAAAAATAAGCCTTCTTTTTTTTCAATACCAAAATCTAAAATTTTAAAAACTTTGAAAAACCTTTTATCTTATTATTATAATTTTTTTAAATCTCTATATAAAATAAAATAAATAATTTAATTTTTTCAAATTCTAAAAAAAATATAATATTAAAAAATATATTTTAACAATATTTTATTCAATTTTTCAACTTTAATCTTATCTCATCTGATCTCTAAAAACAAATAAGACCGTATTATAAATATTATCATTATCTTTATTATATATCTACCTACTCCAACCATTCATTTTTCCTGGGCCCACCGGCTTATATATATTCCACGGTTCGTAATCATTGTTAATTAATGATGCATGTCTTTCCCCGGCATGCAGTTCTAACTCATGTATATATAAACTTCCTATCATGCATATACCATATGATCATGTCATGGTTATTAATACATGATTCATCCATAAAATGATGACATTTTTAGTTTTGTTAACATTTAAATTAAGATGCGTGTATGTATATAGAACAAGTCAAAGTGATCTTATTAATACAAATGAATATATATATATATATATATATATATATATATATATACATATATATATAAGCCCAAACTTTATACTGTCATTGGTATTGCTGCTGCAAATCTACAACACTTTATGAATAATAATAAGTTGAGATTATAGAGTGAGTTTTGTAAGACCTATCTAAAATGTGTTTGGATGTTAATATAAGTTTATATGTATTTATGAAAAATTAAAAAAGATTTTAAATCTCACGTGTAAAGAAGTTTTAAATTGAAATGAGTTTAATGATTTAAAAATTAAATATTTAAATATTAGACTCATCTTAAAATTAAACTAAATTCAATCCAAATTTCAAAAGGAAGCTTCATATTAAATTAATTGGAAATTTTCAAAGCAAGATAGCTACAAATTTGTTAAATGTCTCCATCATTGGAAAAACGATCGATTTGTCAAGCGAGAAGAAGAGTATGATACATGGATTGATTGACACGCAACTGATGCCTGAAATATTTTATATATTATTAATACTGATCTTTTCTACAAAGTAGGTCATGATAAGTACTTCATGCTCGTTTGTTTTTCTTTTTACCAAAACAAAATATTTAGTTCAAACCCTCATGATCTCATACCGCGTACTGCATGTAACGTACACATATTTTCATGAATTACTGGCAATTACATGAATTAATGGGCATTGATAATTATTAATTATTACTTGATCATAATTGTTGCTCGGTCATGTAAATATTTTTATTATTTTTATTTTTGTTTTCTCTTTCTTAAATTAATTGAATTTTCTACCTATTATTCATACACTACATATTTAATAAAAACAAAATAAGTATAGTGTGTAGAGATAATAAATAAATATATATATCTTTACAATAACGTGAAATAATGTGCATTAATTAATAATTATTACTTGATCATAATTGTTGCTCGGTTTGTGGCTAATTGCTTCATAATGCACGATCTATGCTCGTTTTGGATCCTCAATAAATAAAGTATATATGTAATTTAGCTGTGAAAGCAGATTGCTGCTCACTGGATGAGGCTAAAACGAAAGGCTTCAGCCTCGTTAATAATTAATTAGCAGTACTAAACATTAACAAAAAATAAAAATAAAAATAATATTGTACAGTAATTAATACCGTGCCAGATGTCTACACATGATGGGCAGGCCAGGTAGATTCCAGCTATAATATTTTTGAAATTAACTATACAGAAACTCATTAATTAGGAATTCAAAGAAGCCAATGGCCTTCTGATAAATTTCCCGATCCATCATCGATCACGTCACAGATTAAATACGGCAATATTGGTATTTGTTTAAGAACGTCTAGGCTTTGATACAAATTAATTAGCTTTGATTTGTTCTGAAAGTTTAATTAAACCCTCAAGAAATTGACCAAAAATGTCTACCAAACTCAGAGCACATAAAAAAAACATGATCTTGTCGTTAATTTAATATCAATTAATCAAACATTAATTACATACAAATCTCCTATGATCAATATTAGCCACTTGGCAAAAAGAAAAAATAACCTCTGGATTCGGCCGGATGGTTTTTTACAACATCCTTGAGACAAACATAAAACATCATGTACAATATAAAAAAACACATAATTAAGGATTTTCAAAGCCACTCAAAAAATTCTCTCAAATAATGTTTATTTACATTAAGTGTTCAAAACATAACCGCCACCTTAACCAATATCACGAGGTGGCCTAGATCTGACTATCTATGGTGACCTGAGGCGCGCTCTCTAGCCACCAAAGAGATCAGGCCAAGTTGTGGCTAGAACCGCATGCAATCCGATTTAGCCAATCCTTCGCTGGTCAGGCTCTGGCCATATAGCCATCGATCCCATGCATGCATGGTGCCACCGGCTACCAAGTCACGTGGCTTTACTTTTTATGAAGAGAAAATACAAATTTCAAAAGTACAAGTCTCGTTATAAAAAGTAAATTTTATTATGAAAAAAGTGTAAAAAAAAAAAAATCATTTTTCTTGATGAGACTCATAATTTTACAAAATATTTATATAAAATTTGTACATTTGAATCTTGTACCTAACATTATTCATTTATAAAAATTCAGTAGTTATATATCTTAACATATTGCATGCGACCTCCAGTTTTGATTAGGTATAAGAATTATGTAATAAAAAAGGTATATTTTGTGTATCATTTGATTACTTAAATTGGTTAAGATGTTCTAGAAGTCACGGATATTGTTGACAATATTTATTTTGGGGAGGCCACATCATGGGTAATTTACTTGGGTGCACCTTAAAGTCGTAGTCTTCAAATGACAATTAAAAGCTTAGCCATCGTACCATTTTTTTTCCATTTTCGATCTGATCAAACCTCTATAAAAGGATCACAACTCCATTAGTCCTCAAGTTGATCTGGCAGGAACAGACAAACACAACAGAAACAAGACACGCACAAAGAAGTTGCATTGAACCAGACAAAATTAAGATTATGGCTAGAATGATCAGATTAGCCATTCTAGTCTTCGCACTCTTCGGAGCTCTAGCACAAACCACAGTTGCAGTGACTACACACGTGGTTGGAGACAGCACGGGGTGGGTTGTTCCACCTTCTGATGACACTCTCTTCTATGCCGTTTGGGCTGCGAAACAAACTTTCTTCATTGGCGACATTCTGCGTACGTATATAATTCATTAAGATCATACATAATTAGATAATTAAAAAAAAGTTTCGATTATTATACGTTAATTTCTGCTGTTAATTAATTCTTGATCTTTATATGCATGTATATATGAATTTGTTGTTTCTAATTTCATTGATGGTTTGATGTTTTGGATGATCAGTCTTCAACTTCACAACTGGATCACAAGAGGTAGCCAGAGTATCGAAGGAAGCTTTCTTCCTCTGCAATTCAACGAACCCCATCTTTCTTGAGAAAACCGGGCCGGCGAAAATCACCTTGAATTCCACCGGAGAGTTTTACTTCATAGGGACCTTCGACAACAACTGCTTCAGGGGACAAAGGCTAGCAATCAACGTCACCATATCTCCGGGACCCACTCCCAGTCCTACACCCAGAACAAAACCGGAAAACTTCACCGTCGGTGATGGGTTGGGATGGGTCGTTCCTCCCCTTGGTGAAATTGCTTACATCACCTGGGCTTACAACAAGACTTTTATCGTCGGAGACCATTTAGGTACGTATATAAAGATCATCTTACAACAAACAAGAAAAATCTCTCTTATATGATCTTCTCTAAGCCGGTTTTGCTTTGAACCTTTTTGTGCAGTGTTCAACTTTCATAATAAAACGGATGACGTCGCCGTGGTGAGCAAAGAAGCTTATAACAGCTGCAACACTAGCAATCCGATGGTGCTGTATAACAGTAGTCCGGCGGTTATCAAGCTCAATAGAACCGGGGAGCATTACTTCACGAGTACCTACGATTACCGCTGCGACTTGGGTCAAAAACTTGCCATCAACGTCACCGGCAGCAGCACTGGCGCCACTCCACCTTCCACCCCGGGCAGCAGTCCATATCCTGGAGGCACCGCCAAGCCTCCTTCAAGCCATGCATCCGGTCCCGGCACCGGAAGCCCGGTGGCTCCAGGACCATCAAATGCAGCCCCAAATAGTAGGATTTCCGGTGGCTATATGTTCATAGTACTGTTGCCCATGGCCATGGGTTTTCTTCATTGATTATAATTACTTTGTAGTTGGAGAGTACTTGTCGATCTTGTAGGGGTTGACTTTGTTATTTTGTATCTATATTTGAATAACACATGTTTGTACATGTATTATACGATGATGATCATCAGTCTGTACTACGTACTCATTCGATCTATTCAGTTCATACATATATAATATAGATTATATTGATCTGTTTTTTGTATTTCGATCTTCCTAATGATCATGGCGGTCATGGCCTTAATTTTGTGTCGACTCAGCTTGCTAGTAGTAGTTAATCGCAGTACGCTTGGTACAGAAAAAAGCTTATTAATCATATGCATATTTCATTCATGATCTTGCTATATATGACATCGATCAACGCTTTTAACTCTTAAAATGTTATATAAATGATAAATATTGAGATATATAATAATTAAGAATTGGTTAATTATATATATATATATATGGAGATTTAAAAAATTCTACTATATATCACAGAATATCTAGCTAGAAATTCTAGAGACATTTAATTATCAACTCTTAAATATATTTACCAGCAGCAAATTGATCGAGGGCCAATTATTCCGACGGGAGTTTACATGAAACTCGAGTACTAGTCCGCTCAATTAAATTATTTATAGTTTAATATTAAGTTCTAGAGAATATATATTAATTAAAGATCTTACGATATTTTCTAAACTGATCATGTGGTAATTGACGTGACATTTTTCAGGATGAGAAAAAAAGTACCATGCATATTCTCTCACAATGCATTTTATAATAATGTTGTGAGATCGATAAAGATATTTTTATAAAATAATATTATATAATACTCTTCATTTAAAATATAATTATATAAAATGTTACGAAAAATATTATGTATAAATTAGTTTCATTCTAAAAATATAAAAGTGGTAAGTGGTAGGTAAGAAGTATAGATTGTTTTGACTATAAACAAAATATCAATAGGCCTGCATGGCTTGCGAGAAGAAAAGCAGGTCTTATCCTCATGATCTGGTTTCCCACCTCCTTCCCGATCAATAAGGTGGCCACGTACGTTATCAATTAGTTAATAACTTGGACTTATTCTCGAAGATATATGAGATAACTTGTTTAATATTCAACCTCATTCCAACTTTGGGAGAACTCTCCAATTTGTTGACTCCATTAATTATGACGATGCATGCAGCATGCGTGTTCCTAAATGCATGCTTTTCATTCTCTCCGTTTGAATGCTCATGAATCTTGATGCTTTTCAATTGTCCCTCGATCCCTCGATCGTTGTGCTTGGCATGCTGCGGCACAGGTTTAACTTTCTGGAAGCGCCAGCGAGCTTGCAGCAAGCTTGGGTCAAACCGCAATAGTTGAATAAGACCGGTCGAAGTTTCTTTAAAAAATAAACATACAGTGTGAATGAATTAAAACACGAAGCCCACGATCGAATTAATGCTAGCTAAAAAAAAATAAAGAGGCCGCTATTCATCTTGAACGAACAGTGATTGCAATTTGCCTTTTGTAAAAGTGGTGGAACCTACTACCTATTAAAAAGGAAAAGTACTAATTTTTAAATTTTTCTCGCGTAAATTAGATGATTCCAATGAGATTGAAAAAAAGAAATTAGAAAACTTTCTTGTTATCAAAGATATGTACCCTTTAGTACTCAATGCTCAAGTATATTAGTATAATCATATTAGTCATGGCCTTAAGAATATTAACATATAATTATAAGTAAATTTGTTGGGCCACGTGACAAAATTCAGGGGTCTAAATAAGCCCGTATATATATTAATGCAGAGATTAGGGGATCTGCAAACAATTTTCGCTCAAGAAAGGCCCAAGTGGCCCAAAAGTCTGTTGTTTCTCTCTTTTTCATATAAAAACCATCCTTATAATTAATTGCCTACTTTTTGCTTGGACCTTGGTAATATTAATAGTCCCATCGGTGTGGCTATATATAATTCCGCACGTATGCAGGATGAATTCATTCGTAGGTCATTAATGCTATAGACTAGAAGAAGCTGGAGTTTCAAAATTGCTGTAATTTAGACATCAAGGGGCCAGTCACTTGGGTCGACGTTGCAATTTAGATTTGGGATTCTACAAAGTTTTAACTTTTAAGTACTTGTTTGGGTAACGAGATATTTTCAAAACTTTTCATTATTTTATTTTTAAACATCACTTAAATATAAAATATTTTTTTTTAATTTCAAATTTTTAATTTTTTTCATCTAATTAAATATTATCTAAACACAAAACTCAATACAACTTTCTTAGACTTCTAAACAAAACATAAAATACAATACATTTTTTTCAAATTTTAATACAAAAATTGTATTAAAAATTATATTAAACAATTTTTTAACTTTAGAATATTCTTATTCAACTTTTTATCTCTTCATTATCATAACCCAATAAAATATTTTAACACAAACTATTTCATGACTAGTCACAAATCATTTGATCACTACTATATTTTTATCTTAAACTAAGAGTAACAATTTTTCTTTTATAATGTATTTTTCATTAGTAGATGAGCGCTCAAAATGATTTTTCTTTGAAATAATTCTTCCAATTAAGTTTTCTTCCCATTAATTATAAACTTACTATATGTGTATTTACTCTTTTTCATATTTCTATAATTTTGTTGATTGCAATTGCTTGGAAAATTTGACCATACAAAGTACGTATATATTTGAAGAGAAATGCTACACTTATTATTTCTACACCACACATCAATATATGATTTGTTACTTGTGTCCTTCTATTTAAACACATATATTTATACATCAATATGTGTGTTTAAATCAAATGACAAAAATAATAAATCACATATTGGCATGTGGTGTAGATGATGATAAGTAAAATTTTTGCATATTTGAATTCTTATAATTAACAAGCATGGAACAGAGTACATATTTGAATCTAGCCACCAGCTAGGTATATTTGTTGACCGAGTCTAATTTGTGATTTCCAACTTTTGTTTTATGAAATCTGTAAGGGGATTTTCTCCACATCAAATGCTCACTGGTCCTCAGCCCAATACTCGACCCTAGGGTCCAAACTTAGCCATGAAGCAAAGCGTTCTACATGGAAAAGTAAACAGGTGGCTGATGGGACGGACAGACCTGATATCATTCGACCACACTCCAATCATGGAAACTTGCACAAGGCAAAACAGGAAAGACGAAGTGTAAGGGATTTTCCCCCTTCTATTTTAGCAAGCCTGAGAAGGGCTACTAAGAGAACAATAAGCAAAAGCCCAGCCCAGAACAAATAGATTCTTCAGCTCGGCCCACTAGTAGACTCCCCTAAACGCAACCTCCATGAGGGAGCACACTGCAAGAGTATAGGACTCACCGATCTGGAGACCCCTCTAATAATGTCCAGGCCTTGAGTGCATGTCCGCGTAATGGGAGGAAAGTAAGGGGGACTCTTGATCTTTTGACATGACGGACCACCAAAGACGTCAGCAGGGTGAGGTAAATCGAGGAACCATGCATCATTAATGATACTATTACTCAAGCTACACGCCACATTAATGACAATGTCGCAGAGCCACGTCGCATTAAATGACTCTGACAAAATGAACAGTACGAAGAACACGGACTCCATTAGGGCAAACATGATCTGTCATCCCCAGACTCCTGGTATAAATAGCAAGTCTCATGTACGATAAACTCTCTCTGATTCCTAAACTCTCTTAGTTATTTATAATCTTCCAATAGACTTTACTGACTTTGGCATTGGACACTCGCTCTCCCAGTTGCCTTCTTCTCTATTTATGCAGGCCCAATTCTGAAAATTTGAGTTGCTGAAATTTGGCCCAAAGACGTACGAAACATGACATTAACAAAATCTATTACGAACTTTATCGAATCTCAAAATATCTCTAGAATTTCTTCTTAATTGTTTCCTAATCAATATCAATCAAATGAGAAACTTCATTTTATGATGACGTTCATGTTAGAATTAGCAAAGACTTCGTGCATGCATGTCCAATTCATGTTAGAACTAACTAGCTAGCTTGCCAGGAGTGCTACTAGACTCCATATATATATTGTGATCTCATCACACGTACGTGATTAATTGATCATCAACAATATCAAACTATGATATTGATGAATATATATATACATACATATATATATGTTCATAGCAATTAGCTAGTGCTTTAGGAATATCGCCAAGTTTCATCAATTAATTAAACTTAATTAGGTTGAATATTTGTTGTTGTTGTGGAACTATCTCGATTCTTTACCTAGGAATTAAGGATGTGCACGCACCCAGAAACTGGGGAAACCATTAATATAAGATAGAGAAACGATGACTGATCAAAGCAAATTAAGGTTAATATTATTGAGGCAAGCATTCCACTAAGTCTACCAGAGGCTGGCTTAACAAGAAAATATTCCTCTACAGTAGTGCACCACGCACAAGAGGAAATACTGAGTCTACAATAACAGAATGTACTATTTGTCCTATCTGATGATGCATTATGTGTATAAATAGTAGTGAACAGAGACTATAAATGAATGGGAAAATATTTTACGCAATGAATAGAAGAGTTTCATTTCAATAACTCTCTTTATGACTTATAGTCAAACACTCTGTCTTCAATATTAGGTTGAGCCTCTATTTTTACTCTTTTATGCTACATTTTTTTCTTCAAAAGTCATTTATGTCCAAACAGATAATGGGGGTGAGTTTTGGACACTAAAACAAAATTTTCAATCCCGAGGCATCACTCACCGGCTCTCTTGCCCATATTCTCATGAGCAAAATGGCACCGTTAAACAGCGTCATCGCCAAATAGTTGAAACTGGACTATCCTTACTAGCCCATGCCTCTGTCCCACAAACGACTGTTTATTTAATCAACCATTTTCTCACTCCAATTTTAAAAAATTCCTCTCACTTTTAGACTCTTTTTAAACAACTTCCTGATTATAAATTTTTATGGACCTTTGGATGTCTTTGTTGGCCCAATTTTAGGCCTTATAATAGACACAAAATGGACCTTAGATCCAAACCATGTGTCTTTATGGGCTACAGCCCTGATCATAAAGGGTGCCTTTGCTTCCACATCTCCACAGGATGTTAGGAACTCCGGTCTTGTCCCTAAACATTAAGTCCACGAGCTTGCCTTGGTGATGATGGTGACCGAGTGTCAAGCTTTCTTGCTTGGCCTTGCACATATAATGGCAATGATGGGTTCCTAGGTTGATGAAGGTATGGTGTTTAGTGATGGAAATGATGATGATGATTGATGAGTTTGGGTGATCTAAGTGATGAATATGCGTGTTTGATGCAATGGGGAACGGCTTATGGGTTGCCCTTGATGTTGGGCCCTTTTGGATGTTGTTTAGGGTTGATATGATGAAGTTGGGCTAAGATTTTAGGTTAAAGATGATGATGAGTTATGTTTGAATGGGTCTAGGGTTATTCCTTGAGTTTAGGGATTTGGAGATGGAAGATGAGATTTGAATATGGCAAGATTGGATGATAGTCTTTGATTGATTTGAATTATTCTAGGGAATGAGTGATTTGAGGGATTGGATATGGAAGATGAGATTTGGTTATGGTAAGATAAGAAATGTATGATTTGAATATGGCAAGAGGTGGGAAGTCTTTAGTTGACTTGAGAGAGTCTAAGAATGGAGTGATTCTAGGGAAGTTGAGTGATTAGAGGGATTGAGATTCGGTTTTGGCTATTGAGGTAAGTCTTGGTTGGCTAGAGATATTGTAGGGATGGAGAGGTTTAAGGGATTGACAATGGGTTGGCAATTCCTTAAATCAAAGGATATGGATTTGGAAGATAGGTTTGGGATGATGGGTAAGGTGGCTAGGGTTGATTCTAAATGGTAAGATGCATGGGAGTTGTTGGGAAGTTGGTGTTTGGCTAAGGCAAGGAATGTATTTCGAATTTGGATTAATTGGAAGATGGGTTAAGGATTCCTAAGTGGTAGGAATTACCTTGTGGGAGTCTAGGGTTAAGTTGGATGAAGGGTGGCTACGGTTAGCCGAATATGGGAGTGGTTATTGTGATCCCTTGATTGTAGGATCAAATATGGTTAGGTGTCACTTTGGGGTTTAGGTTTAGGGTTGGATGATGGAAGAAAGTTTTAGGGTTTGGAAGATGGTGATGGGCGGCTAGGGTTGGCCAAACTTGGGAGGTTGAGAGATTTTAAGAAAGTTTCCTAAAATCTTGAGATTTGACTTTGGATAGTGTGGTGGCCGGCTACGTGGTGTGATTTGGTCAACTAGGGTTTCCAAGTTATGGAAACACTAGTATGGAAAGATTGGTGGACGGCTAGGTCAAATTCAAATAAGGCAAGAGTGGCCGAATTTGAATTTGAATGAAGAGGGAATATGTGTTTCGGCTAGGACTATGTGGAATATGGAAGAAGGTTAATTTAGGTAATGATGACAATTATGGAAAGTAGGGTAAACACTAGGATTGGTCGAATAGTGTATGTGGGAAGATCAAAATGGATGGAAGGAAATTTATGGATGAACACGCATGCACATTCAAGGACACAATGGTGAATAACTTCAACACCAATTCTAGAATGCACAAAGATGAATGGACTCAACAAAGGAATATGAAGACTCTTTTTTATGGTTTATATGGGTATTTTGAGAAATCAAATAATACTAAGATTGAGACTTAGGATGTCTTTGATTTGCAAGAAAGTAAAGATGAAAAATATTAGAACAAACACGAAAATATAAGAACAATGTATTTTTAAATTTTTGAATATAGAATGGAAAACATAAACACAAGAAGATAATTGAATTAACACCTATTCAATGAATTGCAAGATAATGAAACAAAGATCGATAAAAGGATAGATAAATAATTGACCATTGATTCACAAATTGCACAATGATGAAATAGGATAGATTGAATCACCACCTATTCACGAATTGCAAGGTGATGATCCTCTACTAGGGATTCACGAATTGCACCCAAGTAGCCCAAGTGCTAAGCACCGAAAAGTGTTCTTCAAGAACACACCCAAACCGTTCCACAAAGGAAAAATGTCAAATGATCAAAAATGTAAAATGAAATGCCTAAGGGTCTTATTTATAGAGATTACAAAGTGGAAACCCCCAATAGGTCCCTTGAAATATAATTAAATAAAATAAATAAGGATAAATAAATGATATGGTCTTGCATAACCAATGTGGTTTGTGATATGTCTTGGCCCTTGGTTGGCCTTGGCTAGCCTTGATTTTGGAAGTAACCCGATCTTTGTTGTCCATGCATGCCTAGGACCTTGTCCTAGGGCGGTTTTTGATGAGATCCCAACACGTGTGTATACATCACGGGACATCCAGTTTCATGAAACAACCTTCCCTTTTGCTTTCCCATCTCCTACCTCTAACCACATGGGCCCAACTTACATTCCTATCCCATATCCAAATTTAACTCCCTCAACGGGGCTGCTCTTCACTCAATCTCTCATTCTCAGCCCAGTCCCGAACATCTAACCCCTAATACACCCAACCCACAGCCCAGCCCTCACTCTATTAGGTCATCCCCAACCTCAGATATCGAAACCTCCCCTACACCGCTTGAGTCTTCTACGTCTTCTCCTTTGTCCTCACCTTCCCCACCACAAATCCAACCACACCACTCCATCTTCACACGATCTAGAAATAACATCCATCATCCCATTCAAAGAATCAATGGCACTATCACTTGACCCTCCCCCCCCCCCCCAAAAAAATCCTTTATGCATCTCACAATTACCGAACATTCCTCCATTCCGGAAGAGCCATCTTCCTTTACCGAAGCGTCTAAACACCATCAATGGCGAGAAGCCATGTCCTCTTAGTTTCATGCTTTGCTGTCCAACAAGACTTGGGATTTAGTTTCGTCCACCCCCTCTTTGAACGTGCTTGGCTCCAAATGAGTATTAAAAACCAAACAAAGGGCCGATGGCACCCTTGAGCACTGCAAGGCTCGCCTTGTGGCCAAGGGGTTCCATCAACAACCCGGAGTTGATTTCTCTGAAACGTATAGCCCCGTAGTCAAGCGAGTCACGATTCGCCTCATTCTCTCCATTACTGTGTCATCTAGATGGGCATTACATCAGTTAGATGTTCAAAACACATTCCTTCATAGTGATCTATAAGAAGATGTCTTCATGCGATAGCCACTGGGGTTTGTTAATCCTGACTTTCCACACCATGTATGTAAGTTGCGAAAATCCCTTTAAGGTCTTAAACAAGCCCCTAGGGCTTGGTTCTCTAAGCTTAGCAATGAACTCTAGTCACTCGGTTTTATTGGCTCAAAGTCAGATTCATCGTTGTTTAGTTTTTCAACTACTAGTGATTCAATCTATGTGTTAATATATGTAGACGATATTACTGTGACTGGATCAAACGATGCTCTTATATCTGACTGTATTGCTGCTTTACGTAGCTCTTTTCCCATTAAGAATCTAGGTTCGTTGCATTATTTTTTGGGTATTGAAATTACTAGGACATCTCATGGTCTGTTTATGTCATAGTCCAAGTACATTTCTGGTCTTCTTATCAAAACTAATATACACAAATCTAAGCCAATGTCTACACCTATGTCATCTTCATTGAAACTCACGGCTGTTGATGGATCTTCCTTTGAGGATCCTCAGGGGTTATCGCAGTATTGTAGGGAGTTTGCAGTATTTAACTTTTAATCGTCTTGACATCTCATTTGCAGTAAATAAAGTTTGTCAATATATGCACTACCCTAGACTTCCTCATTGGCAAGCTGTCAAATGCATTTTGCGTTATTTGCGTCTCACCTCTCATTTTTGTCTTTATTTCTCTAACAAATCTTCATTTGATCTGTCTGCTTTTGCTGATGCTGATTGGGTTGGCTGCCCTGATGACCGCAAATCTACCGGAGGTTATTGTATATATTTCTGTTCTCATTTTGTGTCCTGGGGTTCCAAAAAGTAACCTACCATAGCACGCTCAACAACCGAAGTTGAGTACAAGTCCGTGGCTAACACCACCTATGAAATTATGTGGCTTCAATCTCTACTCAGTGAGCTGGGCATTTTCCTTCCTGAACCACCCACTTTTTGGTGTGACAACTTAGGGGCCACTTACTTGTCGGTAAATCCGGTCCTTCACTCTCGTACAAAGCATGTTGCCCTTGATTACCACTTTGTGAGAGATAGAGTTGCTGCCAAGACACTTAAAATTTCGTTTATTTCAAGCAAAGAGCAAATTGCCGACATCTTTACAAAACCATTATCTACAGCTCAGTTCAACACTCTTCGATCAAGCCTCACCATCTCTCCGGTGCCGCTTGAATCCAGGGGGGCTATTGAGGCAAGCGTTCCACTAAGTCTGCCAGAGGTTGGCTCAACAAGAAAATATTCCTATACAGGAGTGCACCGCGCACAAGAGGAAACACTGAGTCTGCAATAACCGAATGTACTATTTGTCATATCCTGATGTACTATCTAATGATGCATTATGTGTATAAATAGCAGTGAACAGAGACTACAAATGAATGGGAAAATATTTTATGCAATGAATAGAGGAGTTTCATTTCAATAGCTCTCTCTATGACTTTTCGTCAAACACTTTGTCTTCAATATTAGAGAAATTGACTCATTTCTCTAATATTAATGGCTTGATCAGGGCCTTAGGCTTACGGCCTCTAATAAATGTTTAAGTGTTTTCCAACTATCAATCCTTAAAGCAAACTCACAAGAGACTAATGGAGAAGTAAGTTAGAGAGCCCGGCCACACACACAGGGAAAGCAGACAGTAGGAGCAGATAGGACGTTCTGCACTGACACCACCCTAATGACACCCTACCATCGAGAACCTGTACAGGCAGATGGGTGGGAAATATGGAGAATTCTTGATCTTCTGATAGCAGGTATGGAGATACTTAATAAGAAACGCTTGCAAGATAAAGTGAGTCAAGGAGCCACGTCGCATTAATGGCAACACTACCCGGACTTCACGCTGCATTAATGACATCACCCCCTTAAGCCACACCGCCTTAAAGGATTCTGACAAATGAATAATAGAAAGGACATATGTTCCTCAAAGTCAATGATGAGCTGTCCCCACCAGAAACCTAGTATAAAAGCCAATCCCCAAATACAAAGAATATGCTCTCTGATTTCTCTAGATTTATGCACAAACTACTAAGGAGATATACTGACTTTAATATCATAGACTTCGCGACCACCACCAAGGTCTCTCACTCTTCGTGTTTGCTTAAGTGTGTAGGTGAAAGACCGAAGACCCAAGTTGCTAGAACTTGACCCAAAAGCGTGCGAAACATGAAGTTAACAAAATGCATTTCCGATTTTTCTGAATGTGGAAAAAAAACATGGATGAAAAAAAAAATAGGTTCTCCAATCTTAACACGAAGATGGAGGATGGGACTAACTTCAATTACTGGTAGGGGTGGCCATTCGTGTTGATGGGTTGTGTTCGTATCATGTTAAGTTATGGATATTTAATTATATGGATTAACTCAAACACAGTATGTTAAGCTAAGCGGGTCAGACCTTCAAATCCTAACACAACTTATTTAAATAACGAGTAGTATCGTATCACCTGTTTTTACCCGTTTAATTATTAATTAGAAATCGATCAACACGATACGACTCATGATTTCAACTCATTTCATTTAAATGAGTTGAAGTTTGAACTGACCCGCATAATCTATTTGACCAAATTAACATATTTTTACACAAGTGTTAAAATCTATATTTATTAATAGTTACAACATCTATAAAAGATAAGACTACCTAATGACAAAAAATATCAGTATTTGTCAAATTTTAACCTATTACAAAACCAATATCACAAACCCAACAATAACAAATATGAGTATAGGTTCAGAATTAGTACCATCCCTACAATAAAATTATAAGCATATTGAGAAATGATATTAATATTAGGGGTGTAACCAATCCGATTCGATTCGATTTTGAAAAAATTTTGGAACTGAATCAGAATACATCGACTTTGAAAATTTAAAAACCGTTACAGACCGAGTCATTACCAAAATCGAAACTTTCGATTTTTTCGATTTCGGTCTAATCCGATCCCTTCTTTTTAGTTTACCATATACACGTGTCACTACATAAGCTTAATATTATAATTTTTTTACACTAAATTTAATTGTTAGGATTTAGTATTTATTATTAACAATTACAAATTCATTAATATCTAATTATACTAATGAATAATAAGATTAACTTATTGGTGAGATTAACTTATTAGTTATAAGATTAATAGACATAAATAATAAGATTAAAATTTCATGTTATATTAATTAGCAATTTAGCATATAATATAATATAAAAAATTATATATAATATAAAAACTATATAAAAATATTTTATATATAATATAAAAAATTAAAAAATATATATCTGTCTGGTTCAGTTAAAACCGGTTTTAAAAATATGAAAACTAATACCGAACCGATTTTAGTTCTTAATAATCGGTATCAGACCGATTACGAACCGGACCGAACTCACTAGTTATATTCAATAATTTGATCAGTTCAACCAGTTTTTCGATTTTTTTTACACCCATAATTAATATTACAACCCAATAATAATAAAATTGTAACTTTGGAATACAATTTAAACGAACTATTATGGGTTGATTTTAAGTTATGCGAGTTGACCCGTTATTGATCAGAGTCCATGTATATCAAATTTAAATCTGTTAATTTTATATCGTATTTGTATTGAGTTCACGGATTGTATCACCATATTACCACCCACAAAAATTATTGGCAAAATTGCATTAATATATATATTATTTGTACACAATACATGATTCTTGTTTCATCTTTGTTTCCCAAATAATAGAATGCTAGTGGTAACTTGGTTTGACACTTGACACCAGTTAACATTATAGGCTTGGATGAAAGATTATTTGTATCACAGCTGCGGCCGCGTCCATGTTGACCCGGGGCAGACTCCTTTTTTTCCCTCTCCTATTAAGTGTATATCCCTTCTTTACGTTAAAAAAAGAAAAAGAAAAATGTATGCGTGTGTACGCATGATGTCTTTCATTTTGTGATATTATAAATAGTTTAAAAAATATTATGTTTTGAGAGCTAGCTAGGGTGTGGATGGTATGTGCAATTGATTTTTTCATAATCATTTTTAAATTTTCCTACAACAACTTTGACCGAATATTCTATTTTGTGTTCTTCCATGAACGTACAACACAATTCGCAGAATTTTGAAACTTTCTTCCCAATTGTTAGTGGAAATAATATAATGCTTAATTATTGACAAATTCTCTTGTTCACATGATGATATCCTACTTCTCCCGCGTCCCCACTTAGTACTGCTGCTTGCTGTATTTTAATATAAACAAATAATAAATTCTCCTAAAGTTGCCACTCAAAAATAAAAATAAAAATAAAAATAAAAAAAGTCTTCAAGAAAACTTGGAGTAAACCCAAGATATCATCTACAATTTATATACACATGTTAGGATACATATACAGTTCGTATTTGTACATACAGTTGTCTAAATAATTTTTTAAATATTTTGATAAATATTATAAATTATTTCTCTACTCTCAATTATAAATTTAGCGAGAGAATTGTGGGTGAGATCGAAATGATGTCAATTTATGTTATTTTTCCTCGCAATTGTCCTTTTCCATCGTACAAGGTGGTGGTAGATAGTAGATACAGACGTTCTTTCGGACAGGCAAGTTGACTAGTCAACCCCCGAAAAGTCAATGTTTTTAAGTCTGTTGAAAAACTTCACGCGGCAATCCAACAAACTTTGGCAGCCCGAAGCGGAATAGACCAACTCCAACTCCAACTCCACCTCCAAAATGCTAAGCACCAATCGTGTTTACTATAAAGTGTGCACGTGGCAACCATCCAATGCCACAAGATTCCTACAACTCTGTAGCCCATCTCTCTATAAATACAGAGACGGAGGCGTTGTCCCTCCCTCACTAACTAGAGTTATTCCTCCTCGCTCTAAAAGAAGAGTCTAAAAACAGAGCAAGAAAGAGAGAACAGGGGCGACCTGAGCTTGACTCCAAAACGACACAGCAATGGCAAAGAGACTTGACATCGTCTTTCTTGCAGTAATAGCTGTTGCAGCTTTGCTGCAGAGCTCTGTGGCACAGACTTCCCATACGGTGGGTGATGCCTTGGGCTGGACCATTCCTGCTAATGGCCCCTCAGCTTACAGCAACTGGGCTGCCGGCAAGACCTTCGCCGTTGGCGACATTCTTGGTATAATAACCATACTTTTCAAACGAATCATATCCATACATATGACTGAATAAAATAAGGTTCTGGGTTTTGAATTTGAATTTGATTTCTTTGATCTTTTTGCAGTCTTTACGTATACAACCGGCCACGATGTAGCCAGAGTGACCAAGGCAGCTTTTGATGCCTGCAATGGCACTAGTCCCATTTCCCTTAAAATGGACGGTCCCGTGAATGAGACTCTCAACGAGGCTGGGGAGCATTACTACATCTGCACCGTTTCTACCCATTGCAGCTCGGGTCAGAAGTTGGCAATTAATGTCTCTGCAGCTATTTCTCCGGCTCCTCAACCCAGCACTCCTCCACCGGCCACCACTCCAACAGCACCAACCCCGTCTGCTGCTGCTCCACAGCCTAGCACTCCTTCACCATCGCCATCCAGCGCCACCCCTCCAACCTCCGCCGCACCTGCTCCTTCCCCCACTGCCACGCCTCCATCCCCCACAGCCTCTCCTCCACCCCCCGCCGCCTCTCCTCCATCCCCGCCGGCCTCTCCTCCATCCCCGCCCTCCACCCCACCATCCTCCAGCGCCACTCCGCCCACCAGTCCTTCAACGCCGTCTCCTACAAGTAATGCCTCTCCACCTCCACCTCCACCTCCACCTCCAAGCTCTGCTACATCGCTCAGGTTGGGTGGCAGCTTATCTGCCGGCTTCTTGTCCATCGTCGTAGCCTTCTTGTATTAGACGATTCTGGAGAATCACTGCGAATCATTTTACACATGTATGTGATTGTTGGTATACGGATTGAGATTTTTTTTGGGTTCAATTTCTGATCATAATAAAGCTGTTTTTCATATTTTAGCAGTAGTTGAGTTTGATGTTGATTGATATCTACTGCAATTGAAATTAGTGTTGGTGTATGAGTTCAAATTTTCAACGCCCACTTCGCCATTACCTTTTTGTCTCGACATGGTGGCCGGTTCTGCGTTAGAAAATGGAACACTAGGCTTTCAAACACGTTGATTTGTGTCAGAATTAAAGGCCGGATCATGGATGTCCATTCGATGGCCATCAGAAAGGATGATGGTTTGGGGGAGTTTCTAGTTGATTCATGAACTTGACAGATGGAGGCTCTGTTTTTTTGGTCAAAGGAGGAGATTAGAGAATTTAAAGGATGTTTGGATAAAAAAAATGTCTTTTAACTTGTCTTATTTTATTTAATTTTTATAAATTTTATAAATTTTTTTATATAAAATCTAATAATTAATTAAGTTTTCTAATTTTTAAAATAATAATAATTATTTACTTTTATTTCGATTTATTTCATCTCAATTTACTATCTAAAATGTGATGACGTACGAGTATTAAATTATTTTCAGAAATGATAAGGAATCAATTATTCACAATTAATTGATAATTACCTAATACAATAATTTTCTGTTTTTTTTTTATTTGTATTTTAAATTGATATGTTTAAATTGTTTGTTGTATCCGTTCTCAATTATTTTAGTTATGATTGGAGTTGTTTCTCTCATACATAAAATGAAGTGGCAAAAAGAGAAAATCCTTATTAACGTGTCCACCTGTAATGAAATGTTTCCAATTAAGCAAATGCAATTCCAGCCATAATGAAATGGTTCCAATTAAATTATATTCCTAACTCTGGGTTGCAAGTAGTTGGGTTGGCCCCTTTCTTGGTTTGCGTAATTTGTATAGATGGACTTCGTTTTAATCCTGCATTGCTTTTTAAGCTCCGAATTCTAAAAATGTTATATTCATTTTATTTTATTTCATCTCATATCATTATTATAATTTTTTTAAATTTTTATTCAAAATATAATAAATAATTTAATTTTTTTAATTTAAATTTAATTTTTTTAAAATTTTAAAATAATAATAATATTAAAAATAATATTCTAATAATATTTTATTTAATTTTTATCTTTTATCTAAAATATCTCTTTTAAATACAAACCATCCTTATGTGTGTGGCTATTGATTTTGAAAAATAATTCTGTTATGTACAACAGGTGTGTACAACTTTAGTGTAACCGGTTAATTGTAATTAACGTGACATTTTGCCATATCAGCATCTAACAAAAACTTAAAAAATAAAAAAATTTGAGAAGCCGACTGAAACTCGGAAAGAAGACATCTGAGAAGAGGCATTACTAAAGTTTTCTGCACTTTTGTTCTTCGAGTGAAATTCGAGAAAAGCATTTCGATCTTTCCATCTTTCATTTCTCATTCTTCGGGTGAAACTCGGGACGAAGACATCGGATTGAAATTTCGTTCACAATTGCCAAAACCCATTTCCACGGAAAGGAAAAGACAAAAGAAAAACGCCCAAATCATGGAAAAAGAAAATTTAATTAATCAATTAAAGATAAGAGAAATTATGGTCAAGGAGACCAAGTCAAACCATCCATCATCTCTCACGCAAATCATGTTCCTATGCGATCGCGAGGCCAAGAAAATCGAACGCGGACTTGGCCATTTGGGTCAAGAACTTGTTAAAGCTAATGACGCGTCGCCATTGGTGTCGGCCTCGCGCATCATTTCGAAGAGCTTGCGGTACGTCAAAGGGTGACCAATTATGGCCATGGAGCCAGTGAGTTTGGCCGCCATGATGTAGCCATTACCGTCGCGGTCCAAGGACCTGAAAACCTCCAAGATCTGCTCCTGGTTGATGAGCACCTGCTCGCTCATGTCGGGCAAGATGGCTGGGACAAGCTCGTCGAACTTGACGGTGCCGTTGCTGTTGGCGTCCATGTTGGCCAGAAGGACGTGGAGCTGGTCGCCAAAGGGCTTGAGACCAAGTGAGCGAAGAAGGGCCGCCAATTCCAGTTGGGTAAGGCTGCCGTTGGAGTCCATGTCGCAGTTCATGAAGCTTTCATTGAGTTGCCTCAGCTGATCTGATTGGAGCTTGGCCATCGTGAAGCGTACCAATAATCTGGTTCGTTTGGTTGCTAAACTCATCCCAACTCATCTCAACTCATCTCAATTCATCATTACAACTTTTTCAAATTCCAATATAAAATATAATAAATAATTCAACTTTTTCAAATCTCAAAACAATTTTAATATTTAAAAATAATATTTTAACAATATTTTATCATCTCAACTCAACTCAACCCAACTCATCTCAACATCCAAACGCACCCTAAATCTCTTGCTAGAACCAATACTCATAAACGGCACTTGTAAGCGAGAAGGGAAAAAGGAAATAAAGTAGCGGAAGATCAACGTTTTGAATATCGTTTTGGTCGAAACATTGAAATAAGATATTCTAATATTGATATTGTTTTGAATACTGTTTTAAAATAATCTATATATAAATAAATTATATTTTAAAATAATAGTTTATATATGAATAAATTATATATAAATTATAAATAATCTAGTATGAATTTGAGCGTCAAAAAATGAGCTTGCAGTTTAAAAAAAAAAAAGTAAATGTCGAAATATAGGTCGGTACGGGCCGAAACGGCCGAAATTTTGACTGGTATGAAACTATATCTTTCTCAATACTGGCTACGCCACATAAACGATTGCATGGCAGTTCCTCCATGCGATTGCGCGGTAGTTCCTCCATATGATTGTATAACTATTTTATAAATTTTACATGAAATAGAAGATAGTTTCGTAATATTAAAATGTATTTTTAATGGAGTGACATGAATTTATTACTTGTTTGAAAATGAATTGTAAAATATTTATAGAAGAATTGTAGATATATCATTACCCATTTGTTTTTCTGAATTTGCCAAATTGCTAGTAATTGTAAGAATAGCATAAAAACACTTTTTGTACGTATATGTATTACATTTCAATGTACAGAGGTATTTGTACACAAAATGTTATTCTTTACAGTTGTACAATGTAATGTAGGAATGCATAGATCATGGGATTATCCTGCTAACTTTCCTCCTTGAGAATATGACTTGTGTTGCCTATCTGTAACAATTGAATCCTTATGGATTTGAGCTGAATTTACGAAGGCTGGAGATAGGAGAGGGCTACAGTACTCTTGGGATCTTCTGTAATTACTCTAACAGTAATCTCATCATAATATATTAAAGATGCATATTTTACTCTTTTTTAAGTATTTTATATTATTTTACAACATGTACGTGTCACTCATGATAATTAAATCTACAACTTCATCCATGACGATTAGATTCACGATTTAGCTATCTTTTGTATTTCTACAAAGAGATTACTCTTTGGTGGGATTAGAATCCACAAACTCACCCTCCTCTTTATTACTATAAAAGGAAAGCATACAAGTTGAATTACA
This sequence comes from Cyclocarya paliurus, assembly GCA_029856935.1. NCBI lineage: Eukaryota > Viridiplantae > Streptophyta > Magnoliopsida > Fagales > Juglandaceae > Cyclocarya > Cyclocarya paliurus. Next base: position 4,955,849 of record CM056946.1, on the reverse strand, counting down.
AGTCAATTGGTTCTTCAAATGCTATTCTTATTCACTTAAAAAACGGATAAAAGAAAATAGTTTTGGTTAGATTCATTCCAAATTAAAATTAGAAAAGATTGTACCCTTGTGCCATTTTTGCTTTCCCCTAAGCAAAAAGCATTGACGAAAACATAAAAATTTGAGAGCAAAGTGGAAATGTTTTGAGATATTCTTAGAGGTACAACTAGTACTGTATAAGAGCCAAACCTAGGAAACTAATCCATGCACTTGAAGAACTCAGTTGTACAAATGGTTATATTTACTTTCTCTTATAAGAATGTCACATTTGTATTTAGATGAGCAACCCACTTACCTCATACCAGAGCAACTAGAGAATCTTGACAATTTTTCTAGAAAAATTCTACTTATCATCTTCATACCACACATAATTTTTTATTTTTTTACTTTTATCAAATATATGATGTATGGATGATGATTAGAATAATTTAATTAGTTTAGAAAAAATAAAATTAAAAATAAATTAAGAAAAAAAATAAGTGTAGTGTGTGAAGATAATGAGTAGTAAAACTCCTTTTTCTATATGGCTTCTTCACATGCATATCTTTGTGTGGCTTAAGAATAATCAGGAGAGCACTCTCATAATATTCTTACAAATACAAATTATGTCTCTCTCCCAACATAATGAACAACATGCAGCCTAGATATCGTAACAAAAATTCTAGGAGAACCCTAAAAAAACACATAAAATCAAAACTCTATATATCTCCTAGCACAAACCATATGACCTCCTCAATTCTCTATATAATTTCGTGTACACAGGCCCTTTAAATGGAATGGAAAGCAATTGAAGTTGTGAAAAGCGATGAGAGAAAAGTAAATTAAAATAAGAAATCAATCACATGACACAAATATTTATATGGTTCTGCAATGTGTCTACGTCTATAGAGCTGTAGAGAATTTTATTATCTTGAAGAATGACAAAATACACTTTATGGTGAAATACATTGTTCTAGACCGATTATATTGTTCATAATTACATATTTATATGGTTGTATAGTAGAGACCCTAATTTCACAATTACTAGATTATTCGCTCGAACAAACTCTTTGTCTGATGTTTGCTTAAGAGATATATCGAACGAACTCTTTGTTTGAGTTTCATTCGATCAACCTTTAGCACAAACGTCGAGTAAACTTCTTGTCTAGCATTTCTTGAGTCACAAACCAAGTCAAAAGTTTTCCCATGGGCTTTCTAACACCATCTCAAATTAGCTTGTCCTGATCATACGATGTAAATCGAGAGATATGGTTGTTTTACTCCACCGTCTCATTCCAGGTCGACAAATTGTAAAATACATATTATAGGTCATGTTTGAAACCCCATATTGAGCTCGATGCCAAGCATGGAACAACTCTCAATCCATAAAGATCGAACCTTATCTAAGTATTGTTTGACACCGATATATTATTAGGAAAACAAAAAAAAAATAACAAAAGACTAATAATTTGTTTGTATCAACGCCAGTTTGATTCACTTAATATAGAAGAATAGTATTTAACATACAAAGCCTCCGATATTACTTGGATAGATTCATTCCTTGTAGTGACGAATTCTATTTCTTTGGACGGCTAATATCTTCAATATATGATGATCAACAAAAATATAAGAAAAAAGGATGCAAATTACAGTTTGGAAAATGATCAATTTGAATATGTTGATGTTCTCATGCATTAGGTTATGTGCTAGTATATTTCAATTGATCTCCAAATAAGTCAAAATGCTATGAGCATATATTATTTTTGATTTTTTAGATTGGAGATTCATTTCCTAATCCTAATCGTTCCCTTAGGCGTATTTCTCTGATGCTCATCTACTACCAAGAGAACATTTCAAGGGAAAAAAATTTCTTCTCAATAACATAAATTTACTAGTTCACAGGTCAACTTCCTATTATATTAGAGTATGGATCATATTATTGATCAATTCATCCATCTTAATGCTTTGAATAAGATTAAAGTTCTTTTTGTTCTTACAGTTGGAGATAAGAATAGTTAGTGGTCCCACTCAAAGAGCTCAACACATGGAGAATAACCTTACAAAGTCCATTTCTTAGATAAAGGCTGATGAGCCCTAATTTTTAAGAAATAACCACCCACTCTTCACAATTATCATACCAAACAAAGTTGACATGTGACAAGTATCTATGGGTTTAAAAAATGACAACTCTGTAAGATGGAAAAGGGATAGGGAAAAATGAGAAAATACTCTCTCCTTTTAATTTCACTAGAAATAGAAAATGAGTGACTAACTTGATCATCAGAGTGTCTCTGGTCTTTTGGGACCCGATGGAATTCTAGAGTTCAAACAACAGACAATAAAGGAGAGGGTCATTCCATCATCTTGTTGGTATTCTCCCTTGACCGGAAATGTACCAACACTTATCAAATTTTTGGTGGTTGAATAGTGCAATATGTTGATATTGATAATTTATGCACTACGTTGGTATGTATTGATAATTTTGAAAGATCAATATTGTTTTGAAAATAGCAGCCTACCTTCTGCTGCATATTCATTGAGTATATATAGAGTACATAGCATCAACTCTACATAGAGGTTTGTTACATAAACTTATCTCTATCTATCACTTATTCTTATCTACAATATTTGAATTGCAGGTGATCAATAACAAGGTAATATCAGCAAATGCATACAGTGATAAACTCTAGCATTGGCTTGATCGAAATTTATCTCTGTCATTCTCTTGGCAATTATCGTTGATATTGACAGAGGTGGAATTGGAATGGGACTTGGACTTGGACTTTGGCTCTGTTGAACTATGTGCAGAAGGGAAAGTTGTCCTAACATCCCCTTTCAAGCTTAAGGGAAGGGCACAAACCAACAACTTGTCACGAAGTTGAATGAAGCAAACAGAGGTCAAACCTTTAGTAAATATATCAGCTAGCTGAGCAAAGGTGGAGATAAGCTTGAGATGAATATCCTTCCTAGAAACCTTCTGTCAAATGAAGTGGTAATCCACTTCAATATGCTTAGTCCGAGCATGGAATATGAGATTGGCAGTAAGGAACAAGGCACCAAGATTGTCGCACCACAAAATAGGGGCAGAAGGAATATGGAGGTGAAGCTCGCGGAGAAGCATATTAACTAATACAATTCTTCAATAGCAAAACCCATAGACCTATATTTGGATTATGTGCTTGATCTTGAGACAACAAGCTGTATCTTCACACTCCAAGTTATTAGACAAGGTTCAAGGAAGATAACATAACCTGTGGTAGAGAGATGGTCATCCACATTTCTAGCCCAGTTAGAGTCACTAAAGGTATTCAAATATAGGGAGCCCTTGCCAAAGTATAGACCATGATGACTGGTACCCTTAAGATACCATAACGCCCTTTTTGCAATAGTCCAAATGTGGAGGTAGGAGAGTGCATGAATTGACATAATTAATTCATAACAAAGACAATTTTTGGGTGTTTCAATATGCATTACTGAAGTGCTCCAATGATCTGAAGATACTCAATAACGTTGGGGAGAGGGTCACCTATTGATTGGGAAAGCTTTACTACTAAAGCAAATGGACTGGAGCAAGGCTTTGCACCAACTGTTTTGGCTTGATGAAGGACATCAACAATGTATTTAGTTTAAGATAGATGCATACCAGTGGCATCTTAGTGACCTTAGATGCCTAAAATGTAAGATAATGGTCCCAAGTCCTTCATTGCAAAGTCTTGTTACAAGAAGAAAATCAAGCTCATGATTATAGATCGATGAATGCCAATAAAGATTAAATCGTCTAGATATACTAGAATGAACAAATGAATGTTGTGATGATGATAAGTAAATAGAGAGTGATCCACATGTGAAGAGTTGAAGCCAAGCTGCAACAAAGACTGAGTGCGCCGATGAAACCAAGCTCTCGGAGTCTGCTTAAGTCCATAAAGGGACTTGTGTAGTTTACACACATGAGTTGGGAAGTGAGGTTAATGAACCCAGGAGGTTGCTCCATGAAAACTTCCTCTTGTAATGTTTCGTGTAAGAAGGCATTAGACACATCAAGCTGTCAGAGAGGCCAATCAAAGTGAACAACAAGTGCTAACACTATTCGAATGATGGAAGGCTTGATAACAAGGCTAAAAGTCTCGAAATAGTCGAGGTCATCTTGTTGTTGAAACCCTTTAGCCACAAGGTGAGCTTTAAGTCTTTCAACTGAACCATCAGATTCTTGCTTCACTTTATAAACCCATTTATTCTTAATAATGTTGTGGTTAGGAGGCCTAGGACATAAAGACCAAGTCTTGTTGGCCTACAGTGCCCGAAACTCTAGCATGGTAGTTCTCAAATCAGCACACTTTACAATCTAAGTGAATGATTAGGGAGCTGTAGGAATTACCTGAGAATGCAATGCACACAAATGATGCGTGGTGGGGTAATATATTTGGTAGTCCAAAGTGTTTGGGTCGATGATTACCTATCTTAGCAAGGGTAAACATAGGATGTGTGGAGGCAGGGTGACTAACACTAGAGAAGGAAGTGGATTGGTTACCACTAGTAGGTTTTTGGGGAGGGAGGCAAAACAAAATCTAAGGACAATGGGGAAAGTGGATCAAAAGTGAGTGGGTTGATTGGCAAGGTTATGTTGGGAAGAAGGTAGTGAAATATGAGAGGAATGTTCAAATAATGAAGAAGAAGCATGATAAGATACTTGAGTAGTAGCAGCAATTGTAGTGAGAGTGCAGCCTCCAGGATTAGACTCCATGACAAGCGGCCTTTGTAGGGATTGAGTGGAGGCACGAGCAGGGAACATGTATTCATCAAAGATTACATTCCTACTAAGATAGACACAATTAGTTGAGAGGTCTAAGCAACGATATCCCTTATGATTTGAGCTATAATCCAAGAAAATGTATTTTTTGGAACGGAAGAGCAATTTTTGGTCATTATCAGGTCTAAGAAATGGATAGCAAGCACAACCAAAGACTTTGATTAATTTCTAAACAGGATCTTTGTGTAATAGTATTTGAAATGGGGATTTATTTTTCAAGACAAAAGTGGTCAGGATCTTGGAGTCAAATAACTATAGTCAAGCGAGCTGTTAATGTAAAATCTAATGAGTTGGAGTCAAAATAATGAGTCCTCGGACATTAATTAACCAGCCGGAGATGTCTCTCCTAGAAGATTACATGGAGATTCTTGCTTGGTCTTTGCTTCGAGAACAAGTGAATACTATTTTGACGAAGAAATTGGTATCAATGGTTTGGTTTTCAAAAAAATAAAAAGTTCGAAGCAATTTACGGTGGGTCAATGTTCTCGAATCCCTCAAAGTTTGGTATGGGTCGCCTATTTTGAAAGAAAGGAACTTATTCTTTAATTCACATCATAAAAGTTGACGTCAAAGAATCCATACATATTATGCATGTATATGAGGTGGGTTGGTAGCTGGCAGCTTATAAAAAGTACGTCTCATCGCTATTCCTTCAATAACCAATATTCTCGCATTCATAATTATTTCATACCCTTTCATTTTGTCCCATCAATTTTAGAAGAGATATTGGCAGGAAAATTAAAATGGGTAATCGTGCTGGGTTGATGATTTGGTGCTTCATTGCACTAGTACTTGCTCTTGATCTTAAGGCCACAACTGCAGAAACTTACATTGTTGGCGGCGGAATTGAATGGGAAATTCCTCCACTTGGCTCCATTGCCTACAAAACCTGGGCTCATTCTCAGGTTTTTGAACTTGGTGACACCATAGGTAATTTTATTTATTTATTTGTTTGTTTGTTTATATTATATATAGACTCCTTAAACTCTGATGAAATGATCCCCAAGTAATGCTTTGATTTCCAAAATGATTAGATCAGAATATACATAGAAGAGCACATGATTTTCTTATTAATTAAGCAAAAAGAGTTACGATTTTTATACTATCTAGTTCAGCCTGACCAATCAAGAGTAGTCTCCAAAAGAGTTTAGAGGATTTTTTGTTCTATGTGCGCGCCGTTCCAACCCTCGATCCTCTTTTTCTAGGACGTTCATCGATCGATATTGATCAATCAATAGAATGCACTTATTGTAACAATTGTTCCATTTTTAATTTGAAGTCTTCAGCTGATACGATAGTTTTTTCCCGGGACGTCCTAGATTATGATCTAATTAATATTCCAGCTTGTTCTTTCAGATGTTCCAACAATTTTGATGTTCACAATTATATATTTGTTTTGTTTTGTTAAATACTAGTACTGTCAAAAGCTATCTTCAATATAGAGTCATTATTATTGTTATCATATGAATTAAATAACTAATTAAATTTACATTTTTTAAATGGGTATTGCCATCATGCCACTCCAGTTATACCGTTCATTTTATTCTAGTGATGTGGCACTATTACGTGATTTTACATGATTTATTAAAAAATATATATTCAAAACAAAATGGTGTCTGAAAATACAAAAATAAGAAAACTGAAATTCTAAATTCTCTTTATCATTTTTATATTTATGTTTTTTATTTTATTTTTATTTTTATTTTTTAATAACAAATGTGGTGACACGTTAATGGGATAAAGTGGACAATATAAAAACGACGAATTAGCAATTTAGCATTTCTCTTTTAAAAATAAGTGCATTTTTCGATATGGAAATCCCATAAGTAACTCGATCGTCGCGTTTCACTAATATTCTACATGCAGTGTTTAACTGGACTGGGACGCACGATGTTGCTGAAGTGACTAAAGAAAACTACGACAGCTGCACAGGCACTGACGCCATTGATCTGAGACAAACAAGCCCAGCAAATTTCACTTTAACGACGAACAGCACTCGCTACTTCATCTGCACAATTAGCAACCACTGCGACCTCGGCCAAAAGGTGACCATCGGTATCGGAGATCAGGAGAGCTCAGCTTCATCTCTGGCTGTTGGTGCCCTTTCTGCAGTTCTCTCCACCATCGCCATCTCTTTCTTGACATTTTTTTGAAGCTTTCATTAAGATATAAACTATTCATGATGTGATCATTAATGCAGTCTTTTCTTTTTGTTTCTTTTTGTGGTTTTTTTGTTAAGAAAATTGTGCGTGTGTTGTTCTTGTAGTCAGGTGCACGTCATGAATCATGTATCATATGTTGGATTGATCAGTATTGTAATTACAATAATGGAGATGATCACAGCTCATTTGATTCCCAAACTTATTAATTAATTATGGAAAATGATTCATATGGGTGTACAAGATGTGCGTGCACACGTGTCCTTTAAAAAAATTTGACTGAAAAAAAAAAAAAATTTTTAGAAGACTTACGCGAGACATATCCAACTAAACCTGTAACGCCTGATCTCGGAAGTCCAAGGAGTTAACTCATGTTATCTAATAATCAACTTCAACAATGCTAATATATTCTCCAAATCTAAGTATATTCTTCCAAAGACACCAAATCAAACATAAATCCCTCTAATTTGATTAACTACACATACTCATCTATCAAATTCTCAATACAATAAATCCAATAAAATAAATCATGTGACGCCCCGACTCTCACGTACAAAAAGTTTCGGGAATCGTGACGTCAAGATGATGACAACACGGTCACGCATTCCAACGACAAGTGTCAAGTGTGTGCAACAAATAAATAGTGCACAATAAAATATGTAGCGGATAATAAATAAGTCAACTAGTAGCAGAATTTTAGTTTAATACAAATATTCAGATACAAAGTGTTTAAAACATAAACCAAATGTCCCATAAAATAATACAAGTCTGAAAATAAAAGCATAGCACGAGTGATCCCAGATCATTCCTCCGGCGGAACCAAATCTTCAGGCTCGGCATCTGCATCAACATCAACATAATCTGCAGTACCATTAAATGGTACCACAGGTAAGTTATAACCCAACCAATCCTAAAATAAAAATACATTAAAGCAATTAACCATGCATGCAAATGATGCAATATGCATGAAATCCAACACACGCCAAAAATCCCATTTGGCCCAGAATATTTCCATCAAAATAATTCCACTATTTTTCCAAAAAATAGCCCAAAACAATATCCATCATTTTCCCAGAAAATGACACATAAAATCATATCCAACTCACGCTATTTTCCCAGAAAACAACCATTTCCATTATCCATTAATCCATATGCACCATGGTCTCCTCTAGGGCTGCACAAAAACACCGAGAACTCGACCCGACCGAAATTTCGACCCGACCCGACCCGTATTAACCGACCCGTATGCATTTTGAAGCGGTAACGGAATGCCCGTTACCCGATTCTTTTTTAAACGGGTAATACCCGTTTACCCGATTTAGTGTAAAATTCCCTCTACCCGAATCACATTTGAGACTCTCAGCCCTCTTCTCCTTTCTCCCGCTCGACACTCTCTCCCTCGCAGCCTCACTCACTCTCTCGCAGCTGACTCTCTCCATCGCAGCTGACTCTCGCAGCTCTCACTCTCTCCGTTGCAACTCAGAATCAAGGTTAGTGGGTTTATGGGTGTTTTGATTATTTTCTTACGAAGGAATCGACTATACTGAATATTTTGGGTTTATGGGTGTTTTGGGTTTATGGGTGTTTTGATTATTTTCTTACGAAGGAACCGACCATTTATACTGAGATTGGGATTGAAATGGTTTGATGATTCAGCTTTCTAACAAAATTTGTCTATCACCATGTGTCATTATGTTTAGAAACTGGCAGTTACTGAACTTTACTGTTAGGAACAGATCGGCTAGGTTTCTCTCTGTCTTCCCCTTTTTTTGATATGGACTAGGTTTTCTATTTTTAGGAGCAACTATAATATTTTACCTTCTTTACGTCCATATATACATTTATTTATTTATATATATATATATATATATATATATTTGTTTTTTCTTCCTCATAATCAATTTGTGAAAATGTTTCATTAAGTACATCTTATAAGATTTGGGAACAAGGGATTGTGTTCTTTGCATTGTTTTCAGAAAATAATAAATAAAACAGTGTAAAAGAACAAGAAGGGTTTCTACTGAATGAGCTCCTTTTAGTTTTCTACTGAATTTAAAAATAATCTTCAACACCTGGAAGACATGTCTTTTGGCAAGTTTCTACTTTCTCTAGTGATAAAAGTACTCTTCTCTCAAACATAAATCTGAGCAAACTAGTACTCTATATAGAAATTAGCTAGCCTTTGGAGCCTTGGTTTTGTACATGGGTTTCTCTCAGTGAGCGACTCAAATTGTGCAACTTCAGATGCACAAAGATCGTTTTATGACTTTGAGGAATCTCAGGAGCAGGTCTTCTCACCTCCTTTGCTAATGGACACATCGCTATTAGCAGATTCTTATGAAGACTTGCTTGGTATGCTGTTTTGGCCACAAACTATACAAGTTGTAGGCATTTGTATTGGTTTTCATGCTTGTTATTTTTTATCCAGCGATTACATTCTTGTTATTGAATGCTTCACTTTTAGCATGCCATTTGCAGGTATTGTACTGCAATACTGTCAGAACCTCAAACCTAATATTTTTGGTTAATATGAACTTGTGCTGACTTGAGATATTATATTATATAATATCTTTTTATTGCATTTTGTGACAAGTTATATGGTCAGATTATTTAATATTTACCAGTTGATCTTGGTTGGGAGTTTGGACCCATTATTTGTCAGCCTCTATCTTGTGTAACTTAGCAAGACTGAGCAGAAAGGTGTTTTAGAAATCTAAGAACTTCTGATCAAGATTTTGGTCTCTTTAGGTGTTATAATAAAACCAAGACTGAGCCTTGGTTTTGGCATTTTTCTCGTGCTGAAATATTCTTTGGATATAATATCTATCCAAGTTTGATCAATTTGATATTTGAGAAACAACTTTCCTATTAAAAGTTTTCTGTTTTATTATATGCTTATCTTGGGAAATTTAATTAATTAATAAGTGCTTCAATTAATATATTCAATCTTTCAAAAGGTAGTCATTAGAAAATTTTAATGTTCTGCAGCTACTACTTATGAATTAGCTTCTTGTTCTTAATTTGTAACCATATTGCCAACTGTTTCTAGCATAACAGTGACATCACAGAACCAGATTGTGTTGATAATGCTGTAAACTTCTCTTTTTCTGGGTGCTTCTGTAACAGATGTCAGCCATGTCACTATCTCTTGTATTTTGATCAAAGTGTGTCTTAATATGTATGAGTTCTTTTTGTCCTGAACTCTCCACTAACTGCAATATTAATTTTGAAAATTGCACATAATATATATAGTCTTTTCTAAATTAAACTCAATGTAGCATTATAGACCTCCTCACCCTTGGGGGTGGTGGTTGGGCCCCAATAAGGATTGTGGATGTTGTTTTGTTTGCGAAGCATTAACTGCTATTTCTTGGATTGGCTGTTATTTAATACTTTCAATGTTTGCAATAGAGAGTCCTACCTCTTATATTACGCAAAATCCAAGCTCTAACTCCAAACCTAGCGACTTTGATCCTTACAAGAGTTCATCTAGTCCAGGCTCAGAAGTTAGTTTTTGATAGGCTATTTTTTTTTTTTTGGTTTGATAGGCTATTTTTTATCATTCCATTAATCTTACTCTTTTTTTTTATTTTATTATTGCAGTTGAACTCTATGGAACAAAGTGCTGCTATGCCTTCATCTGGGTCTGAAACAATGCCCAATGTGATTCATTTGGATAGTACTCTGTCTCCAACTTTGGATAGCTCTCTCCCAACAACTAGTCCACAAGCTCGGCCTTCTATCACAAGAAGACGAGGAAGATCAGATGTATGGCAACACTTTACGAGGATTGAGAATATCGAGGATCCCAATGAGCCCAAAGCCACGTGCGATTATTGTGGTAAGGTTTTGTTATGTCATCCTAAAAAACAAGGTACTTCATCCTTAAAGTACCATCATCAGACATGTAAAGTGTTTAATGCTAGTGGGGTTGGAAGGGATAACCCTCAATCAAAAATGACCGGGACTAGGAAGACGGGGGTGGATGGTACAACTAGCAGTCCTAGTGTTGGACTTGCCAAGTACAATGAACAGAAAATACGATTGGCGGTAGCTAAAATGATAATCATGGATGAGCTACCGTTTAGATTTGTAGAAAAACAAGGTTTTAAAGACTTTATGGCCGTAGTTGAGCCTAGATTTCCAATCCCCTCTCGCATTACTGTTATGCGAGATTGTATGAAGATGTACATGTTAGAAAAAGATAAGTTGAAGAACATGTTCATGACATCTGATTATAAGATTTGCATCACTACTGACATGTGGACATCAATTCAGAATCTTAACTATATGTGCATAACAGCTCATTTTATTGATGATGATTGGATCTTGCATAAGAGGATTATAGATTTTAAGAAAGTTCCTGATCATAAAGGGATAACAATAGGAAAAGAGATTGAGTCATCTGTACTTGGATGGGGCATAAAGAAGATATTTACAATAACAGTAGACAATGCATCGTCTAATACTACGGCCATCGATTATTTGAGGAAAATTGCCAAACTTAGGGATTGTATGGTATTAGAAAATGAACTTATGCATATAAGATGTTGTGCACATATTTTAAATCTCATTGTCCAAGATGGATTGAAAGAAATTGATAAATCAATTGTCAAGATTCGAAATGCAGTTAAATATGTGAAATCTTCCCCTGCAAGACTTAATAAGTTCAAGTCATGCGCAGAGAAACAAAATATTTTGGGTGGTGGGCTTCTTTGTCTGGATGTTCCAACTAGGTGGAACTCAACATATCTAATGTTGAGTGTGGCTCTCAAATATCATGCGGCGTTTGAGGTGATGCAAGATGAAGACAATGAGTTTGGCCCATATTTACGTGAGGTTGGACAAGGAATACCAACTTTACATGATTGGGAAACCATCAAGGTATTTGAACAATTTTTGAAGCTTTTTTATGATACGACTTTGCGGGTTTCAGGCTCAGTTTATGCAACTTCAAATTTGTTTATTGGAGAAATATTTACAATCTATAATCATTTAAACAAATTTTCTATGAATGAGAGTAATATGTTGAAGACCATGTCAGATAGGATGTTATTGAAATATGATAAGTATTGGGGGGATTTTGAGAAATTGAATAAAATGTTGTTTATTGCATCTATGCTTGATCCGCGCTTCAAGTTGGAAGTTTTGGAGTTTTGTTTTAGAAATATTCTTGGGAATGAGCGAGCGTCTGAACTTGTTGATTGGTTAAAGAGGATGATTGAGCGGATGTATAAGCAATATTCAAAATCCAGTGTAGGTTCAAGTAGGGGCCAATCAAGTGTTGTTGAGACCCAAATCAACACTTCTTATGATAATGTGGATACTGTATTAAGTATGTTTAAAAAATATCAAGCATCAAGAGGTGTGGTAGAGTCTAAATCTGAATTGGATAAGTATTTCATGGAAAGTGTTGAAGGATCGGCACCCGACTTTGATATTATATTATGGTGGAAGGTGAACTCAATCAGATATCCGATCCTTGCCAAGATGGCTCGAGATGTGTTAGCTATTCCCATATCTACTGTTGCTTCTGAGTCGGCATTTAGCGTTGGGGGTCGTGTTTTAGATTCATTTCGTAACTCATTGGCCCCAACAACAGTTGAATCTCTTATCTACACACAAAACTGGTTAATGGCTCCCTCCATTAATTATGATTCCCAAGATGTAATGGAAGATGCTGAAAGCTACAAGTTAGAAACCGGTAAGTTTAATTAATTATATGTTTTCTTATAGTTATTTCAATTAATTATATGTTTAACATAATTTTGTATTTCATGTAGAGATAACTTTGAAGAATATTTTGAATGAGGTCGATTGAAGATTACAACAAGGCCACAGCTACAAGTCCATGTATCTTGACCCAAGTCTATGTATCTTATATTCGCTATTGTATTTTCACTGCATGGTGAATCAAATAGAAGAAAACATGTTAGAAGTACAATATGACACTGTGTTGCAACAATATCTATTTTATGCTCTTTGAAGCAAAATGACAACATTAATGTCTTTTTCATATTGTGATTGAAAAGATCTCAGCTTTATGTCATTTCCAGGGCATGAACTATCTGCATTTCTTTTTTATTTGGATCAAATTGATTTCTTTTGAATATGTTGATACTTTCATTTTTGTCACTTGAAATTCACTTATGATATTCTAACTTGGCATATATAACTTGTCAGCAAAAATGAGAACTAAAAATAAAAAGTATTCTAAGCTATTACATATATAAATCTCTATATAAAAATTTTAATTATTTATTTCCCATTTTTTCAAGTGAAGCAAAAGAATATTAATTTACAAGATTCTAAATAAAATTAAATAAACTAGAAATACAAATATTCTTCCCATTTCAAATATTTTGCATAGAATGGTAATAAGAAATTTTTAGTATATAAATCTAAAAAAAAAAACCGGGTCGGAATACCCGAATTTCCGAAACCAGCTTTCGGGTCGGGTAATCGGTTAATGGCTTAACGGGTAAATGGTATAAGCCTTGTCGGGTCGGGTCGGAAGTGGCACTATCGGGTCGGGTCGGGTCGGGTGAACAGTCCTAGTCTCCTCTATGGACCATCCGCACGTTCTGGCTACATAACGAGTGATGCCCAGTTCCGCACCCAGTGCGTTCGTGGCCAAGTCATCCTCTAGCCCCCTCCAGCAGAATGGCCACGGAGCCGGCACGTAACTCATCCGATCTCGTTCTCGCCAGGCAACAACCCAGGGGACGTCACTCAATATATTCCGCTCCCGAGTGACCAGAAGAGCTCCACCGAGATAATGTCTCATCTTAGCTTGAGGTCGTGATACACACGCACCCAAAAATCCAATCCACACATGAAAATTCAGTTTTCAAATTACAAATATGAACATGCGTGCATATGCAGTGAACCAGACATAATCTCAATATCCAATAACCAACCAGATCACAACAACAATTTTCAACAATCAACCAAATCACAATAACCAATCATATAAATACTCTGTCCCCAATCCATCCACCCCCTAACTCCTCGGACTTAATCCGGAACCAACCAGAATACAGTGAAATCAGTTAGTACAAAAATATATTTAAATCTCAAAAAATTGTTTAGGAAATACTTACATCGCTAAAGTATATTTTTCGGAGGATCACGGAAGAGCTGGAAGTGCCAAAACAGCAACTCCACAGTGTAAAAACACTGTGGCCGAAATACATACTATACCCAAATTCACACAGGGTCAAACGAAGATTAGGAAACGGTAGGGTAGGGCCTATGGAAGGTGGTGAAGCTAATGGAAGCAATGGTTGGCCGTGGGTGGCGGCCAAAACGACGGTGGAAGGCCAAAAAGCTTAAATCGGAAATGAGCTCGTGGAGATGGCTCCGGCGACGGATTGGAGCCGAAACTGGGTGGGTTAGGATGGCAAGGGGCCGATGATGAAGTGGTGAAGAAATGGTGGCCAGACGGCGGCGAAACGGGAGGAGGAAGGCCGCGGCTTCGCAAGGCTCGCAGAGGCTAACAGCAACGTTAGCCAGCCTGAAAATGAAGGCGCTAAGTCGCCGGCAGCTGAGGAGTCGACCGGTGCCGGTGGTGAGGGCCACAGACGGCTGGCGGCAGTGCTGGGGCTGAGGAACCAAAACGGCGTGGGGAGAGAGAGAGAGAGAGCTGTGCGGGAAATGAAACAGAAGGAGAAAGAAAGAAAAGAAGAAAAAGAAAATGGAGGGAAAAGAAATGAGGTCCAACCCTCACATCTTGGGTCACAAAAGTGATCCAACGAAAAAAATTTTAAAACTACTAGCTAAATAAAATAATCCAAAAACAGTGAAACGCTTAATTAAAACAATAATAATTTTAAAACCCAAAAAAATCCAATTTACATTAAAGATCACTTTAAATACAAAACAGTAAATACTATCAAGAAAGCACATTAAAAAAATAATTTTTACAATTTAAAATATTATAAAATAATATTTCAAAACCTCCAAAATTTTAAAACAAGAGAACCAATTTTTAAATTATTAAAATAAATCTTTCATTAAAAATACACTAAAATACGGGGTGTTACATTCTCCCCCCCTTAAATAAAATTTCGTCCTCAAAATTCGCAGGGTCAAACATCAACGCTAAAGCAGTTACTAGATACAACCCCGAACACACTTGAGAAAACCCTACCATCAACAACTCCCAACCAACATGAGTAATTCTCTCCCAAGTTTACTCCTATAGGCAATTCCATCATACTCGCACTAATCTCCCAATGGCACATCTCATCTCTTACTCCTAGAGCGGCCATGTAATCCAAGATCTCCCTATCCACAAAAGTTAATACAACATTCAAGGAATTCTGATGATTAAAAGTTTTATTCGATAATCTGTACTAACCTCAATTGACTCCTACGGTATGACTTCCAAACCTTCATTTTATACTACATTTTGGTAACCTAATGGCCACTTCCAAAGTTAACCATTAATAACAATATTATGTAAACAAATGATTGATCTCCAATTACAAGTATCTTCTCAAAATTTCAAGTCACCACTAATTCCTCAAAATCAACACAAAATTTAAACTCCTAATTACAACTAAAATATCACGCTCCTGCTACGCACTCTGATAATCGCCACCTATATAAAATTTGTGTCCTCATAAAATAACACCATCGAGTGCAAGATAGCTCCATACCTACTAACCAAAAAAACTCTTACCACAATTGGTAGAAAATACCATCTTCCAAAATGATGAATTATCACACATATTCCTCAATTAACTCCCATTGCTTTAAACAAAATCAATTTTAATCAACGTTAGCATCCCAAATTGGAAACTAGTAATATCACCCCAAAATACACCCGCTCATCTTAAGATAAGGAACTTACCTTAAAATGCTCAAATCCATTCCAGTCAACCAATAAGAGCACCTATAAACTTCTACCCGACAACCTAAACCCGAAAGTTTATCAACTAAATTCTAAATATCATCTAATCTAGCGGTGACTAACTCATCATGAACTACCATTGACTTCACCAAAACATCGTTGAAACCTTCTTGGTAACTCACCCACCTACTTCTACTCCCATAAGCTAGTACTAGCACAACTAACTCATTCAATAGCACATCACTATTAAACCTCAAGGCAAGCCATACAGCTCAACCCTTCAATCCACCAAAAAAACTATTGCAAACCACTCATAGATATTTATGCTTTATTAACTCCCATACTTGATTATGCTATCCACCATTGATGCCTAAGCTTCAACTTTCAAGATTTTATCATACACCATACATGGCAACCCATCAATCTCTCTTCAAGTTAAATAACAATGTTCTTAACTCACCCAACTTGACAATTCATTTCCAAAGGAAAGTATAGTCTCAAAAATTTAAATTCCTATGTGACCTCAAGTCACAATTAATTCTTGAAAGTAATCACAACAAATATTGCCAATCATCATTTCATTGAGTAACCCGCTTCGATTGTACACTTGAATCAACTCCTCAAAAACTCAAGGCCAAGGTCTCTTGAACCTACTACTGCCATGTCATCTCCTCTTTAACACCTACCAAAGCCATTTCTTCCAACAAAAATGCGATTAGGACATGTACTCTCCAAAATCCATACATAGTCACCACTACTACGCATTGATCTCATGCACCCTTAGCCGAAACCAAAAATCCTCCAAACGTGCAAGTGGTTCATCATTATCATTTCCATCATCTGGACCTATATCCTCGAAAAACAACAAGAACTTTTTCCTAGGTCCACACCATCTATTATCCTTAAACTTGATATGGATCAATCTTAAAACTTGCCACTAAAACCTCGAACTAATAACAATCATTTACCGAACTAGATCGACATCTTCAATCCTTAGAAAATACATGAACTAGATCCTTACCTTTCCATCTTCAAAGAAATTCTCCCTTGAAAAGATTTCTCATATCAGTAACTCAACTCTAATCAACCCCACTTCAATGATTATAGACTAATCAATTTCCAGAATAGATCAAGCTAGCGTACCAAGTCTAGCAAACTAAGAACTCAAATCCTATTATAAATCAGTCCTTCAAATATGCAATTCTAAAACCTTAAACCAGATAAGAATCATTTTTCTGAAATCCTCAATATCGATGACCTTAAATCTAAAACACTCACCTTATAAAGCTGGCAAAATTCTAAAATCACAAATGATACCAAAGTGCTTAGCCGAGTCAACAAAATCTAAAACTTCTAATTTAATTAATCCCTCAAATGCTTGTTGAACCTATCATTTTCAATCCCATAAACTTATTTCCTAAGAACTATAGAGCCCTAAACCTTAGATAACTTCTCATAAATCTATTTTTGAGGTTCGTTGAACTTATAACCTCCTACTCCATAGGCTCAACACATAATTCTAAGGAACTTAAGACTTCAAGTATCCTAAGCGAACTAAAGCTATTCCCACCTCAACTGCGACTTGAGTTCCTACTTCATAGAGTTTACCTAGACCATGTCGTTCCCTTCGAGTCTCAATATTAAAACAAATCATTCGCTAAGAGTTCAGGCCTACTGCACTAAATGATCAAGCCTAAACCGACATTCACGGTCGTACCATCTTCCTATTATAGCGTAACCCTTAACCCACTTTTCAATTCAAACAGATTAAAATATAATTATGGCAAAACAACTTAAAATACAACAAAATACCATGAAATAAAATAGAATAAAACCAACCAAGTATAACATACAATAAATTAAAACAATTAAAGTAACATACCTCAAACAAAATAAAACCAAAACAAAACAAAATCTCACAAATAAAAGAAAATTCCATAAATAAAATAACATATGACAAAATGAATAAAACAATGAAGAAGTACACAATAAATAATTAAAACAAATAAAATAACCGACCATAAAATAAAACAATTAAAATAAAATGACAAACAATAAAATAAATAAAACTAATAAAAATAACATACTTTAAACAAAACAATTTCAAATCACAACTTTAAAACTTTCTGGTACTGCACCTATGGGACATATGGCTTTACCCAGAGCCGAACTGCTCTGATACCAACTGTGATGCCCCGACTCCCACGTACAAAAAGTCTCGAGAATCGTGACATCAAGATGATGACAACACGGTCACGCATCCCAACGACAAGTGTCAAGTGTGTGCAACAAATAAACAGTGCACAATAAAATACGCAGCGGATAATAAATAAGTCAACTAGTACCAAAATTTTAGTTTAATACAAATATTCACATACAAAGTGTTTAAAACATAAACCAAATGTCCCATAAAATAATACAAGTCTTAAAATAAAAGTATAGCACGAGTGATCCCAGATCACTCCTCCGGCGGAGCCAAATCCTCAGGTTCGACATCTGCATCAACATCAACATAATCTGCTGTACCATTAAATGGTACCACAGGTAAGTTATAACCCAACCAATTCTAAGATAAAAATACATTAAAGCAATTAACCATGCATGCATATGATGCAATATGCATGAAATCCAACACATGCCACAAATCCCATTTGGCCCAGAATATTTCCATCAAAACATTTCCACCATTTTTCCAAAAAATGGCATTTTCCTAGAAAATGACGCACAAAATCATTTCCAACTCACGTTATTTTTCCATAAAACAGCTATTTCCATTATCCATTAATTCATATGCACCATGGTCTCCCCTATGGACCATCCGCACGTCCTAGCTGCATAACGAGCGATGCCCAGTTCCGCACCCAATGCGTTCGTGGTCAGGTCATCCTCTAGTCCCCACCAGCAGAAGGGCCACGGAGTCGGCACGTAACTCGTCCGATCCCGTTGTCGCCCGGCGACAACCAAGGGGACGTCACTCAGTATATTCCGCTCCCGAGTGACCAAAGGAGCTCCATCGAGATAATGCTCCATCTCAGCTTGGAGTCGTGATACACACGCACCCAAAAATCCAATCCACACATGAAAATCCAGTTTTCAAAATAACCACATGATCATGAATGCAATTACACAAAAATTCAGTTTTCAATTTACAAACATGAACATGCGTGCATATGCAGTGAACCAAACATAATCTCAATATCCAATAACCAACCAGATCACAACACCAATTTTCAACAATCAACCAAATCACAATAACCAATCATATAAATACTCTATCCTCAATCCATCCACCCCCGAACTCCTCGAACTCAGTCCGGAACCAACCAGAACACAGTGAAATCAGATAGTACAAAAATATATTTAAATCTCAATAGATTGTTTAGGAAATACTTACAGCGCTAAAATATATTTTTCGGAGGATCACGGAAGAGCTGAAAGTGCCAAAACAGCAACTCTACAGTGTAAAAACACTGTGCCCGAAATACACAGTATATCCAAATTCACACGGGGTCAAACGAAGATTCAAAAATGGTACAGTAGGGCCTATGGAAGGTGGTGAAGCTAATGGAAGCGACGGTTGCCCGTGGGTGGCGGCCGAAACGGCAATGGAAGGCCAAAAAACTTAAATCGAAGATGAGCTCGTGGAGGTGGCTCCGGCGACAGATCGGAGCCGAAACTGGGTGGGTTAGGACGACAAGGGGCCGGTGATCAAGTGGTGAAGAAATGGTGGCCGGACGGGGGCGGAACAGGAGGAGGAAGGCTGCAGCTTCGCACGGCTCGCGGAGGCTAACGGCGGCGTTAGCCGGCCTGAAAATGAAGAGGCTGAGTCGCCGGCAGCTAAAGAGTCGACCGGTGCCGGCGGTGAAGGCCACGGACTGTCGGCGGTGCTGGGGCTGAGGAACCAAAACGGCGTGAGGAGAGAGGGAGAGAGAGAGAGTCGAGCTATGCGGGAAATGAAACTGAAGGAGAAAGAAAAAAAATGGAGGGAAAAGAAATGAGATCCAACCCTCACATCTTGGGTCACAAAAGTGATCTAACGAAAAAGATTTTAAAACTACTAGCTAAATAAAATAATCCAAACGCAGTGAAACGCTTAATTAAAACAATAATAATTTTAAAACCCAAAAACAAACTAATTTACATTAAAAATCACTTTAAATGCAAAACAGTAAATAATATCAAGAAAGCACATTAAAAAAAATTATTTTCACATTTTTAAATATTATAAAATAATATTTCAAAACTTTCAAAATTTTAAAACAACAGAACCAATCTTTAAATTATTAAAATAAATAATTCATTAAAAACACACTAAAATACGGGATGTTACAAATCAACTGTTTCACATATCCCAAATAACACAATAAAATGAACCAAGGTTTACATAAATCTCCATAAACCATCTAAACATACTAAAAATCCATCTATTGAATAAAATAAATCCCCCAATAGAAATAATACCCTGAGGTACTCAACTATTATCCTCGGCTAATCTTGCCCACACACGCTATTACTAATCCTAAGCTGAACCATCAAAGTTATTTGAAATATTGTGAAAATAAATAGATGAGTTATCAACAACTTATTAAGCAAAGAACATATATTAGTATGTAAACATAAGTAGTTACATAATTCATAATGCAGAACAAAACGTTTACTTTCAAAATGTAGAATCAGAAATATGTTATCAAAATATCAGAGCAAAACTTTTAGAAAATGTGTTTATTCAAAAATATCCTTTGGCATATCAAAATTTGAGACGTCATCTTAATATCATATTAGAGGATCACATCAGGATAGAGATCATATTTAACCCCCGCAGTAGGATTATAAATCACTATTATACATGTGGCGAGGCCGTATACCATTATTATATTCATGGTAGGGTTATATACCACTATTATACCTGTGGCAGGCCGTATACTACTATTATACCAATGACAAGGTCGTGTACCACAATTATACCCGTGGCAGGGCCTTAACGAAATAGATCAGAAATAGAATCAAAACCATATCATAATCAAATACCAAATCAGAACATCAAGCCAAAGGTTTTTAAATGCCATATCATATCAAACAAAGTACAAAATAGATTCAGATCTTTCTCGCATTTTCATAAACATAATCAGAGCATCTTCATAAACTATACACAAATTCTCATATTTTCTTAATCATTCTATTTCATAATTCAGAAACCAAATGCCAACAAAAACTTGCTCATGTCTACACCAGTCATAACAAATATACTTTCGCTGTATACAAATTTCATAAATGTGCAGAGCACATATCTGAGGTTATTTTCAAGTTTCTTTTCAAAACAAACTTGCATATTTTTAAAATCAACAGTCCTTTTTCTTTTATGCAAAATCTAGTATAGGAATCCCGCTTACCTGACTCTTGCAGTGTATTATCTAAGTCTTGAGTCCGACCTCTAATAATTTCAACACCTAAATCAAAAAAAATATTCATTGAGTTTTAATAATCGAAACACACCACGACTACCTCTATCAACTAATCCTGTACAAGAACAAGTCAAACCAAAACAGTCATGTAACTAAACTCATGCAGCCACACACACATCAAGCGAACAACCATACTTCCTAGTTAACCAACTTACTCCCGACATGTCCCAAAATCAAATATGCAAGAACAAGTATATTAACCAACTCAAACAACCCCAGAGCCATTTATCAACTCCAAAAGTAACTTATAAACCCACCATAACCAACGTCCAACTCAAACTATCAATATATAAACCCGAACATAGCCCGCATATAGCTCAAAACAACCAATCAGTAACTCCAGACAGTCACATAACTCCATATTGCAACACAATCCCGAACGGTCACATAATAACCCAAACAACCAACAACTTCACCCAATTAGCAACAAACAAACCCGAACCTTCACATATCAATCCAACAACCAACACATTAATCCCACCAGCAACACAAACAACCTCAATCTCAAACCCAACACAATCACCAATAACGCTACCACAAATCAACAGTACCATAACTTCACATAATTCAACGCTTAATCATACAAATCTATCATCACAGTAATACATTGCAAAGAGAGGAGAAATTTATGATACCTAATTTTGTGCAGTGACTCGTGCAATTAGATAGCAACACACACTGCCTAAAAATGAAATTATCTCTCTGTGATCCACCAACAATGTCAAAATTTGGGTTTATTCAATGGAAAACACGTTTTAGTAGGGCTAAACTTTGAATACTCGTTAGAGAGGAAAATACCTTGGCAGCAAGAGGGGTAGGCCTTTGTCTATCACAGCACCAAAAATAAAGAGGGTGGATTTGGTGTTGGCAGTACACAAAGGTGTTTGCTCGTGGTCCATCACAAAGATGGACAGTAAGGGTGTAGTATACAACAATGCCTAAACCGTAGAGACATGTGACAAGGAGGTTAATATACAAAGAGTTTGAGAGTAAGAAATCAAAGTGGTTGTGTGTGGGGGTATGAACGGGAAACAGAGAATGAGAGAAAGATCTAGAAATTAAAAGGAAATGGGAAAAGACTTACCAGTGTAAAGAATGGTCAACCGACAATGAGCCTTGGTGGTGGTGGTGCACGGCGTGGTGATGGAGAGAGTGTTCTGTGCGTGAAAGAGAAATTTCTGTGAGTGAGAGTCTGAGTGTGTGCATGAGTGAGAGTGAGAGTGAGAGTGAGAGTGAGAGAAGAGACTTACTGCCGTTTAGCCCTATTCCGGTGAAGAGACTCGACAGCGACCTAATCCAAAGAAAACCCACCCATCGAATCACCCACAATCACAGAAATTCATAGGAGAGGGAGAGAAAATGTGATCTGCACTTAGATAGAGTATGGTCTGTTGAGAGAAGTTTGATGTGAAATAAGAGCATTCACATCACATTCCCCATGAAATTCCCTACAATTTAGCTAAAAAGTACATTCTCTAAAAAAAATTCCTAAATGGTCCTACATCTCATTTCCTATCCTTTTTCTATTCTATTAAAATAATATTTATCTATTCTTTCTTTATTACTTTTCTCTCACTTCCATTTACAAACTTAATTATTCAATATTTTTTCTTATATTTTGAACTATTACTCTAGTGAATATTTTAAACAAAAATTTAAATTTTTTTTGTGTGGATATGATAATATTTTTAAAATTAATTTTTTTTATATTTTTGTAATTAATTAAATTATTATTTAAAACTATAACAAATATGAGTATGAGAGAAAGTATAAATGATTGGAAGAAGAATTTATTTTATGTATTAGAATAAAATATTGATAAAAATAGTTTAGGGGATGAATAGTAATTTCCTATATTTGATAAACAACTGTTCATCCCTAAACCTTTTCTCTAAAATGAGGATTGGGATGTAGAAAGTATTTTGATAAAAATCCTAAAATAAACCTCAAATTATAGGGAAAGTAGTGTTTTTGGGCATGGGATGTAAATGCTCTAAGAACTGTTATAGATCACTACAAAAAAAAGGGCTTTTGTCGACATCCCATAAACGCCGACAACTTGGCAACAAACGCCAGTAAAGACTTTGCCAGCGTTTATTTGCCGGCATAACTCCAAGTGCCAACAACTAAGGGTCGGGAATATTCTTTGTCGATGTTTGGATAAGTGCAAGAAACCAGTTTTCTGTTACCGGCGTTTTGAGCACTATTTTTTATTATTATTATTCAAGCTAGCTCACCATTAATAGGCTTTTGGGTACAATTATTTTATTGTTTTGGATTAAGTGGGAATGGGCTACAACTTTTAAATCTGAGAAAAACATGGGAACAATGAGAATTTTTTACTAACATTTATGCAAACGCCAATAAATGTATATTTAATTACAGGTGTGAAAACAAAACGTCAATAAATGTCCATTTTCTGGCATTTGTATAAACGCCGTTAAGTCCTCTCTACTTTACTGACGTTTATGTAAACGCCGACAAATATATATTTAATTACTGGAGTGAAAATGAAACGTCAATAAATTACTATTTTTTGGCATATCTATAAGCGCCTCTAATATAAACACCACTAAATCCTCTCTACTTTACTGACGTTTATGCAAATGCTAACAAATGTATATTTAATTTTCGGCGTAAAAATGAAACGTCACTAAATTTCTATTTTTTCGGCATATCTATAAACGCCGCTAATATAAATGCTACTAAATCCTCTCTACTTTACCGACGTTTAAGCAAACGCCGGCAAATGTATATTTAATTACTGGCATGAAAACGAAACGTTGATAAAAGACTATTGTTCCGGCATATCCATTACCGCCAGTAATTTAAACGCTGCTAAATTATCTCTAATTTCCCGGTGTTTATGCAAATACCGAGAAATGTATATTTAATTACCAGTGTATAGGCATAGCTGCCGATAATTATTGACGCCAAAACTATGTCGATAAATCACTATTTTTATCGGCATTTACATAAACACCAGTAATATAAATGCCGGCAAATGGATGTTGGAGGTTTGTATCAGGGTGGAGGGATTTTCGGGTTGTCGAAAAACTGAAGGGGAGAGAAGAAATGGGGAAAAAAAGAAACTAAAATTGGAGGGGGAAACGTACCTAAACGGCATTGTTTGAAACTTCAAAGATGAGCCACCCATGGGCCTGGACCTATGTCTGGGCTTGGGTTTGGGTCCAAGTATTACAAAACCAAAGATTTAACATTACTCTATTATTATTATATACGAGCCTATAACCCGCGCAATGCGCGGATCATTATTTATGCTAAATTTATAACTCTAAATAATTTATTATACATAATCACTTTCACAACAATTAAAAAAAATATCAAATATATAAAAAATAGAACATGAATATATAAAAGAGTTCACTTTACCAATAAATATTTCATAGTCAATTTATAATATTAAAATGTAATATATATATATATATATATATATATTAAACAATGTAAAATAGATTATATTAGTATGACATTGAAAACATATGCTTCACCTTGCCAATTTCAAGAAAATTTTTAGATTTTAAAGAAAAGTTGGAAGGAAGTCTAAAAAAAAAATTCCTATGCAACTGGAAATTTAAAGATCCAATTTTTGGAAACGAAACTCTGAAAAAGATAACAAATATTTACTGGATGATTTTCTGAGGAGTAAAATTAGACTCACATGAATGATTCAGAATTGTTCCTTTCCATGTCACTCTGAACTGGATAAGCGACTTAGAGGCATCTGACTTGATGGAAATCCAGCAGGTCCAACTAAAATCAAGTGTTGAACATGAGCAAGAAGCTATAGATTAAAAAAAAAAATAGCATCAGAATTCAGAAGTGATACTTTATATTAATTCTAGAACTCAAACAATGATGAGAGGAAGCGATTACCTTCAAAGCATATTTAGCTGCTGCAACATACCATCCAAATGAATGTCCAAGCAATATAAAGTTGCTAAGGTTTTTGGCTTTTCGTCATTCCTCAAAGGATTCAATGAACCATGCCTCAGTTCCTACATTCCAACAACAAACTCAACCTATATTCTATTCATGTGTTGTAGTATCTTATCTCATCTTTATAAACATGCAGTATATAGTGACTTCAGTGACTCCACGACTGCGTGAAAATTGTATTATGTTAAGCACCTTGTATTCTGATTGAATGAGATCGACGTCATCTCTCGTAGACACTTAAGTCACTTTTAGTTCTACGAACTACTTCACTTCCACACACTTCGGCACTCTTCCACAGACCCCTTGACATGGCTTCTTCCCCCATCTGTTAGGGCTTCTTGCCACTGGCATCATGACATATTGCCTCTCGCCGTAGAAAACAGCAAGTACTCCCACAACGACTTATTCTCATTGTCATAACACAGCATCTTTCATGGAATGAAATAAGAAAAAGGTAAAATATATGATTTTAATTTTATCTTTAACTAAACCAATGCATGGTCTTATAATACATAATTTTTTCAAACAAAAATAGAATAAACGAATCTCTACCTCACATAGGATTGACTTGAACGATCAGGATCACGTCCCAGGCACAATGATGCTTTTGTTGTCTTTTTGAAGTCTAAAGTTAATGTATTATAAACGTACCAGACTTTGTTTACTTCTGCTCCTCACCCTCTACGATTTGAATTATTGGTAGTATATTTACTGAGACAAAATCAGGAGAGATGTTCAACATGACCGGCAATTCTTTCCCGACTCTGACGAGATATACCGGCGAGCTAGGGTTCTATCCCGCTCTGGTTTGGCTAGGAAGCTCGAACCCCCGAGTGCTGCTCCTGAATCTCTCCATGGTCCGAAAGAAAATGGATTACCTGCAATGCTTCCTATCGAACTCGGTCAACCGCAACCAACTCATCGGCCAAGATCAAATGGACTTGGTTTCCTCCGAGATCGTCTCCGCCATACACCAAGTCATCGTCAATGGTGCCGCCCTCCTCGCCTGCACTCAGACCCCGAGCCCAATCGAGTCGGCTCCCAACCCCACGATGCCTCTGAAATTCTCGGGAGAATCTTCAGTTTCCAATAAATAGAGTAAACTCGACGTCCTCAGGAGGCAGAATGGGTGGGAGGTCGTTGTCGTCGCAGTCCTCATCGTCTTCTTCTTCGAGGAGTTACTCAATGCCGAGGACGTCGAGCCCGGGTTGCTCTGTTTTACACCACCGAAAACAGAGGTATTTCTCCCCACAATGAGCCACGTCGCTAGCCCCACCTCGACATCGCCACTTTCATAGACAGCGCCACCGAGCACCCCACGCCACCCCCAAGCCGCTGCCTCTCTCTCTCTCTCTCTCTCTCTCTACGTTCTCACTCTCTACGCCGTGAATGACAATTCACTCTCACTTCTTTTCTCCCCGTGCTCTGCCACCACTCCCAGCCGTGCTGCCCGTAATGATCTCTCGGTAAGGAACTCTCCTCTCTATGGCACGGGTTTAGGTCTGGAAGTGTGCTTGGGAGTGGTTTCTCTAATTCTTGTTTCTCTACATGGGAGTGCTTGGCCATTTGTTTTTAACTATATCGACGAACTTTGCAAATAACTATAGAGAACGTAGACAATTGCACCGCTTGAGCCTTTGTAAATATGTTAAATCATTGCACCTCTCGACTCTTTGCAAATAAACGGAATTATGCCGAACTGTAGTCCTGAAAATCAGATTCGTCTAAGCGGTGCTCTTACTTTTTTTACATCAATTGACGTCAAAGCCGTGCTCTAAATCTTTTTCGCCGATTGACGTTTGCTTCTTCAAAATCTGGCACCTCTTGACTCTTTGCAAATAAACGGTTTGCAACTTCATTGCACTGCTTGAACCTTTGCAAATAAACGGTTTGCAACTTCATTGCACTGCTTGAACCTTTACAAATAAACGATTTGCTGGTTTGTAAGATGCGCTAATAATTTATGGATTGTTAAGCAGATTTTTATGGACGGGATGCCAATTCAGCAAGTTAAAACTTGGCTTTTATATATAGTAATAGATGAGATTTATCGCGTTATGTTTGTTTAGCTGGTTTTGGGTTTGTATCCTTGATTATTGACGACCAAGTGGCATCATGCGTACGTACAGATCAGAGGTTTGTTTTTCATCATCAACAAAATAAGATTAAAATAAAAAAAAGACTATACCCATATTGTCATTGCATACATAGCGGGTCAAGCTACGTACCCTCTACAGTACTTTCCAAGCTATTATTCAATCCCATCGACATAACGTAAATTTGACGCCGTTTTGAGCCACAAATATCCTTAACGTGAACAACAGTACCCTCTTATTAGTCTTATATAATAAAGAATGAATCACACACGCATACATATATTTACAAGTTTGAACGTGATAAAGTCTTTGGTTTTGGCTTTACTTTCATGATTTTCAATGGAGAAGCCGCGTGTCCTCCTAGCTGCCATATTTTAGAATAATATTATTGTGTCATGAAAGGGCAGTGGGTCGACGGACCATGTAGGTACATTTTCTCTTCTTCACATGAGTTGGTTTGGATTGAGAGATGAGTTAATGAGATCAATTATTTTATTACTATTTATAAATTTAACTCACAAATCTTATTATTATTTACAAATAATCTCAACTTATATCATCTCATATATCTCTCATTCCAAACGGGCCTAGTAGTAATATTAAAAGAAGAAAAAAGACGAACAAACCATATTATTCAGAAGGAGAATGATTGAATAGACAAGTAACAACAGAACTTCCATGACAAAAATAGAGAGGGACATATAATATAGCTCGATCGTCTAATTCAGGTCCAAATGAATTAAATGTTGTAGAGAAATGGTTTCAACACGTTATTCAGGAGACAGACAACAACCATAATACGAAACTTATTCTCCACGATCTACAATTCCAGATATTCAAATATGTAACAGTTTCTTCCCATGGTGTATGAGTTACGGCTACGGCCACCCGATGAGGATGATCAAGTACGATTGACAATGTTGACTTGAGTAATATTAATGCAAAAATTGGTGAGTCTCGATTTGAATCATTATGTTGAATAAAAGGAACGAGTGGAGTTCCTGTAGAAAAATAAATATTGGGAGAGAAAAATGCTTCGAAGATAGACCGATTGAATTAATCGAGATTCAAAAGTACTTGAGATGTCTCCTTAATTATGAGTAAATATATAGGAGCCTCACACGACTTGATCAGAACTCCTTGAGAATGATAAATAGCACTCATGATCCATAGCAGCTTGGTTCTGGAGAACTAACACTAGTAGGGTTTTTTTCTCAGCTAACAGTAGCTGTTTTTATTTATTTTTTATTTAGTGCAAGATAATTACACTGCTAGCTTGTTATTAGTACTTTGAAAATTGAGAAATATTTTTCTTATCATAAATTCCGATCGACATCCTTAATTATACTTCCTATGTGACATGTTTTAAGTGGTCACTATTAAGTAATTAATATATATAAAACAATCTAAAATTTGCTTAATCAACATGATCTAGAATAAAGACTATCATTGTTGTTGAAAACATATCCAAGACTAATATAAGGCAGCAATTATCCAGCCCAATTTCTTAGGAAAAAATCATACAGCCCATGACCAGTCTGGCCCATGGAGTTGGCCACACCCCTTGGCCCCATTCTTTTCAGGCTTTGCTGGCATGGGGCTAGTCGTTGAATCTGTATTATATTTCGGTTGATTTGTTTATTACCCAGTGGGGGCGAGAATATTCAAAATCAAACTGGGTACGTTGCTTGCATGTTTGAATACATATATAATAATCTATTCCGTTAGCCATATTCATGAATGAGCCTTTTGAATACACCAGGCTTCAGCCACGTTGTGCGCGGCCTGGTCCAACTACATGCATGCGTGTATTTGTTCGACTCCAAGAGCAGCACGTAATTAAAGGACTGGGTCCCTGGAGAATGGTCCGAACAAAGCAAGTTTCTCTTTTTTTCAATTTCTTTTGCAAAAGCCCTACGAAACTTCACAGTTATATATACCCATTAATACCAGCTCTCTTCTATACATATAATATCCATATCCACAACCATATACAATTCTCATCATCTCGCATAGAGAAACTTTTGCAGATCAAGAGTACACGTACATTTTTAGAGGGAACACAGAGCAAAATGGGCAGCCGCATGAATATGATCATCGGGTGCTTGATCGTTGTGGTGGCTTTAGTGCATATTAATGGTGCAAGTGCTGCAACAGTAACCTCGGCAGGAGATTATAAGGTTGGAGACAGCCTTGGGTGGGATGTTCCCCCAAACACCTCCTATTACGCCGACTGGGCTAGCACCCAGACTTTCTTCCTTGGTGACAAATTCTGTAAGCATTACTCATCGCCTTTTATTTCTGTCCTTGGACCATGCATCTCATGTCTATATATCCAGTTTCGAAAATGATTTCATGGGCAGACAATATTTTGTGCAAAACTTATTTTTCTTTTCAAGTGGATTTCACTTTTTTTAAAAGAATTTTTGCATAATATTGACGTATGTACGTTGTTTTGATCAAACCTGCATGAAACTTTTCCTTTCAACTTAATCGATCATTAGTGGTTAGTATTTTTTTTTAATAAGATTAGGCTTTAAAAATATTTATTGGGTTTTTTTCCCCTCAAAATATGAACAGTTTTCAACTGGACGGGGACGCACAATTTGGCGGAAGTATCGAAGGCTGATTATGATAACTGCACCAAGGTATCAAGTTACATTGGCAGCCCAGTCACCTTCACTCCTCCGTCAACCGGTTCTTACTACTTCATCTGCACCGTGAATGACCACTGTGAACGAGGTCAAAAGCTGGCTCTCACTATTTCAACCCCAAACTTCACCACCGTCAGTGAATCCCCGGCAGAACCGCCCATCTCCTCCGCTTCATCGCTCACCGTTGGTGCCTTATTTGCTGTGCTCTCCACCGCAGCCATCTCTCTCAAGACTTACATGATCTAAATGTTCCCCAAACTATAGCTAGCAGATATATATTCTTCATCATATATACGATCGAATAAATGATGTATTCTATTTCCCGATAATTTACGTTAATAAATTAAAACAACTCTTGACAGTATATATGATATATCATGGATGCATGGCTTTGTCTCGAAGATGCACTGTGTCAATTAATTATTAATTTCTAGCGCTAGCTAATTAGCCTATATAAATCTTGAATATTCAGTTCGTGGAAGTTAATGTAGCAATATTATTGGAGTTTACGTATATAATCGATTCAATATCCTCTCAAATTCTTACAATATCCTACTCATAATATATTCACTTTCGTGGACTTGAACGAGTGTTTTATATAATAAGCTAGCAATAAATGAACCATTTTGATCGTGAGGCACGTCAAGATCTTGACGTGGGTACTTGAAACCATTATACGTTTACAATAACAAAAATTATATTCATCATTCCTATATCACACATTCATTTTTAGTTTTTATTTTTTTATTTTTTCCTTCAACAGATGTGTGGTATATAGTTGCATAATAGAACAACTCTAGAATAATTCTCTAATGGATAGAGTACTTTTCCTATGAATTGAGTTGGAGGAAATCATATATTAAAGAAAAATATTTTAACTACAAAAAGATTTTACAAACTAATTACGTAACTTAATGTGGTATGTTAGATTATAAATCTATTTTTATTGTAAAGTAAATATAATATATCATATGAAATCATGTCGGTTTATAAATTTACTTTTATGAAATCTTTTTGTGCATGTAGCACTCCTCTATATTAAATATATATGAAATTGACAAATACAAACATTTTTAAAAGTCTACTTAAAAAACCGGTATGTCCCTTTATTAAAAAAAAACCGTTGGCTTGTTATATAGACGCATTTCAATTTTTTAAATAGGTTAGAAGAAACTTTCTGTAATCCAGTCTCGAGGAGAATTCTATACTTTCCTAATTACCAATTAATTAAGGCATGCCTAATTTTAGCTTCAACTGACTAACAATGCCGAGATATGGGCCTTGAAATAAATAAAAAATATTCACAATCTTCTACTATTCACTCACACTCCACACTCTACCTTTTTTTTTAATTTTTTTTAATTTTTTTATCAAATATTTTTTATATGAATAGTGAATAGAAAATTTGAAATAGTTTAAAAAAAAATTCAAAAAAAAATTTTTAAAAACTATTAAAAAATGTGGAGTGTGGGTGAATAGTAGAAGGTTGGGTAGCAAAACCCCAAAATATAGATATATACAAGAGGCATGTTTATTTGAAATATAGAGATGTACCTTACAAACTTAAAAGATCTAAAGAGTACTTTATATGTAACTTCTATTTATAATTCTAAGGGGTGTAATCATCAAACGGTATATCCCTTGCAATTATACCATCTCCATGGTGATGGTTCTCAAAAGAGTGATAGTTGAGGAAGTGTCAAAAGACACAACCCTTTGATTTAATCAAAAGGTTGTATCACTTATTAATAGTTGTGCATTTTGCCAACTATATATTGTCTTACCAATGGTTGTACCCATGCCAACCAGTGCCTCATGATCTATAAATAAGGATCATTTTTGCATAATGAAGGCACTTTTGTTTTTTAGAAAGATGACGGTACTCTAAATTTTATTGATTGCTCTCACTTGTGGCATAGGAATAGAATTAAAACAAAAACCCAAAACCCAGGCATCAAAATCAAATATTTCTAATACCAACCAAAATATCCAAAATTGCAATCATATCAAACAGATAAAGTCTGGAAGGAAACCAAAACAAGAAAACCAAGAAAACCTGCAAAACCAAAGCACATGCAAATGAATATAAGATTATAAAACAAATAAACCAAGTGTTACCTTATTATGGGAAACAAAAGATTAGCCAGATCTTATATACGGGAGGCCCAACTTGTCTGTCTTCAACATTCTTTTCAATAGATGAGGAAGATGAGTAAAATTATCTCATGTCACACTAGTACCTTTGGCATCCATCCTTACCAAAAAATCAGCTAAAGCATTACTTTGTCTAAACACATGGAAAATAGAGTAGTTCAAATCTTCAAGAAAGCTAAGAATTTCCTCCCAGAAGTCTTCAAAGTACCAAAGTCTATAATGTGATTTCTAAATCCATTGAACAATAATTAAAGAATCTAATTCAATGTCAACATGAGTTTGGCCCAGATTATGCACAAGTCGCCACCCAAAAAAGAGCCACATCCCCTCAGCATAATTATTCGAACCCATACCTAAATGCTCAGAAAAACCCTAATCAAATTGCCTTTATCATCTCTAATAACCCATCCAACTCCGGCACGTCCTAGGTTCCCTGAGGAGCTACCATCAACATTAAGTTTTACTCGACCTCTCAGAGGTTTTATCCATTTAACACTGTATATTGGTTTCATTTTAGGCCTTTTTATTATAATATGAAGACTTTGCAAAATCCTCTCATCATCAAGTGATAGAGAGGGCACAATGAAGGCACTTGATTTCCCTTTATTCATCACCAACTTATGAGAAAAATACTCTCACACGAGTGTCACCATATTATTGAATCTTTGCCCAATTTTCGTTCATCTTCGTTCTCCAGAATTTTACAGTAATATCAAAGCTTGGTCACGAAGGTGGGGATATTTTCGCATATTGACAAGATGATTAATAGACAAATGCTCGGTTTGGAAACCACATTTGCATATTACAATCATCTTCGGAGACTCTCAAATCCAAGTGAAAAACTTTTCTAAATTACAGTGGGAGGCCTTGAATATACTGGGAATGGAAATACTCTAGCCACAAAAAGATTACACAAAAAAAATCCTACAAATTGAAGTGACTTGATATGGTTCGTCAGATTATAAAATTATTTTTATTTTAAAATAGATCTAATGGATCAGATGAAGTCACATCAATTTGTATGATTACTTTTATGTAATTCCTTTATAGATGTAACAGTACTCTACTGAGAATCTTCAAAATCTGGTCATGAGTAGTTATTATTTTGAAGCAAATTTTTGGCACATTTTTACACAAAGAAAAAACAATACATTTCCCATTTCACACACTATTCCAGTTGGCCACTGAAAACCATCTTGCTGAACAGAAGCTAAGACAACATTTTTTCAGAATATATGTCATCCTTGAGAAGGAGGAGAACAAATTAGTCGAAACAGTGCCGTTTCGACAAACGAGCAAGAAAATTTAAACTATTCTTGCCTCAATGACATTGTTGTTCAGCCAAGTGAAGAGAAAAACAACCTGCCTTTTTGGTTGAGTATGGGGAGCCAAACTTTGTAACAAACAACATCGTTTCGAGCGAGACTGTTAGGGACCCCGGTCAAGTCCCTCAACACTATGATCTCCTCGCCTATGTCCTCCTTGTATTGATCGAGTGCCAAATCCTCTCTTGCTTGGATATGGCGTAACAATGGTGATGGTGGCAACTTTGGTATGGTGAGGTTAAGTGTTTAGGCTTGAATGGATGTATGGGAGGGTAAAAAGGATTGATGAAGTATATGGGTGAATATGGCTCAATGTGGTTCAGCTATGGCTTGTTCTTGGATGGGTGCCGAGTGGGTGGATGCAAGGATTGAGTGAGTGAGGTTAGGGTTCGGCCAAGAGGCAATTAGGGCTGCCGAATCTTGGATGGAGGCTAGGGTTTCGGTGGAGGCAACTAGGGTTGCCGAAATGTGGAAGAGGGAGATATTTTAGGAAATATTCCTAAGTGGTAGGAATCCTTGTGGAAGAAGGAGATTTCGGGTTTGGCTAGTTTGGTAAGTCAAAGATGGACTTGAGGTATTTTAGGAAATAGTGATTTAAGGAATTGAAAATGATTGACAATTCCTTAAATCAAGGGATATGATTTGGAAGAGGTCAAGGATGCCAACAAGGTAAAGGTTACCTTATATGGACTAGGGTTTCGGCTAGGGTTGGTGGGAGTATGAAGATGGAAAGTATTTTGGGTTGGCCGAATATGGGAGGTGGTAAATTCGGCTAAGGCTTTATGGAGTGGATGTGGTGGTCAACTAGGATTTCCAAATTATGGAAACACTTATATGGAAAGAATGGTGGCCGCTAGGGTTAATTCAAATTAGGCAAGAGTGGCCAAATTTGAATTTGAATGAGGAGGGAATATGTGTTTGGTAAGTGGCTAAGTATGGAAAGCATGGAGATTTCGGCTAGGGCTGAAATGGAAGAGGGAAATGATTTATGGAAAGTGGACAAACACTTAGGGTGGCTGAAATTAGTGTTTGGATGGATTGAATGACCAATGTATGGATGAACACCAAGAACACAGTGAAGAACACTCAAGAACAAAGCAAAAGACTTATGAACTTGAATGAACAAATGAGAATAATCCAACAAATGATTCACGGATTGCACAAGTGTTGAATAAATCTCATATATTGATGGAATAATAAAAACAAAGATAACAACAACCTAGATTCACGAATTGCACCAAGTTGTAAAGAACAAGATAAATTGAATCACACCTATTCACGAATTGCAAGGTGATGATCCACTACTAGGGATTCACGAATTTCACCCAAGTAGCCCAAGTGCTAAGAACTGAAAAGTGATCTCTCAAACAATAGTCTACCCACTTAGAGAATTTGCCAAAAGATCCTAAAACAAGAAAAAGATGTCCTATTTATAAGCAAAACAAGTTGGAAACCTCCAAAAGGTCCCTTTGCAATAAAAGAAATAAAATAAATACATAAATAAGGATAGTGGTATGGACCACATGGCCGTGGCATGCATGAGCCAATGGTTCGGCTAAGGTGGTGCATGGGGGTCGAACTTTGGCTTGTTCTCATGCTGAAAATGCCATTTTCGAGGGTTAGCTTGACTGTGGCTCGACCTTGGCTCGAGCAAAGATTCGCTCAACACTCCACTCGACTCCGCTCAAGCGAAAAAAATCAGAGAGCTCTGCTCAAAACTCGCTCGACAATCCGCTCGAGCCAGTGTTCGCTCGACACTCCGCTAGACTCAGCTCGAGCGAATACAACCCTAGAGCTCCGCTCGACACTCCGCTCGAGCGATATGTGTGCGTATGGCCAAAGTGCAACTTTAGAGGTGATTTTACATGGAGGTCTAACAAAGAGCCCAAAAACGCCGTTCCGAGAACATTAGAAGCCACTTGTAAGAAACAACACGATGTCGTTCCAACCAAACCGAACGATACAGTTTCATTGGGAACGAGTTCACGACAAACGGCACGTATACGGGCCTTGTCGCTAGCCCACTTCGCTAAAGCTCGTTGGTCATAAAGAACTAGGCCTAAGCCCAAGTCACCAGCCCGTGAGCCAACCCATCATCTACAGTCGCAAGCCAAGCCGCGAATGGAAAGAAGAAACATGTTGTTGACCAAGCCATTGATCGCACCGCTAACCACCGGTTTTCTTCTTTTAGACCCGATTTGAACTGGCTGACTTGGTTTTCTGAACCTGTTCGGACCAATTTGGGTATTTTGGGTTATTTCAAGACCGATTTCGTCTATTCAAAACCATTGTGCTTCAAATTTCATGACCAATCATTATAGGGCACTTGTTGGTCGAGATTATTGCCTGCAATTCCTTGAAAGGGGTGAAACATTAAGGAAAACTCATGGGAATATTCAATCAGAGCATCACTTCCATGATTCTCCTTATTTAAAATATAATAGGAGAATTAAAAAGCTATCACCTTAAATTAAATCCAATGATTATTATTATTATTAAATTTTTAATAATTTTATTTTCTCACAGTTGAACTATTATATTTAATTTATTTACAATATAATACATTTATTATTTCTACATTTTTTGTTGTCAATTTTTAAGATTTATTATTTATAGCACTGAAGAAAAGTACTGATCCCTTGGGGATAAAAAAATTGAATGAAAGAAATTTTTGGGTTTGGAAAATGTATACAACTTTTCTTCTGATCCATAAAAGGACCTTATACACATTGACAACACAAAAACCATCAGAAAATCTAGAAAATTAGCCAAATAGAAGTGGAAGCAATGCATGGACCAAAGATAAATTGAAGAACACAATGCATGGGGAAAAGTTTTAATTTTGCATTGTATGAATGATTATATCATTCATCTCTTTAAAGACTATGAAACTGTCAAAAAAATTATAGATGCAATTGAAGCAAAATATGATTTAAAGTTGGATACTTATAGTTATTGGATAAGTATAACCGAACTTGCATGAAAGATAATGATGACATTGGCGATCATGTGCTTCAACTAGAATTAATTGCAAAAGAATTAAATGATGTTGGTCATCTTCTCACTGATAAAATGTAAATTACAGCCATACTGAATAGTCTCCCTTTATTTTGGGATTATATTGTTACTTCTTTAACATATAGTGAAAATAAAATAACAATAATATCGCTTCCAGTACTTTTAGTACTTGAATGATAAATGATGAAGATAAGGAATAGAGATAATGAATCATCTAATTTGATGATGGCTCAAGATAAACGTTCTACATAAAACAAGATAAAGCCAAAACAATTTAAGAAAAATAAATTGTTGAAAAATAAGCAAAATGAACCATTTACGAGAAACTGTTTTAAATGTGAAAAGAATGAGCATCACAAATCACAATGTCCTAATAAGAAAAAAGGACAAGAAAGCAATGAAATTTTGATGACATTATCAGAAGTAATGCTCATGGAACTAGCGTCAGATTCATGGTGGGTTGACTCTGCAACAACAAAACATATATGCAGGAACAATGAACTGTTTGTCAAACCTGAAGAGAAACAAACAGGAGAGCACAGAGTGTATATGGGCAACAACACATACTGTAATTTCTTGGGGCAAGGTACATGTAAATTTAAAGTGAATGGTTCTGTTATTTTACTTAGTGATGTATTATATGTACCTAATATTCGTAAAAATTTAATATCAGTGCCTGTACTAGATCAAAAAGGTTACACAGTTAAATTCAAGTCTGAAACCGTTGTAATAAGTAAGGGTAATGTATTAGTGAAATGCATGAAAAATAAGTACCCCCTCACTTCCATGTATGGACACGCACGAAAATCAAGGCGTTGGGATGATGACAACATGGTTACGCACCCCATCGAAACGTGCCGAGTGTGTGTAATACAACACGTGTACAATAAACAATGTGCAGCGAAATGGTTAAGTCAAATAACTAAGTACCAGGATTTAATACAATACAAAAGTACTGAAAATCCACATGTCAACATAATACGATTTTTGTTTACAAATCAACATAAAATAAAATACAATAAACATAAGCGAACAATTAACTTCAAATACAAAAATAGCCAATGTCCTTACTCCTCAGGTTGAGCCGCATCCTCGGGCTCAGCCTCCTCAAAACCTGCATCAAAATCTACAGTACCAAAAAATGGTGCCGCAGGTAAGTAAAATCCAAGATGCTCCTAGACATAAATATATTAAAACAATTAATGCTATGGATGTACATGATAACCAAAGTGCAAAACTGAGAAAAACACCATTTCTCGAAAATCATAATTTTTCCACACACACCAAAAATCACCATTTGGCACAAAACTAAAATCCAGGAATAAATCCATTAATTTTAATTTTAACCGTATGCACCATGGCCTCCCCTAGGGACCATCCACATACTCTGGCTCCCTTCGTCACTCCACGGGTAACGACCGTGCGAGTGATGCACAACGAGTGATGCCCAGTTCCGCGTCCACCGCGTACATAGCCAAGCATCCTCTGACTCCCGCCAGTACGAGGGGCCACAGAGTCGGATCGAGAACGCTACTATCCCGTCCAAGTCCCGGACAACAACCCCAGGGGACGACACTCAGTATATTCTGCTCTCGAGTGCCCAAAGGAGCTCCAACGAGATAATATTTCATCTCGGCTTGGGGGCGATACACACGCATCCGAAAAGCCTTTTTCACATTAAACACAGTTTCCAAAACACACACCCACGCATGCATGCACAATGCCATGAAATCGACCAGTTACCAACAACCAACAATTATCAGTAATTTTTCAACAACCAACACAGTCAAACCAGATAACCAAATCACAGTTTATAAAACAGGTTAGTGCAAAAATATACTTAAATTTTAAAAAGTCTTTTGGAGAAATATTTACAGCCTCATAAAGTAATTTTAGGAGGATCACAGAGGAGTTGGAAACGCTAAAACAGCAACTCCACAGTGTAAAAACATTGTGGCCGAAATACACAGAAAATCCAAATTCAAACGGGGTCAAAAGAAAGTTAGGGAACGGTAGGGTAGAACCTATGGAAGGTGGTGAAGCTAGTGGAAGCGACGGTTGGCCGTGGGTGGCGGCCGAAACGGCGGTGGAAGGCCAAAAAGGCCGAAACGAAGTTAAGCTCGTGAAGGTGGCTCCGACGACGGATCAGAGCCGAAATTGGGTGGGTTAGGACGGCAAGAGGCCGGTGAAAAAGTGGTGAAGAAATAGTGGCCGGAGGTGGTCGGACGGCGGCGCAGTGACGCAAAGACCGCCGCGGATTCGAATAGGGCGTGGAGGCTAACGGCGGTGCAGGGTGGTCTGAGATTGGAGTGGTTGGGTAGCCGGTCGGTGGGAAGTCGATTCAGCCAGGCGGTGACAACCACGACGGCGGCTGGGAGAAGTAAACCGAATGCACGGAGGAGAGAGAGAGAGAGAAGTCGAGCGGGAGAAATGTCGAAGGAAAAAGAAGAAAAGAAAGAAAAGAAGAAAAAGAAAGAGGAAAAGTAATGAGGTCCAATGCTCACAACTTTTGGGTCACAACTGATCCTCAAAATAACTATTTTTAAAACAGTAAATTAAATAAATCAATATAAACTCAAAACTAGTTAAAGTAAAATATTAAACTCCAATAATAACATTCTTTTAAAATAAAAAGCAATTCTATTACAGAACATTAATTAAAATTATGAAAACACATTAAAATAATTTTTTATTTAAAAAATCATAAAATAATCTCGTGAAAACACATTAAATTAAATTAAAAGGTTCAAAATCAAATATATAATTAAAAAGCCCTTCAATAAAAAGCACGTAAAAATTGAGGTGTCACGACCTCCCTTCTTAAAATAAATTTCGTTCTCGAAATTGTAGGATCAAACATTAATGCTAAAGACAGGCATGAGATGCGACTAAAAGTAGACTTAAGAGACATACCGCCATTCATTCAAACAAATACGGGTATTGCTCCATCATGTCCGCTTCTCTTTCCCAAGAGAAATCTTGAGTCAATGGATCACCCTAAGCTACCTTCACCAAAGGTATCGACTTAGATCTCAACTTTTGCTCCTTCCAATCTACAATTTACGTCGGGGCAACCTCATAAATAAGGTCAGACTGAAGTTGAATGCGCCCTGGGTCGACAAAACGCGGCTCTTGCTGACCAAAACTTTTCTTCAACGAGGACACATGGAACACATCATGAACTTCTCCAAAATACTCTGACAAGGCAATTCTGTAAGCAACAGCCCCAACCTTCTCCAAAATCTGAAAAGGTCCAACATATCTTGGGCTAAGCTTTCCTCTCTTACTAAAGCGCTTAACGCATTTCATAGGAGAGACTTTGAGATAAACTCAATCACCTTCCTCAAAAGACAAGTCTCTTCTCCTTGAATCTGCATAACTTTTCTATCGGTTTTGCGCTGCTGCCATTTTAGCTCTTATAATTCGAACCTGCTCCTGCATTTCTTGGATTAATTCAGGCCCAATTAATTTCTCCTCGCCAACTTCATCCCAACACAGGGGCGATCTACACTTCCTCCCATACAACGCTTCATACGGAGCCATCTGAATGAAGGCATGAAAGCTATTATTATAAGAAAACTCTATAAGCAGCAGATGATTTTCCAGCTTCCCTGAAATTTCATGACACACGCTCTCAGCATATCCTCCAAGGTCTAAATAGTACGCTCAGATTGACCATCAGTCTGAGGGCGATAAGCAGTACTGAACTTCAAATTAGTGCCTAGCGTTGCCTGCAAACTCTTCCAAAAACGCGACTTGAACCGCGGGTCCCTATCCGACACAATGCTCTTGGGTACTCCATGCAACCTCACAATCTCCTTAACATATAACTGCGGTAATTTACCCAAAGAATCGGTATTATTTATAAGCAAGAAATGAGCACTTTTGGTCAACCGGTCCACAATCCCCCAAATTGAATTCTTTCCTCTTGGAGTCATTGACAAACCCACAACAAAATCCATAGTAATATCATCCCACTTCCATTCAGGAATAGGAAGTGGTTGAAGTTTACCAGCGGGTCTTTGATGTTCGGCTTTCACTTGGCAGCATGTGTCACACTTCTCAATGTGCAGGGCAATATCAGTCATCATCCCTACCCACCAAAAATATTTCTTCAAATCTCGATACATTTTCGTGCTGCCAGGATGAACTAAATAAGGAGTTGTATGAGCTTCAGCCAATATTCGCTCCTTAAATTCTGAATCTTGAGGAATAACTCTACAATCCCGAAACCGAAGAATGTCATCTTTATCCAAACTGTAATGTGCAGGTCCTTTAGACTTCCTGACTTTCTTCCTGATATCCAGCAACTTCGGGTCTTTTCTTTGAAGAGTCTTTAATTCCTCAAAATCATCAACTCGAACATCCAATACCGAGGATAATAATTATTCTTGTTGCGAACTCTCAATAAGAAGTCTTCTCATCCCACAAAGGAGAGAGTCCACACCTGAAGATTCTGCTTCAACTAAAAATTCTGATTTCCGACTCAACGCATCAGCGACTAGATTTGCCTTCCCCGGATGATACTTGATCTCGCACTGATAGTCACTAATCAGCTCTAGCCATCACCTCTACCTCATGTTGAGATTCTTCTGGAAAAATAAATGCTTCAAACTTTTATGGTCGGTGTAAACTTCACACACCACACCATATAGATAATGCCGCCAGATCTTGAAGCAAATATTATTGCTGCCAACTCCAAGTCATGAGTAGGATAATTCTTTTCATAATCCATCAATTGACGAGATGCATAAGCAACAACTTGTCATTCCTACATAAGAACACACCTTAACCCAAACTTAGATGCGTCGTTGAAAACTACAAATGGCTTATTCGACTCCGGAAGAGCCAATACTGGTGCCGTTGTCTCTTCTCTTCAGTTCTTGGAAACTTCTCTCGCACTTATCTGACCAATTAAATTCAACATTCTTCCTGGTCAATGCATTGAGAGGTTCGGACAATCGGGAAAATCCTTCTACAAATCTTCAATAATATCCGGAAAGTCCCAAAAAACTGCGAACTTCACGCACTGTTGAAGGACGTGGCTAAGACAAAACAGCTTCCACCTTACTAGGATCTATAGCCACTCCATCTCGAGAAATCACATGTCTAAGAAACTTAACTTCTTCCAACCAAAATTCACATTTACTAAGCTTTGCATACAACTGATGTTCTCTTAATTTCCCAAGCACCAAACGAAGGTGATAAGCATATTCCTTCAAATCTCGGGA
The DNA here is from genome assembly GCA_029856935.1 of Cyclocarya paliurus. Classification (NCBI taxonomy): domain Eukaryota; kingdom Viridiplantae; phylum Streptophyta; class Magnoliopsida; order Fagales; family Juglandaceae; genus Cyclocarya; species Cyclocarya paliurus. The sequence goes on along the minus strand of CM056946.1, from coordinate 4,914,108 downwards.
ATAAATCAGAATATCATCAATAAATACCACCACAAAAGAGTCCAGATAGGATCGAAATACCCGATTCATTAGATCCATGAAGGCTGCTGGGGCATTAGCTAGCCCAAAAGGCATAACTTTAAATTCATAATGCTCATATCTTGATTTAAAGGCCATCTTGGGTACATATTTATCTCTTATCCTTAATTGATAATATCCTGACCTCAAATCAATTTTAGAAAATATTGCTGCTCTTTGAAACTAATCAAATAAATCATCAATCCTCGGAAGAGGATATTTATTCTTAATGGTCACCTTATTGAGTTCTCTATATTCAATACACATCCAGAGAGTACCATCTTTCTTTTTGACAAATAAAACTAGTGCTCCCTATGGCGAAGTGCTCGGCTGAATAAACCCCTTGTCAACCAATTCTTGCAGCTGAATTTTCAACTCTTTCAACTCAGCTGGTGCCATACGGTATGGAGCCTTGTGCACCGGAGCTGCTCCAGGTTCCAAATCAATAACAAACTTCATCTCACGAACTGGAGGCAATCCAGGCAAATCATTTACAAAGACATCCGGAAATTCTTCAACAATGGGAATATCCATCAAAGTCTTCTTTCCAGATGGCGAAGAAACCACTTGGACTAAAAAAGCATCCGCCCCACAAGCTATATTTTTCTTCGCTTGAATTGCCAATATAACCATTGGTTTCGCCCTTAGTTTACTTCCCACATACTCAAAGTAATCCTCATCCGGAAGTTGAAAACTAATCATCCAATTTCTGCAATTAATACTTGCAGAATAGTTTACTTCCCACATACTCAAAGTAAACCTCATCCGGAAGTTGAAAACTAATCATCCAATTTTTGCAATTAATACTTGCAGAATACCGATACAACCAATCCATACCAAGAATAACATCAAAACCCAGCAACTTGAAAACAATTAAATCCGCATCAAGTGTCCTTCCGCCAAAATCCAAAGGACAACCCAACGCGATTTTGGAGCAACACACCATCTCTCTATTAGGAAGAGCCACAACCAAAGATTGGGATAAGGGCTCCGTGACCAAGTTACACAACCGCGCAAAGGTGGCTGATATAAATGACTGAGACGCCCCAAAATCAAATAACATACAGGCATAAAAATCATAGAGGTGAACTCTACCTATAATCACCCTAGCATCCTGAGTAGCTGGCGCCTCATAGTCAACATCTCCGGGGGTCATTGCATATACTCGGGCTTAAACCATTTGCCTCTGATTAGCTCTTCCACCACGTCGGCCTCCCCGACTTGCTTGAGATTGATTAGGACACTCGCAAGCAAAGTGTCCTGGCTGGCCACATCTAAAACAATGGGTAGTCCCACTCTGACGGCAGTCACCCTCATGAGCTCTATTACATCTGCTACAAACTGGGGCTCGGCCCCCAATACACACCCCAGAAGCTACTTGTGATCGGGTCCCAATCCTCTGTACAAATTTCAGCAGAGACCCAGAACTGCTACCTTCTCCAGCAAAACTCCTCCTCTTTTGGCCCGGAAGAGAGCCTACAGAAAAACTGTTTTCTCGCTCAACCATAGTGGTCAAGTCAATTAACTCATGGAGAAAGGAACTCCGCTGACAAAATCACAAATCTGCGTATCTCACGACGCAGACCCTCTTGAAACTGATCCACCTGTAACTCCTCGGTGGCAATAAGATGGGGCGCAAAACGCTAAAACTCCAAGAAAGCATGAGAGTACTGGTCCACAGTCATATTTCCCTGAACTAGATTATTAAATTTCCGAGCTTTCTGCCTTCTCACAGTATGAGGGAAAAATCTATCATCAAACTCCTTTTTAAAACACTGCCAAGATACAGTGGCTAAAGATTCAAACTCTCTCTCCAGGAGATTTCGCTTCGCTCTCCACCAATTTGCTGCTTCTCCTTGCAGTAAATAACTAGCATACAAAACTTGCTGAGCTTCCGTGCATCCACAAATTTCAAACGTCCTTTCAATTCCATTGATCTAACCTTCAGCTTGGAGTGGATCTTCTACTCCAAAGAACATGGGGTCCTATGCTTAAGGAACCTCTTATAAGAGCACCCCACTTGCACAACCAAATTTTGGTCAACTGGCGGCGGTCTGATATTTTGATGAAAAAGATCTGCCAACTTAGTCAAAGCCCTGGCAATGGCATTATCAATCTCGCTGTGAGACGATTCCCCCATGGGTTCCTTATCTTGTCTCCTTGGCCTTACCATTTTTTTGTCAAAGCATAATCCTCAACCTCACTTTAGTTCCGATTAGAACGTAAAATAATATAATAAAATAATTTAAAATAAATAATGTAACATAAAACAATTAAAACAAATAAAACAACACATCATACAAAAATGAAATAATTTAAAAACTACTTCAAATCAAGCTTAAAAAAATTCTAGTACTTCACCTAAGCGACACGTGGCTTTACGCAGAGCCAAACTGCTCTGATACCACCTGTGGCGCCCCTCCCCCCACTTCCATGTACGGACACACACGGAAATTGAGGCGCCGGGATGATAACAACACAGTCACGCACCCCATCGACACGTGCCGAGTGTGTGTAATGCAACATGTGTACAATAAACAATACGCAATGGAATGGTTAAGTCAAATAACTAAGTACCAAGATTTAATACAATACAAAAGTACTGAAAATCCACATGTCAACATAATACGATTTTTGTTTACAAATCAACATCAAATAAAATACAATAAGTATAAGCGAACAATTAACTTGAAATACAAAAATAGCCAATGCCCTACTCCTCAGGCTGAGCCGCATCCTCGGGCTCAGCCTCCTCAAAACCTGTATCAAAATCTATAGTACCAAGAAATGATACCGCAGGTAAGTAAAATTCAAAATGCTCCAAGATATAAATATATTAAAACAACTAACACTATGCATGTACATGATGACCAAAGCACAAAACCTAAGAAAAATACTATTTCTCGAAAATCACAATTTTTCCACGTACGCCAAAAATCACCATTTGGCACAAAACTAAAATTCAGGAATAAATCCATTAATTTCAATTTTAACCGTATGCACCATGGCCTCCCTTAGGGACCATCCACAAACTCTAGCTCCCTTCGTCACTCCACGGGTAACGACCGTGCGAGTGATGCACAATGAGTGATGCCTAGTTCCGCGTCCACTGCGTATATAGCCAAGTATCCTCTGACCCTCGCCAGCACGAGGGGCCACGGAGTTGGATCGAGAGCGCTATCATCCCGTCCAAGTCCCGGGCAACAGCCCCAGGGGACGACACTCAGTATATTCCGCTCCCTAGTGCCCAAAGGAGCTCCACCGAGATAATACCTCATCTCGGCTTGGGGGCAATATACACGCACTCGAAAAGTCTTTTTCACATTAAACACAGTTTCCAAAACACACACTCACGCATGCGCGTACTATGCCATGAAATCAACCAATTACCAACAACCAACAATTATCAGTAATTTTTCAACAACCAACACAGTCAAACCAGATAACCAAATCACAATTTATAAAACAGATTAGTGCAAAAATATACTTAAGTCTTAAAAAGTCTTTTGGAAAAAGTCTTTTGGAAAAATACTTACAGCGCTATAAAGTAATTTTAGGAGGATCACGAAGGAGCTGGAAGCTCCAAAACAGCAACTCCACAGTGTAAAAACATTGTGGCCGAAATACACAGAAAACCCAAATTCAAACGAGGTCAAACGAAAACTAGGGAATGGTAGGGTAGAGCTTATGGAAGGTGGTGAAGCTAGTGGAAGCAACAGTTGGCCGTGGGTGGCAGCCGAAACGGCGATGGAAGGCCAAAAAGGCCGAAACGAAGTTGAGCTCGCGGAGGTGGCTCCGGCAACGGATCGGAGCCGAAATTGGGTGGGTTAGGACGGCAAGAGGCCGGTGAAAAAATGGTGGCCGGACGGCGGCGCAGTGACGTAAAGACCACCGCGGATTCGAACGGGGCGTGGAGGCTAACAGCGGCGCAGGGTGGTTTGAGATTGGAGGGGTTGGGTCGCCGGTCGGTGGGGAGTCAATTCAGTCGGGTGGCGGCGGCTGGGACTGGGAGAAGTAAATCGAATGCATGGAGGAGAGAGAGAAGTCGAGCGGGAGAAATGCCGAAGGAAAAAGAAGAAAAGAAAGAAAAGAAGAAAAAGAAAGAGGAAAACAAAATGAGGTCCAATCCTCTCAACTTTTGGGTCACAACTGATCCTCAAAATAATTATTTTTAAAACAGTAAATTAAATAAATCAATATAAACTCAAAACTAGTTAAAGTAAAATATTAAACTCCAATAATAACATTCTTTTAAAATAAAAAGCAATTTAAGTGTAAAACACTAATTAAAATTATGAAAGCACATTAAAATAATTCTCAATTTAAAAAATCGTAAAATAATCTCGTAAAACACGTTAAATTAAATTAAAATGCTCAAAATCAAATACTTAATTAAAAAGCCTTCAATAAAAAGCACGTAAAAACCGATGTGTCACAGTGTATATTAATAAAGTATCTATTTCTGATTATTTGAATGTGTCTACTGATTATGCATATTTATGGCATTTAAGATTAGGTCATACAAATAAAAATAAAATGATCAAAATACATAAAACTGAATTAATACTACAAATAAACTCATATAATTTTGATATATGTGAATTATGTATCAAGGAAAAAATAAATAGTAAATCTTTTTCCAAAAGTTGAAAATCCACAAATTTATTTGAAATTGTACATTTTGATATTTGTGAACCTATTGAAACAAAACCCCATAGAGGAATGAGTACTTTATTACTTTTATTGATAAATATTCAAGATATGGTTATATCTGCCTACTCAAATATAAATCCGAGACAATTGAGAAATTTAAAAAATATAAAGTAGAAGTATAAACCCAGTTGAGTAGGCTCATTAAAGGTTTGAATAGTGATAGAGAATGTGAATTTGAAGCTTTGGATATTTTTGCAAATTGAATAGTATAATACATTTATATTATACTATATAAGCCTATAAAAATGAGATTCTTGAATTTTCACCAAGCCATTTTGAAAATGGGATATAAAATGAATCCACTAGATCACTATGTATACATATGGAAAAATAATAATAAAGTGACATTATTATCATTATATATTAATGATATATTACTGGCAAGTAATTATTTACCTATGATGAATAAAACAAAAGAATTCTTGAAATCTAAATTTGAAATGAAAGACATGGGTGAAACTGCCTATGTTCTTGGTATAAGAATTTTAAGAGATAGAAATTCAAAGATATTATATTTAAATTAAGAAAAATATGTAGAAAAAGTACTAAAATATTTTGTACTAAAGATTGTAAACCCTTAAGTACACCTATTTGCAAAGGTCATACTTTGAATAAAAGTATATGTCCAAAAGATGAGGAGAAAATAAGCGAAATGCTTAAAATTCTCTATGCTCAAGCTGTGGGAAGTCTTGTGTATGCAATGACAAGTACGAGACCAAACATTTGTCATGCAATAGGATTGGTAATTAGATATCAATTCAATCCAGGCAAGGAACATTGGCAAGCAATGAAGCATATGTTAAGGTATTTACAAGGTACCAAAAATATGAAATTTTGTTTTGAAATCAATGATCTAGAATTAATCATCTATAATAATACTGATTTTGGAAATGATGTAGATGATATAAAATCTACAAGTGGATATATATTTCTATTTGATGAAACAACAGTTTCTTGATTGAGTAAGAAATAGGGTTGTGTTGCTAAGTCTACTATGGAACCAGAATATATTGCTTGTAGTACTACAATGAGTAATGCGGTATGGATAAAATGCTTTATTGAAAGCTTAAATTTGGGTATATCCACAAAATCAGTCAATGTGTTTTGTGATAATCAATCTGTCATCTCATTAATAAAAAGAAAAACACAGAGATATGCATTATCACTATATTTTGGATATAGTGAGAGAGATGTGAGGTCAATGTTGATTTTATTTCCTCGACCGAGATAGTGGTAGATCCGATGACTAAGGGATTGTCTCTGAAGAAATTCAGAGAACATGTGACTAGAATGGGGTTGAGAGATACCTAGGTGAAGCAACCTTATGGTCGACATGCATAACTCAGGAAATTCTGTGGACACGAAGAAAAATGGAATTATGGTGATACCCAAATGAAAATTTTGATCATTTGTAAAGTTGCTGATAAGGTGATTAAGAAAAATCTTAGAAATGATCTTAGGGTGAGTACTTGATAAAATTTCAATGCAGATTGATTAACCAAATAATTAGTTGATCATTTGTAAAGTCACTAATAAGGTGATTAGGAAAAACCTTAGGAATAGCCTCTAGAGGAAGTACTTAACGAAAATTTAGTGCAGGTCGATACATGTTATGTATTCGGCTGAAGTCGTCAATTGTGACAAGGATATTGATTGTTGATACCATTCACTAAGTCTTTAGTGAAATGAAGCCACCCTTTATATGTGGTTAGTGGGAGCACATATGTTGGAGGGTGCGGTCAGATAAGATAATAATAAAAGCGTGTGCACGTAGAGGCTTGTCGAACTCTGACGCTGATCTGCAAGAGTTTGCAAATGAGAGTTAAGTAGTGGAAAGCTTATATTGGTACCAAAAGTAAAATACTCAACTGGATCATCATTGTTTTATGTGATCAAGTAGGAGATGTAATTCTAAGGAGAGTGATCATCAAACGGTGTACCCCTTGAAATAACACCCTCTCCATGGTGATGGTTCCCATAAGAGTGATGGTTGAGGAAGTGTCAAGAGACACAACCCTTTGATTTAGTCAAAAAGTTGTATCATTTGTTAATGGTTGTGCCATTTGGCAACCATTGTCTTACCAATGGTTGTGCCCTTGCCAACCAGTGCATCATGGTCTATAAATAGGGATCATTTGTACACAATGGAGTGTCACCATATTGTCCAATCTTTGCCCACTTTCCGTTCATCTTCGTTCTCCATAATTCTATGCTATTGTCTCTTATAATACTTACAACAAACACTCATACTTAAGAGAACTTTTTATTAAGAAACAATACTACTCGAAATATTTTACATTTGATGTTTTCTACTAAGATTAATGTTAGTTACAAATCCTAAATAAATAAGTTTTGCGTAGGCTTTTTGTAAAAATATGGGTTCCACAAAAAAATAAAAATGTTAGTTTACACTTTTCATGATGAGATCCAATTTTTTACAAGGACAATGTTAGGGTCACCAAGAAAGATGGCCCATGCATTAATTGTATTGATAGTGCAAATTGTACTTTTTTTTTTTCCTTTTTCAAACGTTTTTTAAATCTCCTAAAAATTTAAAAAAATATTCACAAACTCATTAAAAAAATACTTATTTAACCATTAAGTAAAAAAAGGATTGGTCACTTTTGGAGGGCACATTCTCGGTAGCCCAAGTATTTTTCTTTTTACAAAAAAACTAGGCAAAAGTTTGTCTGTTTGAGACTTATACAAATCTCTTTTTTTTCTCTCTCTCTCTCTAAATGATTTCTCTTTTACAAAAGATCTACATACTCTCTCTTTGTAAGTAAAGAAGAAGACGACGACAACCAAAAAAAAGGATACTATATCGATAACTCAAGATATAGAAAATACTATTGACAAGTAGTTTATCAACTTATTAGGGACATAAAACAAACGTCTATGGTAAAGGAAGATCATGAATTTTATGTAATGATTTTCACTCTTCAACTAAAAAATTTTCAATGTTTTGTGTTTCCCTTTTTTCGCACAAGACTTGCAAAAATCATTTTTCCTCCTTGCAAGAGGTGGGTTCCTACAAAAAAGTTGGGCTGGAACAAAATCAGATTTTCTCGGCCGCGTTATGTAGACCTTAAAAAAAAAAAAAAACAGCTGAATTTAGACCCTGAAGTCTAGCCCAATCAACCCTCACTCCCCCTTCTCTCTCTCTCTCTCTCTCTCTCTCTCTCTCTCTCTCTCTCTCTCCCCCTTATTTTCCACTTTCTTCCTGTCTGACACGAATGAAAAATGAAAGATTTTCATCATCAATATGCAGTGACTAATGTTACAATACATATCTGGAATGAATTTCAAATAAGGAAAAGAATCAATGCAATTGGTGGAATTTTGAATTGCCTGTCATCATCGATTTGTTCAAGTAAACTTGTGACCAATCCTATCCACAAATATCATAGGCTACTTCCATCAAGGAGTTAATGGTCATTGATGTTTTCATGGCCAGGATTCAATGTGGCCCACAAGACCGCAATATTTAAGCTAAAAAGAAAAGAGGGAGGCACCACTCCGTGAGAGGAGAAATTTCATCCATATCATCTCACTATCAAGCTATTTTCAAAATAATGGAGATGAGTGGCATGCAACTTTGTACAATGAGTTTATGACTGTGGCTCTCAATAGCCAATGGGTGCAAGCAATATGGAACTTATCATCACACTAAAAGGGGAGAGCAAGATAGGATAGGACTGCACTGCACATAATTGGTGAATTTCGAGACTCGATAACCATAAGTGTCTTTCTTTTAGTTTGAGAGCTACAAGGCCAGACAGCAGGACTTGAGGAGTCAGAGAGCAACATAACTACAGAAGAGGTATTGGCATAATCCATAGACAATGTGAACAATATATACTTCCTGGCTGGAAACCCACTAATGATTTGTATCTGAGTTATGACCAAACGGTTTTGATAAGAATTTGGCTTAAACTTCTATAGCATATAATTAAACAGTTTTGACAAGAATTCTTGGCTAAAAACCACCAATGATCAGAATAGTTTGAACATTTGCTCTTTAGATCATATTCCAAAATCTGTTATCTTCCAAATCCCAACTCCGTGTATTGGATTTTTTTTCTTCTTTTTGGTCCAATTGGATTGAACTCTCGCTGCTTTTTTAAGTTTTGATTGGGTTTAATTTACAGATTCAGGTAAATCTTAAATGTTTTGAGGCAATCCGACAGATATGGATCTTAGGTGTGTCAAAACTTATTCTGGGCCTTGAATACTGATCAAGTTATATTTCTGTTCTAGAAAAGAATTTCATTATGAGTAATGCTAGATATGATCAATATAGAAGCCGTATTAAACCATTAACCCGATTTCACTCTTAACTTACCAAGCAAGATTACAATTTGGTTTCCTTTCAACTCTTAACTGTCTCTCTAGATTTATAGTCCATGGGCCAAGGCTATCCATCAGTGGAGCAAAACAAGAAGAAAATAAAAGAAAGAATATTGGTAAGAGACCTGTTTGGAGGAAACCCAACATACCATTAATACAACAAGACTTAATTTGCAAGATAAGTGTAAAATTAAGTTTCTTGCAAATTAAATCATTCCATGTCAGTGGTGTGGAGGGTATCTTTCTCACCAGCATGAAAATATAACTTTTCAATTGATATACTAAAAAATAGAGAAATAAAGAGATGTTTTTAACAAAATATAGAAAGAAACGTAACTACAAAATAAGTTCTTTTTTAAACTCGTGGAAAGGAGGGGACAAAATTTTAGCCAATGATCTTTCTTAACTAAAAACACACTCCAGTAATCTACCTTAATTTTCTGCGTAAAAAAACAGTAGAAGGAGAAACACTCGAGACTCGAAATGAGGAAACAATCCAATGTTTGAAAGTATAACAGCTCTAACGACATTTTCTCTCTCTCTTTTTGAAAAGTCTCTAAACTCCACCAAATTCCTTGCCAAGAGATTTTGACATGAATACTTTAACCTTGGATACAAGGAGCTAGACAGCTATTAGCCTATATGAGTCTCATTTGAGCAAGCACTCCACCATCCACCCAACAAATAACCAACCAGGAAAAGTTCCAAGCAATTCAAGCAGGCCATCAACCCGGAAAAGAAACGATCAAAGACTTCATCAGGTAAACTTGACACAGGTTCCACAGGGCACCAAATGAATCAACTGGATAAAATCTGTAGGTAACACTCCTCCTACAGAGCCGGAAGAGACGATACTTCCACAGGATCATCCCAAAGAAAAATAACGTGTCAAAAGGAAACCCCTGAACCATCTCCAACTAAAGGGATATTTACCCACAGAAGCATTCCAAATAATTCAAAATAGATCATATGAATTAGAAAGACTCGTTCCAATTTGTTTTATTCGTCAGTCAAATATAAGGAAAGATAATGCACATAAGACCTGCGTCATTGCCACAGGGAACACAAGCCATTCATGTGCAGGTACACAGGTGTATACCGAGTCCATTTCTTCGAGTCTTATATTTCATATCTTCGGCCCACATTATTTATTTTCTGTTTCCCTCAAATCAGTGTATCAATTTATCTAGAAATCAACTATTTTATTCAATGAATGGGTAAACTTGCAGTGTAAACTCCAAATTAGTTGCAATGATATCTGCTAGATTGTTGCAGGATGCAATGCCTTAAAACTACAAGCTATACTATTCTCTCATTTAGTCATTTAACTACTTGGATTAAATCAAACCAAGGTTTTCTTTCCCACTCACATTTTACACCACTGCAACTTCCTACCATCTGTTTCCAAAATTTTACAATGAGAGCAACAGAGATTTGGAGGTCAGAAAACGGAATTAACAACATATCTCAGGGCATCTTGGATGTCAAAGCATATACAATACAAAAGCGAAAGATTGTCTACAAACCTTGCCTTTTAATATGACCAGTAGACTACTTGGATGGGAGCTCTATTTTCCAGTAAAATTACCCGTCATCATTATAACCAGAAGGTGCCTTGCGCTTCCTATTTGCTGTCTCCATATTCTGACCTTCACTCTCTGTATTCCACTTTCTTGAAGTGGAGTCATCGGGATCACAAGCAACCCTCCTTGGAAAAAAACTGAACTCCGTTTTTTTATGTGGAGACAAATCACTAAACTTTCCCCCCTCTTGAGAACAGGTTGAACCAACATCTTCCACTTCACATGCTGAACTCTTTTCAATGCCCATACATGACTGTGAAACTGGGCCCAACCTCAAAGACAAATCGCATTCTCTCTCTTGTGGTTTCTCTTGGGTGTCCAGGACATTCACTTGCATTAATCTATTTGAAGCATTTTTAGCATTCTTAAAGGAGAACGGGTTCTGGAAGACACCCCTTTCAGCAGACTCTCCCGTTGCTGCAAGAATCGGTTTGCCAATATATATAGTCTTAGAATGTGTTTTTTCTGGGATCTGGGAGCCTAATTGGAACCCTCCAGTTAGATAGTGAGTTCCATAATACAATGGATACACTGTACCCAAGTTCAGTAGGTTGTTTCTTTCCATTATCAAAGGGTTAGGGCCGGCAGGAATGTTCCCTACTGAGAGAGGGTGGTTGCAAGGGGCAGTGAGGTTAGGACTTGGATTGACCTGGCCGTTGGATTCTGAAATCAGACAAGCAGGATTCCTGGTGGTGGTTTTTGCAAGGTGTAACCGATTTCCAGAGTGAAATGGCGCCAATGGGCGTTGTTCACAACTAGTTTTATCTAAAATTCTAGCAGGTGCAGAGGCTGGTTCTTGTGCTCTCGGGGTGAGGTAACTCCTAGGATTACTGAGCCGTTGGCTTCTCGAAGCCCTCACAGGAATGCAACCCAAGTTAAGGGCAGCTGAACAACACGGGAAGAAGAACAAAAGGAAGCAAATACAAATTAAAAACTGAATTAAATTCCCGTTTGAACTACTTCTCAATGCAAATAACTGAGCTTGATCTAATATTCTTTTCGCAGAGAAACCAGAAACATCATTGCAACTTGTTTCCAGAATAAAATGATGTAGAACAATAAATCAGTACCTTCTATACATGGCGGCAATAGCTCACCGGTTTCGGTCTCGTCTTTCCGAATGATAGTGTTAATGGCATCATTTACTCTGTCCCATAGTGTTTCAAGATTCATATACTCAGCCTAGGCAATGAAAGTACGTACGCAACATCAGTACAAAGCACAAAATATAGATCTCTAAACATGCGCACGCACACAGGAAAAGATCAAATGATCTATAAGCAAAATGAAGAAGATAGACCTCGGAGTTTGCTTTGGAGTACATGATTTCCTCTGCTTTCAGGACAACAATAGTACGCTTCTCTTGCCATTCTTTGTTCTTTTTAGTTGCAGCGCTGTGAGACTCATTGACGACCCTAATCAAACATGTGGTGGGCACTGAGTTAAAAGCACATGTACAGCATCAAAGGGCGAGAGATTGATCGAAATAGAGAAGACCCAGAACCTGAAAATCTGTTGAATAATAGAACCTCTCATGGGTTGGTGTCTGTCGCTGTGCCAAGCTCTCCTAACACACTCATAAGGTCTAGGGCCCGGCCGTGGCATCCTCAATAGCAGCAGCGACTCAGTCTGACCACAGCGAGATTGTAGAGAGAGTGACACAGAGAAAGAAAGGCGCTTTATCGGTGGGGAAGGAGGCGTAGGGCTCTACGTGGGGGTTGCCGGGTTAACTGTACTTCTGCGCTCCTTGTGCACTTCCATCTGCCAAGTTGCAATGGGACAGTTTAGCTGGGCAGGACAGTTGTGCTGCTTGTGCACTTTCACCATTCTGTTGTCTTCTCCAATAATTAAGAAACTTTACCACACTTTGATGTTCAATATTTTCTTAGGTGTACGGGGGTCACCTCTTGTGAAAAGGAGAGTTAAAGAGGTGGGTATCAAAAAGTACTACAGGCCTACTCCCATCTCTAAAATCTCCCTCCTATAAACCATCACCTTTTGTTTTTCTTATTTATTTTCTTGTTTTCCCTCTGGAGTCTGCACCCATCCCATTTACCCAACCTTACCTGCATTTTACTCACTTTACTATGTTATTATAATGAAAAATAAGTTTGTTTTTCTTTCTCTCCCTCCTTCCTACCCTGCTAACAGCCCCCTCTCCCCCAGTGCTGCTGTTCTTTGACTCATTTTAAAAAGCCTTCACATAGCAAATTAAGCAGTGTATTGTAATTTTTAAATGATTGGATCATTGAAAAAAGTAAAATTACATATATGCAATGCAATGTAACAAAAATGAAACCTTTTTTTGCAGGCTGGGTGGATCCTTCGATAAAACACACAGTGAAAACTTTTTGCAGCCCCAACTATGCGTGAAGATGGCCTAATAGTACACTCTCACTGTCTTTGATATGGCCCTGACAATGCACGGGTCTTCTCCCGACTCACTCATGTCTTGTCCACTCTTGAAAATGGCTTCACTGATACAGCCCCTTAACCTCTTTCTGCAATTTTTGGCAGTCCAACATCTAACCCTACTTACCCCAAAGGAAACACTTCTGGCCCTCCTCCTCTTAAAGAAGTCCTTCACTGATAAATGTGCTATCTCTGCTTCAACTGCAAGTAGTCAGTGTGCTTAGATTTTTCTGGATTGTGTTGAATGTTAGTTCAGTTTAAAGTTATACAATCTAGAAAGTCATGAAAGGATGCTCTAGAAGTATGAATGGTCACTTATGCAATCATCAGATTCGAGTTGCTTGAGTTTTTAATAGCAAACGAAGCGATTTTTTTGGAGGCATGAGTGTAATTAGGGAGACAACGATTGTAATTAGAGAGATTCAGGAAATGTGCTTCCTGAAATAGCCTAAAGCAAGCAATTTGAGTTCGAGTTACATTGACATTCCAAGTAACTGAAGTAGTTAGAAGTTGATTATGTAATTGGTGTTATCTAATTACCGAGTGGGACTTGGGATATTAAATGGATCCTTCAACCTTATCCGGCCAAGTGGATATCTTTTGAGATAAGATGAATTAATGGTGCTGCAAGATCATGAAAATAGATTAAAGTGCAGCTATGTAAAAGTAGCAATAATGTTTTAGAGACACTACATTAGAGAAATTGGATCCAAATCCCTATTCTTCGAATTAATTTTCATTTATTTCAGTGTTTTTTTTGGTTGGGGGTTGAGCAAAATAATGAAAGGGACAGCCTATAAAAAAATAATGAAAATGACACAATTATTAGCATTATTATTTAAAAAAGAACTGTTACATACATAAAGAAATTACACAAAAATAAATACACAAATTGATATGATTTTATAAGATCCGTTAAATCTATTTTACAATAACAATAATTTTACAATATGACATACACATCGAGCCACATTAATTTGTGAATTTACTTTTATATAATCATTTTATTTCTAAAGTATTTCCCTATTTAAAATTTTTTTTTTTTTTTTAGTCCAACGTTCCCCTAGCTCCCATCAACATCAATTAGCCTTCATTCTAAAAGGAAAAGATTTCGTACCAATTAACTTCATCAAAAAGTATAGACTGTCGTGCCAACATGAGTTATCAAAATTATTTGTATTTTACTGGCTCCATTCAAGGACTGTCACTTGCACATAACTCAATCTTGTCCTCCTCCGGCAATCTTGTACAGTTCCCATGCAAAAAGCCGACCACCATGTCAAGTGAATTGGCCTTGTGCTGAAGCTTTACGACCATATTTTCGGGGTAATTTTGACACCTTTTTCCTGTCTCAAACTAATCTTATAGGAATGATACAGGACTCCTCACATGCTCTCACATACATATTGATGGAGACATTACAAAAACTTACTGTGCATCACAATATACCGACACGTTGTTAGGTCGACTTTGATACCATTTATAACAACTAAATGGAAATGCCGTGTGGTTTGAGCTGGCCTCCTTTGGTATTTTATTTGCTCTCTTTTGTATCTCATGGCTTAGGGAGTTATAAAGAGGCATGTATGGAATTCTCAAGTTCTTCCATGTGATGTGATAGAGAGATAAAAGTATGTATTGTATTGAGCAATTTGCCACTACTTTTATACTCCGTATATATTTGTGTTGGTGATAGTCTTTGTCTTTTTATTCTCTCTTATTTATTTTGCTTTTGTTTTGAAGGGACGTTTGCGTCACAAGAATTATACAAGTAGCAACATTTTAAGCCTGTCTTGTGTGGTTTTATGCATACAAAACATCTCATAAAAATAAATTCATAAATCGACATGATTTCATATGATACATTAGATCTATTTTATAATAAAATAATTTTATAATCTGATAAATCACGTTAATCTATATTAATTTATAAATTTACTTTTATATAATTTTTTTTGTGATTAAAGTATTTCTCTTTATTAAATATTTGGGCAATGGACGGATGAAAAGATCTCAATTGTAATATCCTAAAAAAGGGTAGACACTGCAAACTTTTAGTAGTACTTTAGATGTGCAATATACTAATGTCAATAGTTTTGGATGTAAAATATAAAATCCTCATTAGTTAAGGGGTGAAACTTGTATTTTATCCATTAATAAATGACGATATATATACGTCTTCAATGCTCTTTCTCCAAAGCACCTGCAATCATGAAATATGAGAGGAGAAAAAACAAAATCTTGAGGTGAAGAACATTGCTAAAATGATTCAAATATAAGGTGCACAATCTAATTAAGTTTCATCATTAATTAGATGAATCTTCTAAGGTAGGTCCAGCCTGCTTTGCATCATCACCATACATTTGGTCAAGAATCAGCACCAATCCCATGGCGAAAGCACTATCAAACCCTGGCTCAAGACACAACAAGAAAACATCCTTCCCAAGCATCACACGTGTTGAGGGGTCCACTTTTCGTTTGATCCGAGCCACAGGTAATTTTCTTGATGCGTTCTCCACACAGGTCTTGTAAACTGTACAACATCGACGTGGGAAAGAGCCTTCGATTTGGTACTCCTCTGAAACATCACCATGAACCGCTATCATCAATCTAGACCGTCCAATTATGGATGATCTAGATACACTAAAAATCGAGTTTTGATGATCTGCTTTGTCTCCTCTGTATCCTTCCCACCTTTGATAAATACTCGGCTTCTATTCCATAACACCCTCTCTTTCATTATTCACTTGGTATTAGAATGTGAAAATGTGTAGTACATTTAAATTAACTCTGATAAATAAAGATAAATGCATGATAATTATCTAAATTGGATACTCAAATCTAAATAATGAAACAAGATCATGTGGACCCTAAAGTATTTAATAATGTGGGACCAACCGAGGATGTGGACTCTACATATTTATTACATTAGTCTTCGAATATGACCTGCATTCGATGTAGATACAAGTAAAGAACCCCAATCCGAAAGAATAGTACTAGTTCTTATTCTATAAATAAATCTTGATAAATACTTTAGTCATGAAAAGATAATATAAAAATAAATTTATAAACTGACATAATTTGATATGATATATTAGATTGTAAAATTATTTTTATTGTAAAATATATATAACATATGATATAAAATATATCAATTTGTGAGTTTATTTTTATGACATATCTCTTTATGGCTGTAACACTTATCATAAATCTTATAACAATTAACTAATTATCTTAATGATTTTTGTGATTCATTTTAAAAGTATATCCCATCACAAAACATAAGCTCATCTTTATTTAGATTGACATTTAAATATTTTATTATTTAGTATTGTTGAGTGTATTGTAAAATTTAGGACTAGATATAATCAATACACAATATTAATTTAGGATAACAAGGCACGTTTTATAGCTTTCTCATATATAAGAAGGGTTGATTGACTTTTTATTGGAGACGCTCAAATTGAGAAAATAAAACTAAGAAATTTAGAGGGTAAGTTCTAGTTTCTTTAATATTATATATTATATAACACATTTTCATGGGTTTTTGTATCATTTATTATTATTTTTTAAATTATTTTGTTTAAAAAGTAAGAAAGTTAATATTTATGTAAAGAAAAATTCTTCTCGTCAAGTACTATTTACCACTCCACACTTTAAGAAAAACATCTCCACACTTTATAAAAAATACTTTCACATCTTATAAAAAATTATAGGTATAATATATTAGAATGAATAGTAATTAACGCATAACATTCCTTATATATAAATTAGTATTAAGATTAAAAGAAGTGACAATTATCCATTAAGATCTAACATGCACATATATCTTTAGAATAGAGATCGAAAGATATGACAATTATCCATTAATCATCTGACAAGCAAATATATTTTGAACTCTTAACTTAAAAACTGACGTGTATTCCTCCATTAAAAAAAAAAAATGCGCTAGTCATCTACTCTAGCGGTCTATATCAATTTCTTAAATGGTTAAATCAATTTGGAAAAAAAACTCAATTAATATTATAAAATTATATTGAAATTAAAAGGAAAAAAACACAATTTTAAAGTGGTTAAAGCAGGATGTGACGTAGTCATATCACAAACCTTTCGAAGAAGAGTGAGGAGGCATTTTCCGGAGGAATCCATGAGAACGAGCTCGTCTTTGGGTTTGGAATCGGGGCCGTACGAGTCGAACCGGAACAGAAGCACCCCTTGTGGATCATACACGATGAAACCGTCACCGGGGAAGAAGACGGAGGTCTTCCGGACTGTGAGAAGGGTCTCTTCCGGGAAGCAGAATTTCTCATCCACGATCATGACAACCTTGTCCATCTTTATTGCCACCCAAAGACTTTAAGATTTTAGAATTGAAAACCAGTAGTATACAAAATCGATCGGTGGAAATATGCATATCATTGCATAATCATCCCAAGTGGATAATTTATGCCATTTAAATGGCGCATAGGAGTTGTGCCCTTTTTTCCTTTGCTATCTATATGTCTTTTTCTGAGATGCCTCGAGTTGGAGGTCATGCATGCAAATCGTTCAGTTCATGTATATTTTTCATAGAGCAATACTATGTATAAGTTTTAAATAGATAAATTTTATATAAATTATTTGTAAAAAATGAGTCTCACTGAAGAAATTCATAAGTTTAACTCATCTCATAAATTGGTTTTATAAGAAATAATTGTTCATTTATCATAAATATGTTCAAAACCTTATTCACAGACAATGTGAGATTATTCTTCAATACCTTCCCTTACGTGCAGGTCAGTATTTTTTCTTATTCTTGCCACGAGATAAGTAGTGTGGGCCCACATTCGTCTTGTGGCAGACTTTGATACTATAAAAAAATTCATGAGCCTAACTCATCTCATAAAACCGGTTATACAAGAAATGATTGCTCATTTCTTATAAACATATTAAGACCTTATCTACAGACAATGTGAGATTATTTCTCAACACTAATAAAAAGTAATTTTTTTAAACTTTTTTTAGGTGGAGTTCACTTTTTTACAATGACTTGTACAAAATTTATATATTTGAAACTTGTACAAATCATTTCTTTTTTCTATATATACATAATGCTAAATTGGATCGACATATATATGTGTGTATGAGATAAGTACGTTTTGGTCCCATTTATATTTTCATGAGTTTCTAGACAATGAATATATTTCAATATTAATAATTTATAAAAGAAATATTATATCGTCTATCTAAAGGTCAATACGATAGGAGTTGAATCTTGACACAATATTTAAGTGTGATCGGTGTTGCAATCATTTGTGCATGGCAAAATACAATGGCAATCTATCGTTTATATATTCATTAATGCCATCATTTGTACGTCCAATTTTGAATCTCTTACTCAATTAACTTTGTGAAGGGAGTACTCCCCTGAGTATGGACTGCGCCAAAGCGGACTGGCCCAGGTTGCCTAGGGGGCATGGGCTAGGTTGGCCCGGAAGGCCCATAACAGGAAGTGAAGAAAAGACACGCCACGTGTGGGGATCGGTTAGAAGTGCATATTGTTCCTGACCACCCACGATCCAAGTGTCAAGATTAGATCAAAGTGTTAGGGGGGACATTGACGTCCAAGCACTGAAAGCAGCACAGACGAAATCCCCTTACGCTTGGGTACTGATGGCGGGCTCACCTAACATGACCACGCTACATTAATGAAATGAAGGTGGACACGCCACGATAGGAAGTCACTACTCGTTAATGCATCTCAAGGCCCGACACGTCATGACGTGCCTCTTAGGGTGTCAGTGATAACCGCAACCAAGCTTGACAAGTCTCTACTGAGGTAGGGAAGTGGCGAGGACAGCTGACCTCGTACAGAACTGCATACCCACAATCTCTACCTCAGGAACACATTACCCATGTATGGAATTGCACACCCACAATCTCCACTTCAAGGACCAACCCAGTCGGGTATAAATACTCTATCCCACAGCCAGGGGAGGGGTTCACACTTTTAAATACTTCAGCTCTCATTCTCTTTAACTGAATATATCTCTCTTTCTTTCCTTTCCCATGATCACTAACTTAAGTATTAGAGCTACAACGGCCTCCGAGCACCCCACTCTCCATTTTAACAGAAACTAGGTCTGAGCTCAACTGTATGGAGTTGCCAAGACTGTGAAACACGATATCAACATACTTCATTGTCTATAATGTGGTTAAGCGAACTCTTTTTTTTCCCTAAATAAAAATGATTAGAAGATGATAATCAAATATAGTTTTTATATTTGCATGTGATCATTATAGCATTTTATCAATTGGAAACTGAAAATGAGTGATTTATGGGTTGTTTGGATTCAGAGTTGATCTTAACTCAATTCATTTTATTTAATCATTATAATTTTCTCGAATTTTTAAATAAAATATAATAAAAAATTCAATTTTTTCAAATTTTAAAACAAAAAGAATATTAAAAAATTATATCATAACAATATTTTATTCAATTTTTAACTCTCATCACATTTCATCTCAACTCAACTTACTATTCAAACATCTAGGTTACTATTCAAACATCCCTAGATGGAAAAAGCTGCATACGCCCCCTCGAAAAAGGTTTGAGAGCTCTATCTTGTGATTTTCGAGACTCTATGATAATAAATTCTATCCCCTTTTTTAATTTTTGACATTATAGATTGTGCTTTTTAATAGTAATTATCTAATATTTCTTAAGGGTGAGAAAAATTACAGCGTTGGTAGTGGGTCGCTGTGAAAATTAGCATACCAACAAATAAAAGGAAGCATTGTTGCTAGAATTATTGTTGCTGTATGTAGTTGATGGCTCTCCTAATTAGGTGCATGCAGTTGTCACTGATACAAACAGCCGAACACATATATATAGTCATAAAGTTGTCAAACATATGATAAATACTTTAACCACAAAAAAATTCTATAAAAATAAATTTACAAACTAACGTGGCTTGATTTTTTTCTATTTATTTTCTTCATAATTCTATTTATAATCAACTTCTTTTATCACAATTTTTTTTTTCTAAGCTCTTTTATCACAATTTAATATAACGTTGCATATATATATGTACACATTTTTCCAAACTGAGACATGATATATTTTTTTTATAGGTAAAATTAAAAAAAAAATATGGGTGCATGCTTTAAAAAAATAAAATTATTATTTATTTTAAATATTGTCATCCTTAATCAAATTTACAGTTATAATATATTTTTAAATAACTATGGTTACTTTAACCATAATTATTTTAAGTGTGAACAAAAATAATAAAATTTAGTTGAATAGTAAGTGATGTCACATTTCATCATAAGGTTACATGAATGCAGATCACCAGTATTAAGATTTGCAAAATAAAACAAGAGGTGATCCTGTATAAATTGCTTAATGATGTGAGATGAATGACAGAGTACTGGCCAATAAAGTATGTCTTTTCTTATCAACATGGTTATCCTTTCTTTTTATAGAGTTCTTCTGCCCTGTAGTGTTATATCACATATTTGTTAGTGTGGATTTTTATTTTTCATCTTTCTTTTTTTTCTCAACATGTGTGAGTATAAGATTGTTGAGTATAATTTTTATTTTTTTATAGCCAAAATTTTGGCTCTCTTTGAGAATTGCTATAGCTGACCATTCTTTTTGGATATTTGACGAATGATCTCTTGATCATGTTATCTTTTTTACTTACTTAAATTTGAAAAAATTCTTTTCATCAGCCACTTTTCATTATCATACATTTCACATTTTATAAAAAATACTCACATAACTTATAAAAAAAAAAAATTATAGATGTGAGATGTGAAAATGAATAATAGCTGATGTATAGAATTTTTCTTAAATTTTTACTATTATGATTGTTGCCTTACAAAACACCAAGTTTCTACTTTTCTAGAGAGTGAATTAACTCCTACAACATTTATTTATGATCTCATAAATATTTCCTACAATATTAAATGAATAATAAACACCGTATAACCTATTTTATTATTTATCTAATTTATTTTAAGAGGATGTTTGGAAAAAGTTTCAATCTCATCTCATTTTGTCTCATTTCATTCTATCTCATTTTTTTTTCAAACATCATTTAAAGACAAACACTTTCAAACTAATCATTACAACTTTTCCAAACTTTTAAATAAAATTAAAAAATAATTCAACTTTTTCAAATCTCAAAACAAAATTTATATTACAAAATTATATTCTAATTATATTTTAACTTTATAATATTTTTTATTTAACATTTTCTCTCTCTTTTTCCAAAATTCAATAAATATTTAACTCAAACTATCTAACTATTACTCACAAACCATCTTACAACTACTCATAAAAACTTCATCTTACCTCGTTCCCCAAGCATCCTTTAAATATAAAAACTTGAAATAACCTTGCTCTCGGTAAGAGAAGTGACTTCTATCAAATGGGTTAGATATGTATGTAGGATTGTTCATCCGAGTTTTGACCTTGGTATAAGGGTATACTCAACCCGAAACCTGGGTCTCAAATCAGGGTCGGAATCCATATGAAACCGAGTTTTTTGAAACCTGAAAATTTGGATTCTAGGTTATACTCGGTTTTTTTTTTTTTTTACAAAAGCCTATATGTTATTAAATTTTTTTCAAGGCAAAAAAATGTTGAAAAGCCTATATGTTATTAAATTTTTTTCAAGGAAAAAAAATGTTAAAAGCATAATTTTTTTATTTGAAAGCCTATATTTTATTACAATTTTTTCAAGAAAAAATGTTGTTGAAAAGCATTCTTTTTTTATATATAAAAGCCTATATTTTATTAAAGTTTTTTCTAGAAATCATATTGAAAACCATAATACTAATGTATTGAACATTGCCTATAATAATAAAAATATATTAAAATATAAAACAAAATTTTATGTAAAAAATAAATAGAGTTAGGAACAACTAATTACATTTTTAACTAAATGCATGGAAAAAAAAATCCAATATGTTTTTTTACTTAAAGTTGAATGTTTATATATAAAAGCAAGATCCAAATTTTATACCTGGCCCGGACACGGTAGGTCTATGTTTTGAAATTCGGTTTTGTCCCGGATTTGACTCGAGCCGAAAATCGTAACTAGAGTTCGATTATCCAATAGTCGGATTTCGACCAGGTTATCATGTCATAAATTATAATTGATATCACAGGGTGGTGGCGTTTTTGTAGCTTTTATGTCTCCATTTATTTTTAAAGATGTTATACCAAGGCTAAGATGGGTTGGCACTTCCTTCCTAGGTCGAGACTTTTACTTTAGCCACTGTACTACTTTGCTAACTTTTGAGCCTATGTCACTTACTCTAACGAAATGTGAAGTGGGCCTCTTGGTTAAAGCCCATGTGAGAAGAAAATATTTATTATGAGTAAAATATTGTATAATCAACTCGTTGGTGAAGTAAAAAATAATAATATTTCTTTTATTCGTCTTCTCTCTTACTTCGACTGTCTTTTTTCTAAAAAATAAGAAAAAAAAATCCATCTTTCCATTGAGCTTTGTCGGAGAGGCGAGACTCCACCTTCCTCTCCATCTTCTTTTACTTTTCTTTTTCACTACTTATATGTGAATATATTTATAAAGTAGTTTTTCTCCCTCAGTTCGGATTTTCTCAGATTTGTTGCACTCCGGCCATAGAAAGTCGACACACGCCCCACCATAAAGTTCTCATGCTGCCGATCTGTTGGGATGACGCGGAACCGGGCCCAAAATGTCAGTGTGTGGCCCTCACGAGCAACTTGTTTCCGCGCGTGGTCTTAATGCGCTGCCGCCCGCACCAGCAGATTCCCCACCATCTGATCATTCAGATCGATCCGACCCCACCTCCATTCCACTAGCGCGTGGCCCTCAGACACCACTCCAAAGGCGTGGGTTGACTGTCCCTTCGCATATCTGCTCTTCCAATGCCAGTCTATCCAGGTTACCGCTTTCTCTAACCGATGATTTTGTTGAAGGGATTAAGGATCTCTCCAAAAAATATCTCAAAATAATGGACTACAATGCACCCTCTTACACTGTTTCTAGCGGTGACTTACCTTCTGAACATTTTTTAAAATGGTTTGGGTAGTGACTAAGAAATGGTTTCAAAACCCGTTTTCTTTTCTTTCTTTATCACCACTTTTGCACTGTGGTTGTTGTATTGGGGTATTTGTTGGAGAATCTCGTCCCCTTAACATGTATCATCTTTTATTTTAATGAAGTTTATTTGCTTAGAAAACATAAAAAAAAAATCAAAAATAATAAGTCATAAGTGTAATGAGAACGGATAAAAGAGAAATAAGTGGTGAAGTGGAAGAAAATAAGTCATAAATTTTGAAGATAAAAAAAAAATCTTATTTATTTTGTATTTATCAATTCATTTTGAATGATGAGTACGGTGATAAAATGAAAAGCGAAAACGAGAGTGGTCGGACATATATAATTAGATATAGTTTGAAAATCACATATCTAGCCATTGAAAAGTCGAAGAATAGCATAATAAATTGAAGAGAAATGATATTTGTTAGGGGTAAGGGTGTATGGAGTTCAAACCGAACTATAGACCAGTTGGTCTCGGTCCTATAAATTGTGGACCGTAACCATTCGGTCTTGTCTCAGAATCTATAAATTTTAGACTGGACTAAACTGAATTCTTATATATATTTTAATTTTTTTTAATAATTTAATATGTTAATTTTATATAGTAATTATATAAGTTAATAATGTAACTTTCATCTAATTTATTATCATTAACTATATAAAATATTTTTTTAATGAGTTAGTTACATAACCCTTATTAATAATTCACTTAATTTTAATTTAGAAATTTAAATAATTTTTTATTAATTTTTTTGGAAAAAAATAAAAATAAAATAAAAAATAATTGGGCTGGATTGAACTGACTGACCGGACCAGACTGGATTGATAGTTACCGATCCCTATAGATGTTCGGTTCGGTCTGATTCAGAGAAAATGATGGATTGAAAATTTCAGTCCATCACCCCCTGAACCAGACCAGACCGATTTAAACCTTAGTTAGGGGTGAAGACCGACAACTATGATTCGATTTCAATCTAAAACCAAAACCGAACTGACAACTTTTAAACATGTTTAAAACCGGCTGAAATCGGCCTACTATCGCCCGAACTTACCTCTCTGCAGGGTACCATAAGGAAATGTAGGTCTTAAGGTTGCCTTATCCCCTCTCCCCCCGAGCGACAGAGTGTGGGTAGTCCTCAGCTACCCAACGTCAGAGATCTTACCTTCCTCGTAAGTGTCAACAGGCAGGAGTGGGAGCGGGTGCAAAAACAGACTGTCTGAAAATTTACCTCCATGCAGAATACTATATGGAAAAGTCAGCCCAAGGGTTGCCTTATCCCTCCAGAAAAAGAGAGCAGGACCGGCATATGGCCCTTCTGAATACTTACCTCGACCTCCGCTGCGAGTGAAAAATGAGTCTAGCACCGACCTAGCTCAAAGTATTACCATTCTCTGTGATGTCAACGAGCGAGAGCGAGTTTAGTTACAAACTGCCCAAACAACCTACCTCCTTGTGGAGCCAAAAAGGAAAAGATCGGCCTAAAGGTGGTCTTATCCCTCTCGCAGAGGAGAGTAAAACCGGCATACAACCCTCCCAAATAAATTACCCAGACTCCCATCATAGCGAAGGAGCAGACTGCTCTACTGGCAGCTCGAAGAAGTTACCTCCTTAGGGAAGAAAAAGGGACAGACTAGTTTAAGGTAGCCCGACCCCACCCAAATGGAGAGTGAGTTTGAGTCTTACGGCTACCCGAAGAAAGGAAGCTCCACAAAAAAGAAGTAAAATGACGAGAAGATAAGCCGCACGAAGCATCGGCAAACAAAGAACATACGGAGAAGGTACAGCCGAGCATACATGTTTACTTTATCACTCAGTGCAGGATTACAAAAAAAAAAAAAAAGGAAAACAGCAGGAGTACAAGAAGAAATACAGCAAGAAAAGTGGAGAAACAATACAAAAAATAAAATGTGGAAGCGGCACAGTAAGCAAGGCACAAAAAACAATAGTGTAGGGAAAATTGGAAACAATATGTGGTAAGTACATGGTCAAATACACAAAATCATTTAATTAACTTTACTATAGTGCGAAAGGCCAATTACATCATGAAGTCAAATTTCAAGGAAAAAGTTATATTCCAAGGCCACTTGAAACCACTGAACTATAAAGGATAATTCACTTTGGGAACCTCATACATTCCAATGAACCGCCTGCATTGCCATCTACTGCACGCATACACGTACAAAAGAAAAGTCAAGATCCGAGACTACAAACCCTACCGAGGCCGACTCGACAGCCATGAACGACGAGCACATAACTGCAGAGTTGACGGAGTCAACCCTACGGGAGCGACCTAGATTGAAGATCTCCACTATTACGATGTGTCGATAACACCAGAGAAAGCCAACGGACCAACAAAGATACGTTACGCCACATGGTCACATGGGACTAGAAGAAGATGAATGTTCTGGTGAAAAGGCGCTCTTGAGCGCAAGGAAACCAGACAGTAAACCGCAGTCGCTTGTGGGGAGAGCCGCGGCAAAGATGACACCAAGAACCAAAGCGCCCTAGGGGCCAACCTCGACGAAGGATATCGACCGAAAGAAAATATTCTTGTATCCAAAGAAGCAAAATTGAAGAGGGAGGTGGTCACCACGGCGACCAGGCCATTCACCACTACAACAAAAATACTTTTCCACTGTGAACAACCAGGCAGCAAGTTCGGTTGCAAAAAAGCTTTTGAAGTGGGGCCTCGTAAGCAAAAGGGCAAGAACGAGAAAGCACAATAAGCAAAAGGCGGAAATGAGAACGAAGGGTGGGTGGCTCTTCCTTCTGATACGAACACCGCTGCCATTGGCAATGGCCTAACCTCTATAGGAGGATTTGTCGCCCACTAGGATGAGAAGAGTACATCACGACAAGGATGAACAGAAAAACGATATGAAGGAACTTCGAAAAAAGAGAAGGACAAGAGCGATTATGATGGAAAATCTAACTAGGAAATGGGTCCTTATATAGGCAAAGTAGGCGTATGACCTGCTCAATCGTCATAACTTCTCCAATCACCACTAGGTGCCACTATCCTTTCTTAAGATGACTAGAATCTCTCGATTATCGCAACCACTGCAGCACGTATCTAATGATGTGACGAGCAGATTAATGCCAATGAATGATGGAGCCATAATGCAGAAACTGAGGGAAAACCATTTAATGAGGAAACATAACTGACGTCGTGTCACCACGCATGTAAAAAAAAAGGGGGGGGGGGAGTGGCTAGTGGGGTGACCAAGCTGTGAGGAACTTGCTCCTATCTAAGTGCTACCCGGCTAGGGAATAATGAATAACCAATGGGGCAGACCACCCAGGGAGTCGGCCTAACAACCCTAACCAGCCGCAGCAGCTGAATACTCCGGTTTATTCCTTTAAAACTTGTCTGAATACTATTTCACTAACGTAACTACCTCCTGCAGCACGAAAATCAATTGGCCCCAATTAATGGAGTCAACTTCACTAAGGGGGAACCCCGTCAGCAACCTCTCTCCCACGGTGAGACTTAAGGAGAAGGCCGGCCTAAAAGGTCGCTTGTCCCACTTGCTGAAGAACGAGGGCAGGCCTCGGGCCGCATGAGAGGCAAAACCTCCACCAGAGGGGTCTTTCCCAGCAAAGTGGAGGACGCCAACAAGATAGGCCAGGAAGGAAACAAAAGCACGACTGACATGGCCACCTAAATGACAACCACGATAATAACAAGTGTTCTAGGGGCGACTATCCGTGGAGGAAAAATAAGTTCAACCTGAAGGGCTAGTGGGGTAGGCGAGAGCACCGCACACAGGGAAGAAAAGGAAAAGAAATGAAGGCAAAGGCATTATAAGCATAATATGTGTATTAACTAGTATGTCACTGTGTACAAGCCGCCAAACGATAAAATGCGGACACATGTTCAAAAAAAAAATGGAAGGTACAACAAGGTGCATAAAGATCCTATATTTCAGCGCCAAGAGTCATGGCCCCAACAGCAGCAGAAGCGAGACTGCCCAACTCAATGGCCACGAGGACAGGGTCGACCATATCCCCCAACGTCTGCAGTGGCTCGAAAGCGGTCCACATCTCATTTTCCCCTAGATCGAGGTTGGATTCAAAGGATGCCTCGCTGGTAGGGATCGTCAGGCACAAGTCATTGAAGGTACTTGCCAAAAGATCTTAAACGCAGCTTCGGGCTTTGGAGAAGAAATGACCGCATCGACTTGCGACCTTCATTGACCCTTTGCCCCCACGCCTTATTGCGAAGATTCGGGAACCATCTTGGCTGCTTGTGCAAGGAAAGGTTGGCATCCCAGAGGCTCGTGCACAGATGTTCTACCTGGTATACTTCTCCCTACAATCGCTTTTTCTCTAACTCTTCTAGGGAGAGGTCGGCCCGAAGATTGTGATTGATTTGTTCCAGTCAGGTTTTCTTCTCCTCCCACTTTTTCTTGTGCTTCCGAAGACAATGCTCTGACCTTGTCAACTTCTTGCGCTCATTCGATAAGTCTTGCCTCAGCTCCTCGAGTTAGAATTTCAGTCATTCATTCTCTTCCCTGTGTCTGCGGGCACAATCCAAACTCTCTAGAGCAGCCGCCTTTTGATCATCTACAATAAAGTTCGCAATCTGAGAAGTGCCCTGATGATGCAAAAGCAATATTAAGAAGAGAGGGAGAATGCAGCAACAAATCAATAACCTCAAAGCATTCAGATGCTGAAGGGGCCAATCCTTCGCGGATGGGTCAAGGAAAGGGCAGTCTCAAGCCACACGAAAACATGGAGGGATATAGGACTACTTTGTTGGAATGACCTTTGGAGTTGACAGCACCCTCACTCGGGCCCGAGACTTCGAAGGTGATGGTTTCTGGCACTCGATATGTGGAGGCTAAGGAGGTGAGTGTGGATTTATCGGTGGACGAGCGCCACCCACTCCCCGAAAAAACACTGGACCAGTGTTAGTAGAAACACTGGGTTGAATGGGCTTTTCGAGGGCCATTGTTGCTGAAGTACGAAGAAGCGAAGAAACTGATCGAAAAGAAGGAGAGTCGGAAAGACAAGAATGGCAGGACAATTGCAGAAGAATGAAAAGCGGGTCGGGACCCACTCCACTTTTTATAAAAAGAAGGCAACGTGTGGGCTTCCACAAACCGTCCCAACTAGGGTACTGGCCGCTTCGATTTCCAGGAATACAGTTCACGAAGCAACATCCACATGAAGAGTCGCCTGACACCTCTTCATTAATGAGCTTGAGAAGATGTGATGAAAAGATAAGCCTATCATGAGGGAACGCCGTCAAAGGTAGCCAACTCGCAGAAGCCCCCCCTAGACAACTGAAAGTTTGAAAACGATGTTCGGCCTCAGGGAGAGGGTGAGGCAATTCACAATAAAAAATTTCCACCGTACTCATCCGATGAGAATTAGAGGGGTAATTGTACAGGGGATTTCCTCCCCCACCCGAGGCCCAATTAAGCCTAGTCCAAAACAAAAAGGCGAAAGATCTAGCCTGCTAAGAAAATCCCCTGTATACGACCTGGGGAAGGAGATGGTGCAACAGGAGATGGGACTCATCGAGACTCGATGGTCTGAGACCTTTTGGGTAATGTCCAAACATCAAGTGCCCGCCCACTTGGCAGGTGCAACATGCGGAGGATCGTCGATCTACTGATAGGGAAAGCATGGATGGACCAGGGGAAGAGCAGATCAAGGGAAGAAGGTTGGAGAACTGTGCCGCATTTAATGGCCCTGCCGCCCGGGCGACATACCACATTAATGGAACCGTTGCAGGACCACACCAAATTTAAAGAATTTGACAGAATGAACAGTACGATGACTCCAGATTCCATAGCGGCAGACCTAATTTGCTCACCGAATTTTTAGTATAAATAGCAAATCCCAAGTATGAGGATCCTCTCTGGTTTTGAAGTTTACTTACTTATTTACTACACTCTAAAAAATATTTACTGATTTTGGCATCTGAGGCTATCCGACCCTTAAGCCGTCCTTTCAAGCTAAATTCATTCTTTTCCTTGCAAGGCCCGTTGCGAAGACCTAGGTTGTTTGGAGCTTGGCCTAAAAGTGTGTGAAACACGACATCAATAGGCCGATTTAACGGTTTGAACCTGGTTTAAACCTGGACTGAACCGGCCAATGTTGATTTCACCAAATTCCTACTGCCATCCAACCGATTCCGACCAGTTCTTAACTCCAGCGGTCGATTCTAACTTCTAGTCGGTGACGGTCGGTTCGATTAGTTCTTGTGCACCCCTAATATTTGCGTTCTTATGATGTGTAAATCTCGCACATTCACTTTAAAAAATATGGGTAAATTTGGAATCAACATAAAAAAAATAATTTTTTTAATAGCAAATTTCACTCTTTTTTTTTTAAAGAGAATGTATGGAGTTTGCATATCCTAAAATTGTATTTAGCGAATGGGACGTAATTTTTGAATAAGCTAAGTTTTATCGAAGAAAATAGGTTAGGAGGTGAATTATCTTTGTTTCATATCCACGTATAATGGATTACAAGGAAGTCAAACATGTCTTGTATAGCTAAGGGTGTAACCGGCGGTTCAGTTTGGTTTTAGATATATTTTTAAATCGATATCGTACCCATCGGTTACATCTTTAAACTGGTACTTCCGATTTTATCAATTTTTCTTTGGTCGGTTTTTTCGATATATTATATATATATAGTATATATAATATGCTATATATTATAATATATAATAATATAGTAATAATATATTGTAGTATATTGTAATATATAATATAGTGATATATTATAGTATATTATAATATATGGTGATATTGTATTAGTATATCTACTAATAATATAAACTATAGTGATAATATATATTTATTTATATAGGATTTTAAAATATGCTATTATTTTAATAAGTTATTTAGCATATAATACAATATTATTGCATATATAATTATATATATTAGATATAAAAATTATATATAATATAAAAAAATTATATAAAAAATATATATTTATATGAACGGGTCCGGTGTTAGAAAAAAGAAAATCAGAATCGGACCGATTTTGACCCGTTTTGAAAAGAATGGAACTGGCACTAGACCGAATCGATTTAGAACTAGACTAAATTCATCAGTTTGGTCTAGTTTACCGGTTTCTTTTTTCACCCCTAAATATAACTAATGATAGTTAAGATAGCTCATGAGTTGCTAATACAAAGAATTCAACCATCCAAACACAATTCCCGCGGAAAGAGTGGAGAGGAGGAGAAAAGTTGGCTGGAGAGGTGTTGGGAGGTAGAATGTAATCATCAATTCAGCCCCTTAACTTCATCATTAAAGGGCCGAGAAAAATAAAAGTGAATTATTAAGCGAGCTAATGCCGAAACCAAAAAACTTGCATTACTAGTATTAAGTGCCAATGCCATTATATTGCACTATCATGTCTAACCATCATCGCTCCAAGGCATACGAAAAACGAAATGATGCCAAAACATGTGAGAAATTACACCAATTTTTTGTGTTAGAGAGGAAAATTAAATTCAAAAGTAAAGATTATAAATAAATAAGATTATTCATTAAACTCTTATAAATCTGATAAAAAAAGAAAAGTTTTAAATTTATAAATTTTTAAAGTGATATAACTAATGGATACGTAAAGTAGGTTAATGCCTTGTTTGTTTTTACAGATGAGATAAATTGAGATAAAAGTTAAAAATTAAATAAAATATTGTTAGAATATATTTATTTAATATTATTTTTATTTTAAAATTAAAAAAATTAAATTATTTATTTTATGTAAAAATTTAAAATAATTATAATAATTAAATTAGATAAAAATAAAAAACAAACGACACCTAAGTTTCATTAATTTATAAATTGAATTTTTATAAAATTCAATGGGAATGACCATGTGAATGAATAATTTTTACCTTCGAATAAGTGATGCATAAAGGAAGCGTACGGACCGAGGACATGGAAATCGGAGCGCGCACAACTCGCATTGCAAGCGATTTGTATTTTTGTCTGATTTTTGTTATATATATAAGCCGGCGTAACACATTATTTATAGTAAATTTTATTTTAAAATTAAAATATAAATAATTTATTAATATAAATATTAAATCATGCGAAAAACTTTCATTCCAGCCACGTGTTAAAGAAAAAATAATGCTAGGAATGGTCTAAAATGTACTGCTGGATATGCTCTGATGCATTTCAATTTTTTTTTAAAAATATTTTTTAAACATATTTAAAGATTTAGAAAATATATATACATTTAGGACTGAAAGCTTGTTTAAAAATAAATCTCATCTCAAAATTTTTATTTTATCTCATCTGAATGAAACACATATTCTTTCTAAATATAATTCAAATATAAAAATTTTAAATTAATTATTATAATTTTTTCAAACTAATAATTATAATTTTCTTAAATTTTTAAATAAAAAATAAAAAATAATTCAATTTTTTTAAATTACAAAAAAATAATATTATAATTTTAAAATTTTTTTATTCAATTTTTTTTCTCTCATTTCTTAAAATTTTAAAAATATTCAATCTAAACTATCTTTATTTGAATGTTGAATTGAGTTGAGTTGAGATGATAAAATATTGTTAGAATATATTTTTTAATATTATTATTATTTTAAAATTTAAAAAAATTAAATTATTTATTATATTTATATTGAGATTTAAAAAAATTGTAATAATGAGTTAAGTTAAGTTGAGTTGTATAACCTTATTATTATTTACAAATTATTTTCCTAAAATTATCGCATCTTACTTCCTAATTTCAAAATAATTAAAACGTCAAACTCAGACTACCATTTTCCTTTAAAAAAAATGTCTTAAATAGATTTTATATTTTTGCCTGAGATTCTAAGAGGCGGTGTCACTTGTCTCGCCCATGAAACCAACCGTTCTCAGACCTCCTCCCCCCCTTACACCACAACCCCATCCGTCGGACAGATCACACCCGAGGATCTTTCTCGCTCCTCTCTGTACTCGGGTTCGCAACGATCACAGTCATAATCGGCAATGTCGAGCCCTAGACCAGCTCCAACAGTGTTACATTCACCCCAAGACTCTTGGGACTCCATGCTTCCGGGCCCTCCGAGCCGCAATAACTTCGGATCCTCTGACCTCAGCCCCTCCGGCCTCCTCGCCTTCCCCTCCGGCAGCTCCATTTCTGTCCTCGACTCTCGCTCTCTCCAGCTTGTTTCTACTCTCCCCCTCCCTGTTCCCCCTTCCACTTCGTCCAATTCTCTCTCCCCATTCGTTACCTCCGTCCGCTGGACCCCTCTCCCCCTCCGCCGCGACCTCCTCTCCACTGAACCTTCCTCCTCCCACCTCCTCCTCGCTGCCGCCGACCGTCAAGGTCGCATCTGTCTTCTCGATTTCCGCTCCAGATCTCCGGTCCTCTGGTTCGAGACTGATCCCGCCTCCAAATCCGGCGTCCAGGATCTCTGTTGGGTCCAGGCCCGATCTGATTCCTGCCTCCTCGCCGCCATTAACGGTCCCTCCACTCTCTCCCTCTACAACATCTCCTCCGGCCGCTGCGTCTTCAAGTATGAAGCCGCGCCCGAGTTCCTCTCCTGTCTCCGCCGTGATCCTTTTGATTCCCGCCACTTCTGCGTACTCAGCCTCAAGGGCTTCCTCTTATCCGTCAAAGTCCTCGGCGAGACCGAGGATGATATAATTCTCAGGGAGCTTCAGATCCCCACCGATTGCGCCGAATTGCAGAAATTGGAGAGAGATGCCGCCGCCTCCACTAACGGTTCCAATTCCTCGTCGCCGGCTTCGGCGGTGTTTCCGCTTTACATGGTCAGGTTCGCGTTCTCGCCGCAGTGGAGGCACATTGTTTTCGTGTCATTCCCGAGGGAATTGGTGGTGTTTGACATGAAGTACGAGACCGCGCTCTTCACCACTGCGCTGCCTCGTGGCTGCGGCAAGTTTCTTGACGTCTTACCCGATCCGAATAAGGACCTACTCTATTGTGCTCATCTTGATGGGAAGCTCAGTACTTGGCGCCGTAAAGAGTAAGCATTAATTTTTACCTTTTTCTTTGAAAATATGGTTATAGTCTATACTAGGCTTCAGTCATCTTATCTACCATGTTTCAAAATTTATGATACCAAGTTCTGCCACTGTACGATGTTGAAAGATCAAAGGGATTTAGCTGTACATGAACAATTCGTGAGTTTCTCACGGAAGAGTAGTAGAAATAATATTCATCGATCTAAGAAGCATTAGTTTGGACAATCACTAAGATAGGTGGCTCAGTTTAAGTCACTACCTTATGACCAGAATGCTTACTACTAAGTGATCTTTAGCAGCAATGCTTGGAACAAGGTTATACTATGATCCAATATAAAAGCACATATGTCACATCCCTTTATTTTTGTAATTCACCTGGCCACTGCGATCCCTAGTCTTCTTCAGGGTCTGGCATGGTCCGTATCTAGGATTTATGGGCCATTTTGTACAAATGCTACTTCACCTCTTAGCTAGCAACTTGGGGAAGTAGGTTTACTATATGATTTTTTGCCAATAGTGACTTTAATACCCCATATTAGGGGTGAAAACCGACCCTATTAGCGCGGTTTCGGTCCAAGACCGAAACCAGCCGATGAAGGGAGATAAAACCGGTTGGCGTAGTTTCGGCTGGTTACCATCGGTTCAATGGTGTTCCTGTCGATTTACACTTTAGAATGCCCATAAAAAAATTTCACAACAAAATCATTACAAAAACTAGAAAAATTAAAAGAACCCCATCAACAAATCTCAAAATTATTACAACAAAATCATGCCAAGAATCCCATTAACAAACCTTAAATGAATCGGAGATGAGAGAATTTGAGAGAGAGAGTTGAAAGCCTGAAAGTTTGAAATGGCG
Organism: Cyclocarya paliurus; assembly: GCA_029856935.1. Classification (NCBI taxonomy): domain Eukaryota; kingdom Viridiplantae; phylum Streptophyta; class Magnoliopsida; order Fagales; family Juglandaceae; genus Cyclocarya; species Cyclocarya paliurus. The sequence goes on along the minus strand of CM056946.1, from coordinate 4,880,071 downwards.
CAAATAGATGGAGGGAGAGAGGGATAACAATGGAACAAGAACCCCATCAACAAATCTTAAATGGATCGATGGCATCAGAGAGAGAGAGAGAGAGAGAGAGAGAGAGTTCTTTCAAGGAAGAACGGTGCACTGAGGGGAAGGGGGGCTCAGGCGGCGCCGTTTGGTGTATTAAAGCAAACGGCTTCATTTCATATATAATTTTTTTTCAAATCGTGTGTATAAAATGATGCCATTTAAATCACTTAAGTGAAACGATGTCGTTTTACCTAAGATATATATAATATATATATTATATCGGCTGGTTCGGCGGTTTGAACCTGGTTTAGATTGGGACCGAACCGGCTGACATCGGTTTCTTGTATTTCCTACGGCCAATCGACTGGTTTTCCACCGGTTTCGGATTCCAGCGGCCAGTTCCCGTCGACGATGGTCGGTCCCGTTGGTTCCTGTACAGCCCTACCCCATATTGAGTATAGGAAGGTGGTGAATAGGATCGCACATTACTTGGAAGGAGAAGTTCTTGCTCTTTGTAATGATATATGGGTTCTAATTGCAACATTGACTAGTTCTTTTGAAGCATGGGTCTAGATGTGATTTAGGCCTTCCTAGGGTCGTGACAAATGATATTAGAGCCAAACGCAACCAGAAGTGTAGGACCTGAGTTGTGCTACCCATGATGGAATGACCAGATTTGAGAGTGGAGCATTGGTCTTGGTGGTATGCTCCCTCCAAGTCTAGGGTTCGAACCCTTGGTTGCAAACAATTTCTAAGGACCATCAGATTGGGAGAATTTCCCAAGGTGCACTTGAGGGAAACTCATTGCCGAGGGCCTAAGCACCCCCTGAATTAGTCAGGACTTTATTCCAGACACTCGGTGCCTATAAAAAATAGAAGGGGAGATTGTAATTCCACGGATTGAGTAGAGGAAGGTGGTCTCATTTTACTAGGGAGGAAAGAGTTCTTGCACTTTATAATGATTTTGGGATCTCTAATTGTAACAGCTTGGGCCTTCCTTAGGTCATTTAATTGAAAGAGTTGTTGACTAATATAGATCTTGGGTTTGAAGAGTTCTTTTTTGATAAGCTGGGTCAGAAGAGTTGCATTGTAGATATTCATGTGTTTCTTTGGGAAGGAAAACTCAGTTCATTTAAAAGAGTCCGGTTTCCCAAAAGAAAGAAACTTAAGCCTTCTAGAAAACCAAATGATTTTTCGAATGTCGCGATTTAGACTCATTAATTTCATCTTAGGAACATTAGGTATCATAAGGCATCTATTACTTGTAGAAAAAAAGGCACCTAACTTTTAATTGATATTAAGCTGGAAATGTCAATGTTTTTTCTGAGATGATTTTTGCGTTACTTAAAGAAGCTAGTAAAGACATTGTGAATTTTCATGAGAGTAAGTCGGAGATTTCTGATTAAGTTGGTTAAGGGCATCTTGGATGCTATGAGTGGGGTCTTATCATTTAGGCTACCAGAGTTCTGAACATATCCAGAGACTAGATAATACTGAGTAAAGATACTGCCACTGCTGGAAATACTTCACACTGCAGTTTACACATCCAAAAAAAACCTGCACTGCATTATCTTTATGTTAACGGGTGTATGTTCATCTCTACAACTAGAAGCTTCTGATGTTATATTAAAAGTCTTAATACTTTGTGTCAATTCAATAGAATCCTTCATTACTAAAAAATACTTTGTATCAATTGATTTTTGAACTTAATTTCTGTTTTCTCTGAGATAATCATAAAACTGATTAGATGGCAATTGTTTTGTGGTCCAAGGGAATATACTTACTTGAATATTGTCACAGACGAGAGCAGATACACATAATGTGCTCAATGGAAGAGTTGATTCCCTCGATAGGCACATCTGTCCCTTCTCCTTCAATTCTTGCTGTAATCATCTGCCAATCAGATTCTACCTTCCAAAATGTTGGCAAGCTCTATTCTGATGTACCTCATTCTTCTTCTCCAGATGTGGATTTTGATACACCTTTTGATTTTTGTGATGAACCGCTTCTTGTTTCTAAGACACATTTAATCTCCATTTCTGATGATGGAAAAATCTGGAACTGGCTCTTGACTGCTGAAGGGGCTGAAAGCATGCAGAAGGACGATACAAACTTGGACTTGGTTGCTGATGTCAGTGACGCACCAGTTCCAGAGACCAATGCTAGCATTGTAGTTTCTTCTACTGGTGGACCTGTGATGGAAGCAGGTAAGCAACTGAAGTGTTTGGATGGTAGCAGAAGCGGCCCATCAAATTCTACCTTGGAAGATATGTCATTTAAGGTTTGTATAATTATTTTCTTCTACATTCCTTTCTATTTTCATATCTGTCAATGCTGTCACAAGCTATATAAAAGGAGTAGCATCATGACGTGAACAACGGGAAAACCCTATAATTAAGTATAAGCTCTCTCTCTCTCTCTCACACACACTTAGGTAGAAAGAGAGCATTCAAAAAGAGCTGAAAAGCTTTATTGCCAAAGACCACCAGTACAGGAATGAAGTATTCTAGAACTTTTGTCCCACACTATTTTTTTTTAATAAGTAAACAAATTTTGTTGATCAAAGAATTAGGCATAGCCCGATACAAATACATGAACAACCATATGCCCTAATTAAGAAGGCGCGAAAGAGACAAGAAAGTCAACCCACACTACAATTTAATGAATGTTATTTAATTGGGCTTGGTTATCTCTTATCTCTAGCCCAATTTTTGGAAGTAAAAACATGGAGCTTTTGGATTGACTATTTGATGGTGCATTGATGTGTCAATTGGATTGAATGTCCCTCATTGTGAGGGTTCTTCTCATTATATAGAACGATATCACTAATCACAAGGCTGAAAATCAGCCATTACAACAAGCAAATCTAACTAAATAAGGAAGCTATAAAAGTCCTACTAATTACATGATATCTACAACAATATATACAAAATCATGCCATAAATAGATAGACACGATATCTACAGCAATATATACAAAATCCTGCCATAAATAGATAGACAGCCAACACATATCCAACCGACAACCCTCCTCAAATTGATGTTAGTGGATCAAGAAGCATCAATTTGTCCACAAGATATTGATGGCACTGTCGTGTCATGGCCTTTATAAACACGTCAGCTATTTGGAGGTCAGTGGAGACATGAGGAAGAGAAATGATACGAGTGTCAAAGGCTTCCCGAATAGAATGACAATCCACCTCAATGTGCTTCGTACGGTCAGGAAAAATGGGATTAACAGCAATCTTAATGGCACTAGTGTTATCAGTATGGAGAGGAGTAGGATCAGGTTGAGAAAAGCCAAGCTCAACCAGAAGCCCACAAAGCCATACAATCTTAGAACAAGCAGCAGACATAGCACGATATTCGGATTCAGTAGAAGATTTAGAAACTCGAGCTTGTTTCTTACTCTTCCAAGAGATGAAAGAATTGCTAAGAAACATGCACCAACCCGTGACAGACCGTCAAGTATCAGGATATCCGGCCCAATCCGCATCACTATAAGCAACAAGGCAAAGAGGAGAGCCGGTTGGGAAGATCAAACCACATGTAGGTGACCCTCGAAGATATCGAATGATACGATGAATGGCAGCTAAATGTAGATGTCGTGGAGTCTGCATAAACTGGCTAACCTACTGGATAGCGAAGGAGACATCAGGTCGAGTGATAGTCAAATAGTTCAAGCTGCCCACCAGCTGTCGAAACACAGTAGGATCGGAAAGGATTTCACCCTTCTCGCTCTGATATTTCACATTGATCTCCATAGGAGTATCTATTTAAGAAGAATCCTGAAGACCAGCCAAGCTAATCAAATCTTGGGTATATTTGTGTTGATTCATGAATATACCTGAAGGATTGGTGTGCACCTCCAACCACAAAAAAATACATAACAGGACCAAGATCCTTCATATGAAAGGAGCCCTGAAGATGCTGCTAGAGTTGGGTAATCGAGGTGGATTTAGTGCCCGTAATGACAATATCAGCCACATATACAAGTAAATGAACGAGACCAGTTGAAGTCTTGCAAAGAAACAAAGAGGAGTCATATTGGCTTTGGAGAAACGAGGAGTGAAGCAGAGTAGACCTGAACTTCTCAAACCATGCCCGTAGGGCCTGTCTTAAGCCATAGAGAAAGCGCTTCAACTTACACATAGTGGAAGACGGAGAAGAAAACAAACCTGGGGGAGGAGTCATATAAATATCCTCTTTGAGATCACCATGAAGAAATGCATTTTTGACGTTTATCTGGTGAAGTGGCCACCTTTGGGAGGTGGCAATGGAAATAACCGTATGCATCGTAGTCATCTTTGCCACCGGAGCGAAGTCTCCTCATAGGCTATCCCATACTCTTGCCTGTTCCCAAGAGCAACTAATTGGGCCTTATACCGCTCCAAAGTCCCATCAGAGCGGAGCTTAATCGAGTAAACGCACTTGCAACCGATGCCTTTAACATTAGAAAGACAAGGAACCATGTCCTGTGTATTATTTTCTTGGAGAGCCCGAAGTTCCTTATCCATTGCTTTCCGCCAACATTCATGTTTAACAGCCTCGGAAAAGCATGTAGGAATAGGAATCCAAGACAAAGTAGCATTAAGAGAAGTGTGGGAGAAACCATACCGATCAGGAGGACGTGATCGGTGATACTTGAGTCGATTGATGAGGTCCAGGCGCAGGAGGCATGTCAAGCCCAGGAGAACTAATTGGAATTGCCTCAGATGACAGGTCAATCTCAGGAGAAGGCGTCTGAACAGTCTCAGATGGAGGGTTAGTCTCGAGAAGGGGTAAGGTCGGTTGACGTTGAGTATACACAATTCCAGGTTTGAATCGTTCAGGAAGAGGAGGCAATGCATCAAAACAAGGTAGAATACTAATTTTAGGCAATGACTCAACATGGGTAGAAAAGAAACTAATTTCAGGTGATCTTCCACAGATTTCCATTCATAGGTATTGATTATCAAAGAAACAACCTTTCGAGAGATACGAAATTGGTTAGAGCAAGGATCATAGCAAACATAACCTTTGTGAGAAAGACTATAACCCATAAAGGCACATTTCACAGATTGAGCAGAAAGTTTGTGACTTTCATGAGGAGGCAAATGAACAAAACAAACACATCAAAAAGTATGACACCCCGTTCCTGTAGGATAGAGATGTTACTAACATTCATAACATAATGCCCGGTAAAGAGATTCATATCCTGAAATACCACATTTATTGAAAAGCATCAAATATTAAAACTGAACTGAACATAACCGTTTTTGAAATATGAAACTGAAAACATAAAGTGAAAACATAAACTAAACTAATTCTTGTGTAAATAACACTTATTCCTTTTTAAGTCTTTACAGTAGACCTAATCCTGACCCTTCAACTTTGCGTCCTCATACTCATCATCTGTGACAGTTAACATAGAAGAAAAATAGGAAAACAAACAAATAAAAATGAGTCGAATACTCAGTAAATAGCACATCATACTGTAAAATACATCTTAGCCTAGCATAGACTTAATTTCTGAAGACTCTTCACAACATACATATAGCATCAAAGATCCTCAATCATACTCATAACATAACTTTCTGAAAAAAACTTTACATACATACATATATTGTCACAGATTCACATAGCATATGTATTCATCATTAACATGAGTGGAAACATACATAATCATGGGAATATGTAACGTGAATGCATAATTATTTGTTTATCTTGTCTTACATGAAGTGAAACACGCTTGGGTCCGTATTTCACCTAACTTGCATAACATGGAGTGAAACACGCTTGAATCCGTGTTTCACTTAACTGAACGAAACACGCTTGGGTCCGTGTTTCGCTTAACTGATTCACATAGAGTGAAACACGTTTGAGTCCGTGTTTCACATAACTGATTAACATGGAGTGAAATACACTTGAGTCCGTGTTCCATTTTACTGAATAACATGGAGTGAAACACGCTTGGGTCCGTGTTTCACTTTACTGAATAACTTGGAGTGAAACACGCTTGGGTCCGTGTTTCACTTAATTGAATAACATGGAGTGAAACACGCTTGGGTCCGTGTTTCACTTAACTGAATAACTTGGAGTGAAACACGCTTGAGTTTGTGTTTCACTTAACTTGTGGTTAACCATGCTTGAGTCCATGGCACTGTCTTTAAAACTTCTTATCTTTCTTAATGCATGAGAATTCATTAGGCTTTATAAACTTTCTTAACATGGTATATTATTGTTCTTGACATAACATAATATGACATATTCTTGTACATGGCATAACATAACATGACATTCTCTTGTACATGGCATAGCACAACATGACATGTCATAACATGATCTGAACATTTTATGACATTCCATGGCATACATGATCTAAATACTACATGACATGGCATACATGATCTAAGTACTACATGAACATGGCATACATGATCTGGCTATTCTATTACATGGCATACTAGACTTAAATTACTGCATGAACATCTCATGGCTTCCATGTGATTTTGGTAACATTCATTCATTCAAGCATAATCTCATATTTCATCAAAGATCGTGAAAGGAAATCTAACCTTGACTTGTTTCTTAGCGTGGCGTAGATGACCATCATAAACACATCATATTTTCATACATAACAATAATATTCACAGTACGCATGCATTTATATGATCATACTATTTACCTCTTAGCGTTGCTTCCATTGACTCATGTCGTAACTGGTGACCTCTTACAAGAAACACTAGCCGATTGGGCTTAAGAACCAGGGAAAATAGAGGCTCAGGAGGTTACATGACAAGGGTTAAAAGGGCATCTAGGTAATTACAGAATTAGTGGAGGGGCTTTTTGGGAAAGGCTGAAAACAAAACACATAAAAAGGGGACACATCTTACGGTAAGACTAGGTTGAGGGGTATTTGTGTAAAAACTTATAGTAATGCATGGGTATTTTAGGGAGGCTAAAACAAAAGAATAAAAAGAAGGAGACTTGCTTACGGGAGAGGAGGTTGTGCGATAACTCACCGAGAGAGGGGCTGAGTGCAATGGCGGCTCTGGGTGGCTGGGAGGGACCGGCGACGCGGCTGGTGTCTCTGGGCAGTGGTGCGACACGAGAGAGAAAATAGTGAGAGAGTTAGAGAGAGGTTCTGTCCAGCCGATAAGCACTAGGGAGGAAAATGGTGGCCGACGGCGAAGGGCTTATTGGAAGGGAGTGGGCTCGACGGGGTTGGGCTGGTCGGCGATTTCTGTGGTGGTGTGGGAGGTGGTTCGACGAGGTGGCTGTTGGTTGATGGAGGCTAGGAACAAATGCATGGGCTGTTTTATTTTATTTTTATTCTCGGTGGGGGAGAACAACAAAGACCCAGAGGACTTATGGGTCACGCACGCAGAGGAGGAAGGGAGGCTGACCATTGGCGTGCCCAGTGATGGTTTCCGGCGAGGTAGGTGTCTCAATTCGTGGGTTTTGCTCTGTCTGCCGAGGCTGCTATGGTGGCTAGTGTGTGAAAGTTTCATGCTAAGGGTCTCATGGGTTTTATAGATGCGGGGAAGGGAAGATAGCGTGAGTGATCTGGAGAGATTTTGAATTCAACGAAACTTTGGAAAACTATTCCCACAAGGAAAGAATCACTGAGAGGATATACATACTGAGAGGATTTAAGAGTTTTGAAGTGTTTAAATAGAAAGTCAGCTTCTATTCAGGAAACTACCCAAACTGGGAGACCAAACAGAAAATAAAAGAGGCGTATAGTTTCCAGTAGAGAAATCATATTTAAAATAAAACTCTAGTGGCTACTGTGAAAGTCGGGTCATACATAAAATATTAATGACCATATGATAATAATTCTATTAAAATTAACCATGTAAAATCTGATAAAATTATAATAATAATAATAATAGAATATTTATAGTTTTATAAAAATACGTAAAACTCATCTTATGGTCTAATCTTAGGATCGGGTTGTTACAAAAAGTGTGCAGATTAAGATAGGTAGGATGTTGATGACACAAACGATAATATGGAGAATCAAAATTCAAGACCTGAGAAGGCAGTCTATTAATTAAGTAAACTGCAGTAGACAATGCCTCAACCCAGAATTTAGAAGGAATAGAGGACTCAAGCAATAAGGTGCGAACAACGTCCAAGAGATGGCGGTTCTTTTGTTCTGCCACACCATTTTGTTGTGAGGTATAAGGACAGGAACGTTGAGGGACAATTCCTTTGTGATGTAAGAAATCATGAAACTCGTGGGACATGTATTTCCCACTAGAATCATACCTCAAAATTTTAATACCTGCAGAAAATTGGCTCTCAACGTAGGCTACAAAGATCTGGAAAACAGTTAAGACCTCAGATTTGGACCGAAGAAAATATACCCAAGTATACCGACTAAAATCATCAATGAAGGTTACAAAATATTTATATTGAGCATGAGAAATTACAGGAGAAATGTCCCATACATTACCATGCACAATACCAAAGCACTTCTCAGCACGACTAACATGAGAAGGAAATGGAAGTCTTACTCTTACCAAGTTTGCATACAGAATAGTCAAATGACATATTTTTAGAAACTTGTTCTTTATTGCCTAACAAACCAAAATTTAACATATGAGACAGAACAATTGAGTTTGGAAGACCCAAACGCTTGTCCCATACTTCACTCTGAGTGTTAATTGTCATACAAGCCAAAGATAAACAACTAGGAATGGAAAAATGCAGTGGAAATAGAATGCCAACTTTAGGCCCCTTTGCGAGTATCTTTCCTGACGCTTGTGTTAACCTATACAATTATAGGAATTTATACAATTTAGGGCTTTGATACCATGCCAAAACACTCAGGAAACCAAGAAGACCAAGAGAACGTTTTTGGAAAAACTGGCTCTGTGAGTTCAGCACCTTTCATTATCAACATAAAATCAATCTATATAAGGAAGTAGATAATATGCTATACACGGAGTCTAACCGATTCCTAATATTCAGCATCTGTACAAGGTAAGATAATCTGTACAACTAATATTAACAGAGTCCTAACTTGTATATATTCCTAAAATTGTATACGTTAACAACTTGATCCTGCAAAAGACAACCACCCCGAGAGAAATGGACATTACAATTGTTATCAACTAAGGTCTCGTTTGTTTTCACAATCATTCTCATCTCATTTCATCTAATTATTATAACTTTTTCAAATTCTCACACAAAATAAAATAAACAATTAAGTTTTTTCAAATCCCAAAACAAAAATCATATTAAAAACATATATTCTAACAATATTTTATTCAACTTTTATCTCAATTCATTTATTTTATCTCATCTCATCTCATCTACGAAAACAAACGAGGCCTACCAACAAAAATAAGACTAGTAGAAAGTCTAGGAGACACATAAACATCTCTGAAAGAAGAATTAATATCTCTAACCCCATTAATAGCTAAATGACTTCCGTTAGCAATCTGAATATGAGATGACCCATGATATGGACGAACATTACTAAGATGCACCAGAATCAATAAGCCAAGACTTAGATGAAGTAGTACCATTACCTTGGAGCCCTAAGGCGGAGAAGATAGACACAATCATCTCTTGTACCATCACTTATATAAAAAAAAAATCTCTTGTACCATTTTAGGAGCAAGAACAGATTGTCTAGGTGTAGATGAAGAAGTTGAGGACATCGTTGGAGTAGAAGAAGTGATCACTGCTTGTTAAGCATTGGCTTGACTATTCTGAGGCCGAGTGGGACATTCTTTGATAAAGTGTCCCGGTTTCTTACAACAGTTGCAAACTTTATTTGCACAGTTGGAGGCAATATGACCAAACTCTTTGCAGCTAAAACATTGGACTTTGTGCATATCCTTACCCCTCCCTTTCCTGTGAGCTGCATAGGCGACAACATCAGGATTGGAAATTCGGGAATCTTGCTGAAACGTAGCCTGTGTGAGAAGACGCTGCTCCTCGCGAAGTAATTCTCCAAAACATACATCCAAGGATGGAGAAGGATCCCCGATTCAGCAAATTTGAGCGAGTAACCTCAAATTCAGAGCGTAATTTCATCAGAAATTGATCTCTCTTGCTTTGCTCATGAACAGCTTGAACAACTGAGAGAGATGCAGCCAGTACCTTAGTGTAAACCATATAAGAGAATTCTCCCCACAAATTCTGAAAACTAGAAAAATACTCCTGAATGAAGAGATTGCCTTGAGTGTAATTAGCAATCTCATATTCCAATTGAAAATGACGGGTAGTATTGTCCTAGTGATAAACCTTCAACAAATACTCCCACATGGTCTTTGCAGTCTTAATGGCCTCATATTGAGCACAATAAGGGGATCTACAGATCCTAAGATCCACGGCATCACGTGTGTGTCCTTAACCTTCCACTGAGCCAGCTCCTTAGGAGCTGGATCACTGCCATTGATATGGCCCCACAAGTCTTTCCCTGTAATAAACAACTAAAACTGGAATTCCCAGGCAGAATAATTTTTTCCAGTAAAACATACCCCAAAAGACTCTCTAGAAGACATGATGAAACCAAACAACATACCCGAAATCTCCAAGACCACCAGATTTGTTTGTCAGCAAGCCCAAACAGCAAACAACAACTCGAGAGGCCCCAAAGAAAGACGGAGGGTGCCGAGACCACCAAAGAAAGTCACCGAAACTATCGACCACCAACAATCCCTCAACTCACCCCCCAGTTTTGTCAATCTCCACACAGATTCCGACAGCCAAGAAAATTCACTCAAAAGAGCCTAAAATATTGAAACCACAAGTCCCAATCCCACAAGAAGACACTGAAAATAAATTCTAGCTCTGATACCATGTCAATTGGATTGAATGTCCCTCATTGTGAGGGTTCTTCTCATTATATAGAACGATATCACTAATTACAAGGCTGAAAATCAGCCATTACTACAATCAAATCTAACTAAATAAGGAAGCTATAAAAGTCCTACTCTTACATGATATCTACAGAAATATATACAAAATCATGCCATAAATAGATAGACACGATATCTACAGCAATATATACAAAATCCTGCCATAAATAGATAGACAGCCAGCACATATCCAACTGACATGATGTGCATTTGTTTCTTTATTGTGGTGTAACTTGTCTAAGATTGTTGGCATTTCTTTTGGTTTGTGTCAAGATTGCATCCTAGGGTGGACATGGCACCTTATTTTTTTTTCTTTTTGGTGTTGTTTATCCTTTGAAAAATGCTATCACTGATGAATATCATTATTTTCTTTTGTCTGAGCCTTTTCTTTATTTTTTCATCCATACTTACAAGTCATGTCACTCATGCAGATTAGCTTAGTTGGACAGCTTCAGCTTCTTTCTTCGACTGTGACCATGCTGGCCGTACCTTCCCCTTCTTTAACAGCTACTTTGGCCCGTTAGTATCCTTACATATAATTTTATTGAATCCACTACAATTTGGTGTGATTTGAAGAAAAAGTGGTAATGCTTTGTATGCTGATTAGTATGATTTGTTAAAGGTGGGGGAAACTATCCTGCTGTAGCTGTTCCACTGGTTGCTTTGGGAACTCAAATTGGGACAATTGATATCATTGATGTTTCTGCCAATTCTGTTGCTGCAAGTTTTTCTGTTCATAATGGAATGGTTAGAGGATTACGGTGGCTTGGAAATTCTAGACTGGTCTCATTTTCTTACAGTCAGGTGGATTATCTTTGATTAGGATATTATTTTTTTTGTTTAAAAAACTTATAAAAAAAAATATGTTCTATTTATATGTCATTTATTTCAGCACACCCCCATCCTTTCCCCCTACCACTTTTTTTCCTGTTTCCTTTTGCTTCGCTTTATTTTGTTTTACATTATTAAAATTTCTGGATTTGCATCTTTTCTCTCTGTCAGGCATCTAGGTTAATGATTTTCTCACTATCCTATAGTTATATGAAATTTGTGCATTTTTCTTAAAACATTTCCATGTCCATTACTACCCTTTATGCTTATGTGCACGCTAACTTTTGTTGATCCAGGTGAATGAAAAATCCGGAGGCTACATCAATAGGCTTGTTGTTACCTGTACTAGAAGTGGCCTGAATAAAACTTTTCGGGTTTTACAAAAGCCAGAACGCGCGCCCATAAGAGCTTTAAGGGCTTCTTCATCTGGAAGGTTGGCTCTGAACCATGGGTTCTCTCCTCTTTATTTTATGCCCATCAATTTAACATCTTATATTTGAAATTGTGTGATTTCGTTGGTCCTAATCCATGCAAAAGTAATATATTCTAAGCTTGTCATTTGTAGCTTATAGGTAAAAGCCTCTTTTCTATATTGTGTTGGTTTGGTTTGATAACCTAAAAGAACTTTAAAATTAGGACAGAGTTGTGATTTCTCTTGGTTTTATGAGTGTATACTCTCAAAACACTCATAAAACCAAGAATACCAAGAGAACGTTTTTGGAAAAACTGGCTCTATGAGTTTAGCCCCTCTCATTATCAACGTAATCCCAATCTATACAAGGAAGTAGATAATATGCTATACACAGAGTCTAACTGATTCCTAATATTTAGCATCTATACATGGTAAGATAATCTGTACAGCTAATATTAACAGAGTCCTAAATTGTATAAATTCCTAAAATTGTATACGACGAGCATTGGGATCATAACAAACATAACCCTTTTGAGGTATAGCATAAGTAAGAAAATCACACTTAATAGATTGAGTAGTAAGTTTATGTCGTTCATGAGCAGGGAGATGCACAAAACAAACACAACCAAATGCCTGAAGATCAGAATATGAAGGAGAATGACCAAACAACTTGAAAAAAAGAGAAACATGATGTAACGTAGGAGAGGGTAAGCGACTGATCAAATGAACTGCAGTAGAAAGTGCTTCACACAAAAAATGAGGAGGAATAGATGATTCAAGTAAAAGGGTTCTTACCACATTAAGAAGGTGATGATTTTTCCTCTCAGTAACACCATTTTATTACGGTGTCGAAGGACAAGAACACTGAGAGATATTCCTTTGTTGTGAAGAAAATCTTGAAACTCATTAGACATGTATTCTTCACTAGAGTTAGAGCGCAAGACCTTGATGCTGGTAGAGAATTGAGTCTCAAGAAGTGCAAGAAAGCATTTAAATATTGAAAAAATTTCGGCCTTAGCCTGTAAGAAGTAAACCCAAGTAAAGCAACTAAAGTCATCAATGAAAGTATACAAAGTATTTATAATGCGCATGAGAAACAAGAAGTGCAATCCCCCAAACATCACTATGAATAATGTCGAAATATTTTGAGGCACGAGATGCATGATGAGGAAAGGTAGAACTTTACTTTTGCCAAGTTTGAATGATGTACAATCAAAAGAAAGATCAAAAGAAAAACATGCTTTATTTTTCAATAACCAAAATGAAACAAAGTACAAAGTACATTAGAGTTTGGGTGGCCTAGATGTCTATGCCGCATCTTATTTCCAGAACCAACAACATTACAGGCAAAAGAAAGTAAATGAAAACTAGGGATAATGGTGGAAGGAGAAATGTGGAGAGGAAAGAGTCGTCCCACTTTAGGCCCCTTCGCGATCATCTTCCTTGACACTTGATCCTGTACAACACAACCAGAACAAGATAATTGGACATTACAATTATTATCAACCAATTGTTCAGCAGAAATAAGATTTGTGGAGAGGTCAGGAGATACAAAAACATTAGTTAAGGAAGAGGAAAGATCACCACCAGCGCTGATAGGCAGAGAATTGCCATCAACTGTGTTAATTTTTAGAGTGCCATCATAATTTCTGATGTTGGAAAGAGGAACAATAGTATTGGTCATGTGGCTAGAGGTTCCGGAGTCAAAATACCATGGCTTAGAAGAACTTTATGATTACCTAAGAGCCCAAAAGCAGAAAAAGCAGAAATGATCATCTGTTGTACCATTTCGGGTTTGCTAAGGCTGTAGGAGCTGGAATATGAACAATCGGCGAGGCAGCAAGCAATGCAGTAGAGCTAGAGGCACCAACGAAGACATGATAAGCAGTACCCTACTTCATTTCAGGACGAATGAGACAAGCGGAGATGATATGATCCTATTTCTTGCAATAGTTACAGAACTTCTTAGGACAATCTCGAGCAATATGACCAAAAGCTTTACAACTAAAACATTGGACAATATGCATGTCTCTGACCCTTATTCTTCCCTTGTGCTCATAGGCCACAGTAACAGGTGCACTAACATTAGCTCGATGTTCCATGGCAGCCCGAGTTACTATATGCTGCTCCTCAAGAAAAAGTTCACTCAAACAAGCATCCATAGATGGTACAGGATGACGATTCATCAGGATAGAACGTGCAATTTCAAAGTCAGAACGGAGCTTCATCAAGAATTGATCTCTCTTACTTGTTTCATGCATTGCTTGAACAACAGAGAGTTGCAGCGGGAACATTAGCATAAACAATGTTTGAATAGTCAGCCCATAGATTTTGAAAACCAGAAAAATATTCCTCAATGGAGAGACTTCCCTGTGTGAAATTGGCCATCTCATAGTCCAATTGAAAACGCTGAGCTGTATTGTCTTGATTGTAAACCTTGTTAATGTATTTCCACATATCAGCGACAATTTTATATGGTCTCAGATTGAGAACAAGGTGAGGCTCAACCAAGCTAAGAATCCAGGTCATAACCCGAGCATCCTTGATTTCCCACTTAGACAAAGCCTCTACATCTCTAGGTGTGGGATTACTCCTGTCAATATAACCCCACAATTCTTTCCCTTTGACAAATAATTGAAATCGAAATTTCCAAACAGAATAATTTTTACTAGTAAAATGAATAGGGAATGAGTCTAACTTATCTGATGACATGATGGAACTAAAAATAAAATATCCAACCAGAAGTGCCAAAAATTAGATTGCCGAAAATCAACAGAACTCACAAAAAGTGCCGAAAGAAAAAAAAGGCAAACCCAGAAAAAAAAAAACTGCAGTCGGTGCCGAAAATCACACAGCCAAGACTCACACAAACAGAGCCAAGAACTCGGCACAGAAAACCCGAAATCCACTGCAGACAGCACCGATAATCTCCAAGAAGTACTAAGATGGTGCCGATAATCTCCAAAATCCACTCAGATGGCGCCGAAACTCACAAGAAACCCCAGAGGAAAACTCAGACAGCGCCAATAGCCAAGAACATGACCTCAGATGCCGATAATGCAAGAAAGGTAAAAAAAATTCAAAACTATTAACCTTGCTCTTGATACCATGTCAAAACACTCAGAAAACCAAGAATGCCAAGAGAGCATTTTTGGAAAAACTGGCTCTATGAGTTCAGTCCCTCTCATTATCAATGTAATCCCAATCTGTACAAGGAAGTAGATAATATGCTATACATGGAGTCTAACTGATTCCTAATATTCAGCATCTATACATGGTAAGATAATCTGTACAGTTAATATTAACAGAGTCCTAAATTGTATAAATTCCTAAAATTGTATACGTTAACATATACAAGAGCAACACTTATACTTGTTAGGCTAGGGATAGAAGGAAGTCATGAATATTATGCCATTTAAGTCTATTATGATTGACCAATGAAATAAAGTAGTAAAGAAAAACATTCTAACCTCATCCATTGGCCAGTCGCGATCAATTGTCTAAGTAGGTAGGGAGGGAAACATTCAAATTATAGTCTTGGGTATGTAGGTAGGAATGTAATTGGGGACACTTGAGCATGGATCTATATATATAATTGTTGGATATTTGCTACTTACAAATCTGGAACAGATTGTACCAAATGGGTATTGAAAAAGGGAAATAAAAAAATTTGGAATGTTGAAAAATGTTGGATAATTGTTTGGCAAGCGTTTCTTTTTCTGTCAGAGCTGCAGTTGGTAGGTTATGTTTATTTAGGAAGGACTAACAGTGTTACACTATAAAATATCTAGGAGCCACATCCCATCAGTGAATAGTTGGTGATTTACCTGATCCATGTGATGGGGACATGTTGCATGAGTTCGGGGTTTAACTGGGTTAAAGATGTGTTGGGCTTGTACGGTCTCTGGGATTCCTTGTTATCAAAAGTGTTACATCATAAAATATTTTCAAAAACTAGTGTGTGCAGTTTTAGGGAGAATCATGTTCAATGAACATCTTGGAAAATGTTGAGTATATGGAAATGGAAAATGTATTCGACAAATATTTATCTATGATCTTAAGATAGTTGCTTACGGTTCATATAATTGATCAGTAGTTGTTATATCTTCACTGACGAAATTTCCATGGATAAATTTTTATTGATACTCTTTGACTCGTACAGACTGATATTGTCTTGAAGAGCTGATATTTCATTGAAATTGTACTTTCATTTGGTGCTGTATCTCTTCTGATTTCTTAAATGATCGTGCCCTTATTTTTGGTGTTTGTAACTTCATCTGCAGTTTGAGGTAATATTGTGTCTAATCATGTTAGCAAATTTGCAGATATCTTCTAATTTTGTTTCGTGATGCGCCTGTAGAGGTTTGGGCAATGACCAAAACGCCCATCATGGTAATTTGGCAGCTACCTTTCTTTCCCTCCTCCTACTTGAAATGTTGTCTAATGAGTGAAGTCATCTATGGACTATGGGACTATGGGTTTTGGACGACAAGATTATATGATTCTGCAACTACTGTTGTTTGTGAAAATATATCTATTTGGTTATATGCTTTGGAAGGTTTGAGGTATGAATGACATGCATGACATAGTGTACGTGGTCGGTAATATTATGTGTTTTGGTCACCTTGGAGACGTGATGCCCTTTATTTTGTTTTAATTTACTTATCATAAAATATTATGTGTTTCGGTATTTGCCAACCATTGAATCTAAGGCTCCTTTCTTCCCAAGTGTTTCATAACTCAAGGTTCATGAAAGAACAATTGGAGCACAATAGCTTGAAAATCAGAATCCTTTAGGCAGAAAGGTTAATAATATTTTCTGGTTAATACTCCTGAGGTTGATATCTCAGTCACAGTATTTTGGATTGATTGATTTAGTTTCTTTTGTGGTTTACATGGAAACTGAGTGCCAGATTCTTTTGCAAAGAGTGCTGTAAGCATCCCCCTCTTTTGACAAGTAGACCTTTTTGCCATTATTGCATTAGTAGGTCTCTATATGTCCATGTTGTATGTACCTGTCATTCCTCATTAGTGTCCCCCTACTGCCTAGATAGCAAAGGGATTGGGTAGCTGTGTGTTTATCTTGTTGCTCTCTAGTTTTATCGGAGTGGGAGTTGTTCTGATGTTTCTCAAGATGAGCTACTTATCAAAAAAAAAAAAATGTTTCTCAAGATGAGCTCAGTAGTTTACCTAATTTTTTTAGGATATGCTCTTAGATATGCTGTTATTAGGTTTTTAACAATTAACCTCATTTCAATATTATAGTAAAATTTTCAGAATGTAGGTACCACAAATTCATTCCAAGAGGCACGCAATTTTAGTATATGTTATTCTAAGCATTCATCTATTTTCCAGTTTTTTTTTTGTACCTTTGGATTGCTAAATAGGACTTGGATTTTTTTTCTAAATCTGGTAGCAGAGTATCTATTTATTTACTTATCCTCTATCATTGAGATTTCCCCCTGGATTGGAAAATTATATTCCTTTTTTTTTTTTTTTTTTTTTTCTAGCTGATTGTGTTGAGGAATTTTTAATGCATAATATTTTGTGCCTTCACATATCTTGTATGTTCTACCAATATATTTTTTTGATTGGCATTGGGTGTCCAAGAACAGCGTCTAGACTAATCCTGGGGGTGCACAGGCCCTCGGCAAGGAGTTTCCCACAAGTGCAGCTTGGGTAATTTAAGTGGAAAATCCCCTAGTCTAATGGCCCCAAGAGATTGTTTGCACCCAAATGGTTTTGAACCTTAGACCTTGGAGGGAGCATACCACCAAGACCAAGGCCTTACCACATGAGCCAACCCCTAGGGGTTGTACGTTCTTCCAATATATTAAGAGTGTGTTAGATAGGTATTTGTTTATTCATATACTGTTTATTGTGCTTTCTTATTTGTTTTTAGTTTTTGATGTACAATGAAGTTAATGTTTACTTTGTGGATAATACATTTATGCACACACATATAGATGCTGGTTTAGACTTTGTTTCTGATGAAGATGTTTACTGTACTTTATGTCTCTATGTAGCTTAGATCATTAGCTCTCCCCTTTACGGTAGTGGAATGGACTCTTCCGACAGTTCCACGGCCTGCTCAAACTGGATCTTCTAGGCAATCATCATCATTATCTAGAGATCGTACAGATTTGGCATCAGATGGGGCATCTATGCCAACACAGGCATCATCTTCAGATTCTAGTGAGCTTCTTTTGTTGATATGCTTGCATATTTTTAAATCTCCTTTACTTCTTTTACTGATAAATAAAACTAATCACTGTTTTTCTTTTCTGCACCAAAGATTTAGACTAGTGTCTGGTCTGTATTTTTTCTTATCGTTTTCTTGGATAATAATTATATGTAACTGAAGGCAACTTTCATATGCAGAGGCAGTGAGCTCAGATGGATCTCAAGATGACACTTCTGAAAGTTTTGCATTTGCGCTGGTAAACGGTGCACTTGGGGTTTTTGAGGTTCATGGGCGAAGGATCCGAGACTTCAGGTATGATTCTTCTTCAATTTGAACAAACAATAATTGTATGTATCAATGCATTTGGTCCACATGTTAGCTAAATGGATGTACAAATAGATCATATTCTTGGATTGCCAAATGGTTTATATAGAAAGAGATTGTGTCATAATGTACTGTGGGCTACAGGTCATATTTCAAAAATCAAATTCCTTGTTTTCTGGAATGATCTATCATGCCTTGGGGAAGCATGAATCACCATGAAAATTATTGCATATATTGCTCTTTGAAAGCCTTGGCTATATAAAAAAATTAATCATTTCTGCTATCTGAATCACTCTCACATGTGCTTCTTATATGCATATGAGTGTCTTGTTGACACACACCCGAGTCCTTGTTAAATTGCAAGTCTGGATTTGAAGTGGTTGTGCTTGATCATGCTTTTGTAGCACATGTTTTTGGCGGCATCCTTGTTGCATGTGATTTTTCAGTTGTCCAAAAGATGAAATGGAGATTGAATATGATGATGAAAAAACGATTGCTGTAGTGGTGTGTTTGTTTAGTTGGGGTATTGGATCGATTCTTTTCAAACAGTTTTTTTCTCCACTGGTGCCCTTACGACTTGGTTTGTCCCCCCTATATTGGTTTTCTTGTTACTAATATCTTTCAAGATAGTTTTGATCGATGATCATTTCAAATGATCACAGATCAAATATTGCTTTGATAATTTGACTGTCTGTGTTGTATAAATTTCATAAACATATGATTTGATTTGTTTTTATCTCATAAAGGCTACATTCTTACTTGTCTCCAGACCAAAATGGCCTTCTTCCTCATTTGTGTCATTTGACGGATTGATTACAGCCATGGCATACCGCTTGCCTCATGTAGTATGTATCATATCTTTTGAAATTGTTTCATCTGATTGATAATCTAACTAGAATTTGATCCTCCCATGATTTCTACTATGAGTGGCAACTGCTTAATTAATTTTCCAGGTCATGGGGGACAGGTCGGGGAACGTAAGGTGGTGGGATATAACAACTGGATATTCCTCCTCATTTAATACCCATAGAGAAGGAATCAGGCGAATCAAATTCTCACCTGTTGTTGCCGGAGACCATAGCCGAGGGCGTATTGCTGTACTATTTTATGACAATACATTTTCTGTATTTGATCTTGTGAGTATGAAAAATGATATTGTTAATTTTTTCTTTTCCAGTTTGTTCTTTGATATGGTTGTACTATACTCTCAGTTGCTGTAGCCCATGATTTATACTTATTGGTTCTTATTTGCTACACAAATAGACAACACTCATTCAGCATGTTATTGAAATTCATTGGCCTATTTGCTATGTAATATAGTTAACAAACGAACCGCAACTTCTACTATGAGCAGACCACTCGTCCATTTTGTATGTGTTTGGTAAAATTTAGTCACTGGTGGACTAGTTAGATGATTTTCTTGTACACCTTGTTTTACTTGGATTGAGCCTTTTACGCTTTTCAATGAATTCTTATTACTCATGAAAATTTAGTCACTGGCAGAGCTTTTTTTATGCGCTTGCTTCAGAGTCTTCTTTGTCTGGACATTTTTCAAAATCCTGCATGTGTATGCTGTATATTCTGTTGATTGATGTAAAATTTATCCAATTATTTGCTTTTTGTTCCACCACCCCTTTCAAAGGATCATTTTTCTGTCTGATCCTAAATTTCTACATGTTTATTACTTGCAGGATTCACAGGATCCATTAGCCAATTCTCTTTTACAACCTCAATTTCCTGGAACCCTAGTACTGGAGCTTGACTGGTTGCCTTTGCGAACTGATAAAAATGACCCTCTGGTATTGTGCATTGCTGGAGCTGATGGTACCTTTCGCCTTGTTGAAGTTCATACGTATGTGCCAGATTTTTTGGTGCTTTTGGATTATTTTCTGTCCTTTTTATGTTTACATGACTAAGAATGTCAAGAGTGCGTCTTTGATATGTTGTAAGAAATTGTAAGATGTTCTATGCTCTGTTATGGCTCTGGTTAGATTTGAAGTTTTGAAAGGTTTTGAGTGGCTAATAATCAAGGGTTGAGATGCTGATGAGGGTGACACATTCGCCTAATTATTTTTAGGATAGGGGATTAAGGCACTCAGACCTATTATGAAGGACAATCATTCTTATAGTGTCTCTCTGCATGTATATTGGTATCACTATGTGGCCTTCTGTAATGTCTGCATCCAATGATGCAGTACAGGTCCTCAATTGATAAAGTGAAAAAACTACTTTTGGCTATTATACATGAGGATAGCAATGCAAATCATTTAAAATAACGCTTTTTTTTATTGAGCAAACTTGCTTATGAATGACTTATCGCCACTTTGAGCAAAGTATTGTTCCAGCTACGTATCTGATGTTTTGATAGAAAATGTGCATGATAATTGAAGAACTTCCAAAGATATTGACCACCCCCCCCTTCTTTTAGTAGCATTGTTGTTGTTGTTGTTATTCTTGTAGCTTGCTTTTAAATTCTTTTTCAATAGCAATTCGTTTCTTCGAAAGAGTTTTTGTCAGTTTTAGACTTTCAGTTTCAATTGAAAATGAATTTGTTAAGCATTCTCTAAGTCTTAAGTTCTACCACTCATGGGAGGTGACTATACTCGGATTTAATATACTAACTAGAACTCATGGACTTACCACTCATGGGAGAAGTGACTATACTTGGTCTAACAACCAAGCCCGGTCAAGGCTGGACAGATTCCTCATTTCTCCTTCATGGGAAACACAATTTCCAGAATTTTGTCAGAAAAGACTTTGTCGGGTATGCTCTGATCACTTTCCCATAGTGTTGGATTGTGGAGGAATTTCAAGGGCAGAAGACCGTTCAAATTTGAGAAGATGTCATTAAAAGCGGAGGTTGTGGAATTGGTTAGGCAATGGTGGATTCATATCAACTAGAGGGCACCCCGAGCAAGGTATTGGCTGGAAAATTGAAAGCTTTGAAGGTGGATTTGAAGACATGGAATGAACAGGTATTTGGTAATGTTACATTACAAAAAAAGAATCTCCTACAAGAATTGCAAAGATTGGAGGGTGTGGAAGAAGAGAATGAACGCAAAGGCCTGGTTGTCTCAGAGGTAGAAAGATTGATATTAATGGAGATCTCGTGGAGGCAAAAGTCAAGGGCATTGTGACTTAGGGAGGGGGATAAATGTACAAAGTCTTTTCATCGAGTTGCAAACTCACATATGAGGTTTAATGCCATGGAGTCCATGACTATTGATGGAGGTTTGTCATCAGATCAAGCAGTAATTAGAGAGCATGTTGCTGGTCACTTTGAACAATTGTTGACGGAACCTTATGCATGGAGACCAAAAGTAGATGGTCTAGCTTTTGAGGCCATTGATCAAAACAGTATGGTTTGGTTAGAGAGACCATTTGAAGAGGAACATGTACGACTAGTAATCAGAAAAATGAATAAAGATAAAGCGCCAGGTCCAGATGGCTTTACTATGGCATTTTTCCAGACTTGTTGGGAGGTGGTGGGAGGGGAGGTCACGCAGGTTTTTCTGGAATTTTTTTTGTTTGGAAAATTTGAGAAAAATTTAAATTCTACTTTTATTGCACTTGTCCCTAAAAAGGTAGGTGCAATAGAGGTGCAGGATTTCAGGCCTATTAGCCTTGTGGGTAGTATGTACAAGATGATTGTCAAGGTTCTTGCCAATAGGATGAGCACAGTTATGGATAAGATTATTTCAAAGTCCCAAAATGCATTTGTGAGAGGTAGACAAATATTGGATTTGGTTCTTATAGCTAATGAATGCTTAGACAACAGGCTTAAGTCGGGAGTACCTGGTATTTTATGTAAATTGGATATGGAGAAGGCCTATGACCACGTCAACTGGAATTTTCTGTTTTATTTGTTAGGTAGATATGGTTTAGGGGAAAGATGGCTGGGGTGGATGAAGCATTGTATGTGAACGGCTCGTTTCTCGGTTTTGGTAAATGGTGATCCTGCGGGTTTCTTTAATAGTTCGCGGGGGCTAAGACAAGGTGACTCACTATCACCACTCTTATTTGTGCTTGTGATGGAGGCTCTTAGTAGAATGGTGTCGGCTGCGGTAGAGGGGGGGGGGTTTCAGGATTTTCAGCGGGGGCTGCTAACCATGGCTCCACCACTATTTCTCATCTCTTGTTTGCAGATGATATGTTGCTGTTTTGTGAGGATAAGGCATGACATATTCAATCCTTGAAGGCCATCTTATTATGTTTTGAAGCGGCATCCGGATTAAAGATAAACCTTGCTAAAACGGAGATGGTTGCAGTGGGTGAGGTAAGAAACATTAGAGGATTGGCCAGCATATTAGGTTGTGTGGTTTCTTCACTGCCATTGACGTATCTTCGTCTTTTCTTCGCTGCCATTGAAGTATCTTAGTCTTCCATTGGGAGCAACTTTCAAAGCCAAGACAATTTGGGAGGAGGTGTTAGAGAAATTAGAGCGTAGATTGGTTGGGTGGAAAAGGTTATAATTATCGAAAGAGGGGCGAATCACACTTCGCTTTTTTTTTTTTATAAGTAAAAAATTATAAATGTTAAAATGAGAAATCAAGTACACTGAATGTATACGAAAAAACACCTTATCCAAAATGACCCAAAAAGCCCCTAATGACCTAAAAAGCCCATGGAAAAACAACCCAAAATATACCCGACCGCAACCCCTTGTTTCCCGTAGAACTAAAACTCTACCCGAACACCCGACCCCTTGATTCCCATCTTCACAATGCCCTCCCTTTAGATTTCCCTCTAGTTGAGCTACCACCCTTAACGTTATAGTTGATTGCCCAAGAAAGACACTGTAACTCCGTGCTTTTCTTGAAATTTGATTTGGTTTTAAGCGCGTGGCTTGCCTCAATTGTAGTGATTAGTTCTTTAAATTGATTTTCACATCCTCCATGTGAGATTCTCACAAACTGCTGAATCTCGTTAACTTTAGGTAGAATCAAGTCCTCTATTGGTGGAAGAGAGACCAGGGGAGCAACATTATCCCCAGACACAGTATCCAACTACACTCCCAACTCTACACAAGGCACCAATGTCAAACCCATAGGTTCTCCAGCAACTCCATTTGGAGATTCTGGGATGATAGCAAGTCCCTTCACTTCTGGGGTGATAGCGGATCCTTCATCTTCTTCAGGCCTCGGCAGTATACCATTTTCCTTCAACTCTGACGAGGGAGCCATAGTTTCTTGGGGGACCAGGGGTGTAATACTGACTATCGGTCTATCCTGTGTTACATGAGGCGGATGACATTCCACTGATGTCTCTACGCCGATACCCGATGTAGACCCCGCTTCAAATAACCCATATTTTCTTTTGATCCGCCATACTCTCCTGGATTTGGTTATAGGGACAGGGCTGAATTGGCACACTTATAAAGAGCACTCTATCTAACCTTCCCATATATTTTTTGTCTTTATTTCCCCCTTCCAGCAAGCATTGCATCTAGGATTGAGAAACTCCAACGTGATTTTCTGTGGAGTGGTCTAGGTGATGAGTTTAAATTTCATCTAGTTGGTTGGGATAGAGTGTGTACTCCTTTGAGAGACGGTGGGTTGGGGATTCCTAATGTTAGGTTTTTCAATAAGGCTCTATTAGGAAAATGGTTGTAGCGTTATAATGCCTTATGGATAGGGGTGATTGATGCGAATTATGGGAGTGCAAGGGGGGGTTGGTGTTCTAATGAGGGAGGGGGGCTTGTGGCGTCGGGTTGTGGAAGTGTATAAGGTAAGGGTGGGGGTATTATTCGAGTAATACTAGGCTGTGTTTGGGGGATGGCAGCAGAATTAGCTTTTGGGATGATGTGTGGGTGGGAGATTCGGCTCTTAAGGATGCTTATCCTAAT
Organism: Cyclocarya paliurus; assembly: GCA_029856935.1. Lineage (NCBI taxonomy): Eukaryota > Viridiplantae > Streptophyta > Magnoliopsida > Fagales > Juglandaceae > Cyclocarya > Cyclocarya paliurus. Next base: position 4,855,599 of record CM056946.1, on the reverse strand, counting down.
ATTTTTATAATTGCATGAGATAAGGAAGTTATGGTGGCTGATGTGAGGGCAATTAGTCATGGTTCACAGGTGTGGAATATCAACCTCACTAGGGAGGCACAAGATTGGGAAGTGAGTGTGCTGGAGGAGTTCTTCAACCTGCTGTATAACATCATTATTGGGGTTCCAGCTGAAGACACGATGGAATGGAGACCTTCCAAGAAAAGGAAATTCTCGGTTCGCTCCTTTTATGATCATTTACTCTTACATTGTGATTTTGCAAGGGACACGTGGAATTACTTTTTCAGCAATATGGGACTAGCTTGGGTAATGCCAGTAAGGGTGGTGGAACTACTAGCTAGCTAGAGAGGGATCACAGGGACACCACATATTGCAGCAGTGTGGAAGATGGCTCCTATTTGTATTTTCTGGTGTATTTGGAGAGAAAGAAATGAGAGACTTTTTGAGGATCATGGACGTTCCTCGGAGGACTTTAGGAGATTGTTTTGGAAGACTTTATTTATGTAGGCTATAACTTTAGAGTTAAATGGTCTCAGCTTCTATAACTTTCTTGTAACAATTTCTAGTTCTTAATTTGGTGTACTCATATGTATACTTCCGGTGTACTTGGGCTATGCCTATCTTTATCAATACAACTATCTCTTACTTATAAAAAAAAAAGTCTTAAGTTCTACACTCTTTCTGAAAAGAAAAATAAGAAAGATATATTTATATATAATTTTTTTTAAAAAACATGTTTGTTTTTGCTTTCTTGTTTGGTGGATAAGTCATCGTTTTTAAACTTGAAACTGAAAAACTTCAACTAGTTGACACCTAAGTGACGTGGCACGATCCTAATGCTTGGATCTTTAGAAGGGGTAAATTGTAAAAGAAATGGTAATAGACTGAAATGGATCTTGACTACAAAGATGGCCTCATTTGGATGTTGAGATGAGATGAAAAATCTGTGAATAGTAGTGAGGTGGTTTGTGAATAGTTGTAAAATGGTTTGAGTTAAGATGTTTTATTGGGTTTTGGGAAATATGAGAGAAAAAGTTGAATAAAAATATTATAAAGTTAAAATATTGTTAGAATATAATTTTTTAATATGATTTTTGTTTTGGAATTTGAAAAAGTTGATTTTTATTTTTTTTTTGTGTTTTGTTTAGAAGTTTTGGAAAGTTGTAATAATTAGGTAAAATGATTAGATGAAACAGTTGAAGATTTGAAATTGAAAAGTGTGTGTTTGAGTGATGTTTGGGAAGAAAATGAGATGATGAGATGAGATGGGTATCCAAACGGGCCCTAATACTATAAAGTATTCATGATTTGTTTGTGTCTCTTATCTGTGGGAAGTGGTAAACTGCTATTCTCTAATTGTACATTGCTCCTTGATGGTTGATCTTGCTGACGTAAGATGATTTAAAGGACTGATTGAACATCTGCTTTATATCAATTGGTCAACATTGAGCATTGAGGCTTACTTTTATTAATATTTTGTGCCTATTTATATTCTGGCTAAAGAGCGCTTGCCCCCCCCCCCCCCCCCGGCCCGCGCGGAGGGGGGGAGAACCTTGAGGTTGACAAGCTATCATGAATATTGTCTTGTTTTGTGCTTTGCTCATCTTGTTCTTTTTTATGCAGAAACAACAAGAAACTTGGCTATGGACCCCAGTCCAGAAATATTAAAGAGAGATTCCGGCCAATGCCCCTATGTTCTCCCATTCTACTTCCTACACCACATGCCCTGGTAACAAGTATACTATGTTTCCACTTATTTATTCAGTGTTTCTGTGTCAAGACAATATCAAATACATTCCTGTCCTAGTTGAGCTGTCAACAGTAGATGATGTGCTTTTATATCTAAGTTCATGGTTATATCTTTTATTTAGGCAAATGTACATAATTTAAACCAAAACGGGAAAGAAAAGGATAATCAATTAGCAGTTTTTAAAATAAAACTTAACATGCATATCTCATTTCTAAATAGAGCTTTGTTTTTCCTTTTCAACTTCCCCTCTTCCTCCATAAACATATTTGAGAAAATGGTGTGGTCCTCAGATAAACTGAAAATGCTACTTCGTCTCAAATAACATGTGGAATAAGATATGGAACTAGTGCTTAGTTGTAATTAGGCATGTTCGATGTATACTCCCGGTGTACTTGGGCTATGCCTTTACTATCACTCTTATAAAAAAAAAAATTTAGAGAGAGAGAGAGAGAGAGAACGAAGAACCAATTTCTTCCGATCTACTGATTTTAAATTCAAATTTTCACTACAGGCTCTGCGAATGGTATTGCAATTGGGTATAAGGCCCTCATGGTTTAATACATGCAGTACAACTATAGAGAAAAGGCCACACCTAATTCCAGGGACTGCTTTATACTCAGGAGATCTTCGCAATTACATGATTGAGTTACCTCCAGTTGGTGACTCTGTGGTGCCAGAGATGCTCCTAAAAATATTAGAACCTTACCGAAAAGAAGGTGGATCTTTTGTCTTATATGTTGTGTTTCCATTGTATATACTGGTATTTGCTTTTTCTTACTTGTTACCAATGCTTCATTGCTCGAGGCTGCATACTTGATGATGAGAGGGCAAAATTATATGCCAAGGTGGTGAATAAAGGTTGCTCTGTGAGGTTTGCGTTTGCAGCTGCAATCTTTGGCGAATCTTCCGAAGCATTTTTCTGGCTGCAGTTGCCCCATGCTCTCAAGTATTTGATAAATAAATTAGTAAATAAGTCTCCACAAAACCCCCCTGTAGCAGCATCAAATTCAGAGCTCGATGACACTGCTATACTGAAGAGGATAACATCAAAGGAGCGATCGATGCCTGGAACAAGGAAGAAGGATGCGCTTGTAAGTCACTCCATTTATTAACCGCTAATTATTTTTAACTTAAGAGTACTGAGATTTTTTGTTAGGTTTCTAGCTCAATTGTTTGTTATGGCATGTCATCTTTTAAATCCCAAACATCTGTATGAGTTATTCCTTAACATTTTAAGCAATCTCATATTCTCTTACACTAATTTTTACCTCTGGTCAGATTCAGGGTCAACTTAGGTTGATGGCTTTTGAGCAAGAAGAGCTGTGGGAAACTGCTAATGAGCGTATTCCATGGCATGAGAAATTAGAGGGAGAAGAGGCTATTCAGAATCGTGTACATGAGTGAGTACTCCTTAAGTTTATTATTGATATTATTATTATTTTGTATGTAACAATACCACTTCTTGTAGAAGTGCTAGGGGTGCAGTCCAAGTACACTGGGGGTATCTGAAGGTGCTTAGAAACCCAGCCTGAACCAATAACAAGCACTCGAGTGTTCACCATCCTTTTGTCAATTGAAGAAAAAGAAAGTTTATTGGGCCACAATTGAAGGCAGGCCCAAGGACTTCGTTGTGAAGCAACTATATGCTTCGGGTTAGAGTCTTTAGACAGATAACTTGATGGCCATGCCTATATACATGCCATTACTAGGTTTTTGCAGAAAATAAAGATCAAGAATCTTGCGACCTATTTCAACCCCTAGGGGCTGGCTCAAGTGGTAAAGGCCTTGGGCTTGGGGGTATGCTCCTCCCAGGTCTAAGGTTCAAATCCCCTCGGGTGCAAACAATCTCTAGGGGCCATCGGACTGGGGGGTTTTTCCCTTGAATTACCTAAAGTGCACTTGCGGAAAACTTCTTGCGGCCTGTGCACCCCCGGGATTAGTCGGGACGCTGTTCCTGGACTCGGTGCCAATTAAAAAAAAAAAAAATCTTGCAACCTATTTCCCATTGGCTATGAGGAGAAAGTATGGACTTGGTCGGTTTTTCCATAGCAAATACCTTGTGAACAACATGAGGCTGGCCAGAACCCAACTGTTTATGATCCATTGTGGGAGTCTCTATTTTATCTTTTAAAACACAACCTTCTATGTATTTTTTCTCCTTCCTCAAATTATCTAAGCTTCCAATTAGCACTATTTAGTTGACTGGTTGGTAAGACCATGTATCTTCTGGCTAATTATCCATCATTCACAATGATATAACTATATTTTTATGTGGGTGTATATGTCAAGGATGGATCCCATCCTCCCTCCCAAATACTCCCCCCACCCAACACACACTCCGAGCTTCCTAAATTTTTACAAGCCCCAGCTTCCTGTTTGCATGAGAATTCTTGAGACTGTATCCACTGGCTTCTCCAATTTCTCAATAACAAACTAGTGAAATCTGAAATAAAAGAGGCCATGTACTTTTACTGGCTTTGGTTATCTGCAATATAAGTAAGAGATCAAGATAAATCAGCATTCGCAAGAATGGGTACTAGATTTGTTGGATCCCATTGCATGCATTTCCTGTTATTGACACATTAAGTTTACACCCTACCTACAAATGGTAGAATATCTAGCATCGTGTGACCTCTAGCTTGTTTTGGTCAGGCTCCTGGACTTTACTGGTTGTGGCTTCACTTTTTTTTACAAGTGGTTGTGGCTTCACTTATAAAGAAATTTTAAAATTAGTTGTGGGGATCACATCTTCTGATACCTGTACCTTTTCATGTCTTATATTCAGGCTTGTCTCAGTTGGAAACTTAGAAGCTGCAGTTAGTTTATTGCTTTCCACTCCTCCTGAGAGCTCTTACTTCTATCCAAATGCTCTACGTGCAGTTGCCCTTTCATCTGCTGTGTCAAGGTCTCTTCTTGAACTTGCAGTTAAGGTGAGTATTTTATGCATCTGTACACCGTCAAACAAAAATGGTATACTTTTCCACATTTTGTTGATGTCATCACCATATTCTCAATTAGGTGGTTGCAGCCAACATGGTCAGGACCGATCGGTCACTATCTGGTACTCATCTTCTCTGTGCTGTTGGAAGGTATCAGGAAGCTTGTTCTCAGGTTAGGATCTGTCTTATATAAATGTTCTCTGATCTTTTTTCACTCGTAAAAAATTACCAGTTACAACAGCCCATCTTTCATTTCAGAACCATGTCATTTTCCCTTCTTTTAAATTATAAAGTTTGTGGTTAGTCTTTAAGGTATTCTCATAAAACTTTTGGAGTGTTGACAGTATCTGGGAAAAAAGGACATAAGAATATATAGTAGGTTAATACCTCAGATGATAACGCCCTGCATCCCTGTGTACCCTAAGATTTGTCCAACCAAGTGCCTGAAATTTTGGCATGTAAGAGAAATGAGACTTGTAAATTGTCAACTGATTGAACTAAATGTGCAATTCTATGAACATCGTGCTTCATGACTGGGAGCTGATCCTGTTGGGCTCTGATTTCGTCAAGACAGAAAGAGTGTTGATGTCAGGAAAATATTGACATAATGTCTGGTGCCATTGGATATAGGTCTAGACCACCTATAACGAGAATTGATGACAAGTTGACGGTTTCCTTGCTGCATTCATTGTAGTGTCTGGTGCAGACTCTGAAGCATCCCTGTTGGTTAAGGAAATATTCTTGCAAAAATGGAACAGGGGTGAAGTTTTCATGTCAATGTGCTATGCTTTATTGTCGCTAGGCTGATTATCATAACGTCTCTTAATGCAGCTACAAGATGCTGGCTGCTGGACAGATGCTGCAACTTTAGCTGCTACCCATTTAAAGGGGTCTGATTATTCGAGGTTTTTCTTCTTCTTCTTGGGATTTTTTTTTAATAATTTGCAACTTATTCTGCTTATTGAGTTTTCGAGGTTGATCCATCTTTCATATTGCTTTTCTTTATCTTATTAGTATTTTTCCGTACATGATCTGTCACATGTGCCTTGTGGTAGCCATATATGTGTATCATTTGGGGCCTTGAAAACACAAAATCAAGTTGCCTATGTAGTTTATGCATAGGATATTTCATCATACATGGTAAGTTTTTTTTTAATTGATTCCTGGCTTTTGTATCTATAAAGAAGCCTGATTTTTAGGCATTATTTTTAGTGTTTTATGGTGTAACACGTAAGCATCTCAATTGATCATTGTTTGTAGGGTAAACGACAAGTTGATTGCCCTTGCTTTTCACTATATTATGGGGGCACTCATGACATGTGACTTGTATAATTTATTGATGACCTTGTGATGAGTTAAAGACTTTCTTCCCCCACTCGGTTCCATTTTTCCTTAAAAATAAAACATTTTAACTAAACAGCTCATATCTTTTTTGCTTATAAGTGATCAGCTGTTATGTTTTTTTAATGCATAGTTAATCAAAAACCATAACTATAGATCTGCAATAATGATTATAGGCATAATCATCTTTTCACGTGGAAAATCATGTTATGATGTCAATTTTTTCTGTGGGCCACGTTCCATCAGCGAAAAGTTGATTTACTTAATCGGTATGATGGGGATGCGATATATAGGTTCAGGGTTTAACTTGGTAAAAAACGTTACTGTTGCATGGTCTCCAAGATTCCTCGACATAAAAGAGAACTCCTAAAACAATGTTGTACAATTAATTTTGAAAAGTGTACTGAATAACAGCATGTTTATTAAATGGAATAATATTGGCATCCGCCACTATTCAAGAGCATCCAACACACACCATTATGAAATGACAAAAATACCCTCACAATAAAAACCCCTTTCACTCTCATTTTACACTTTTCATTTTGTGTCTGATGAGAGAGCGAGACCGAGACCGAGAGAGAGGTGGAGGGTTTGCTGGCTTGGAGGAGCTCGGGGACGAGCCGCGGTGGTCAGGGGAGGTGCTTGGTGGGGCTAGAACCGACGCACGGCGGCGATAGGCTCGTCGGTGGCCCCAAGCTCATGTGAAACCCATTTTATGGGTAGTTTGCGTGTGTGCGACGGAAAGGGAGATGGTGGTTCGTGGTGGCTGGGTTTGGGAGAGGATGTCGCCGGTGTGAGGTGGTGGAGGTGCGGTGGCCTAGATGGCCGCATACGGCGGCGCAAGTGGAGAGAAATGGGTTTCGGTTGGGTTACCGTAGGGGAGAGAGAGAGCTGCGTGTGGGGGAGATCAGTGGTGGCTGGCTTCGTCGCCGGTGTGAGGGGGACTCGCCGGTAATGGCGGTGAGGCTCGGCGGCTCACGGCGGCGCCAGGGTGAGCTGAAGAAGAATCGGGCTGCATAGTGAATCGGGCAAAGGAGAGAGAGTGAGTGAAGAATTCGACTGAAGTTTTGAAAAAAAAAAAAAAAAACTGCCACGTAGGGTGTGCAAAAACGCACACCGCTACAGTGGCGGATGCGTATCAGGACTCTTATTAAATTTAAGTAACAGGCTTTTGGGGGTTTTCCCCTTTTGCTGACATGTTGTACTACAATTTTTGAAGGAGTTCAATTTTTAAATATGATAGTCACAGACTTGCACGATGTGCTAGATTAATATCTTTAAGATATTTAGTTAAAAATAGTATATATGATTTTTTTGAAAATATCTTAAAATTTGTTAATGTTTTAGATTTATTTTATACCCTCAACAGCAAGAAAAAAATAAAATAAAAGAGGAATCCATCTTTGTAAATCCATTTTTTTCTGCAATATCATTAGGTAATGAAGTTAGTCAGGTCTCTATACTCACTTAGGTTCATTTTTCTCCTTAAAAGACGAGTGTTTTGAAAACTCAAAAACTGTTAATTTTAAATAAAAATAGTTACTTGATTAAATATATTATTTTCTAATTAATAAATTTAGTTTTGAATAAAAATGATTGATTTAATTAGATATATTCATGTTCGTTTAATATGTTTAACTTAATTGCATACATTATTTGATTTGATTTAATAATATTATAATTGGAGGGATGATGTGGTTTCATAGGAATACTTTTCATTTAACAATAATAAAATGAGATAGTGAATGATGTGGCTTCATGAGAGCTAGGCTTATGCTTTGAGAATGATATTGCATATGGATACTCGATATAGTTACTTGTAAAAAAATTTGCATAAAGTTTAAAATTCATTTTTATTTCAAATTGTTGTTGTTGAGAGTATGGTTTGAAAACTCTCTAGCCTCTCGATTTTTTATGTGTTGTCTTTATATCCAGGGTGTTACAAAGGTGGGCTGGGCATGTTCTTCACGCTGAACACAACATTTGGAGGTATCACCATTTTTCTTCTATGACTCTCCATATATACTCTCATCTGATTGTTCTGAGTTTAACGTGGCCAAGTGCAGGGCTTTGATTTTGTATGTTGCAGCTGGTGCACTTCAAGAGGTATTGGTAGCACTTCGTGAGGCACAACAACCAGACACAGCTGCCATGTTCATCCTTGCTTGTCGTGAAATCCATGAAGAAATAATTGCTCATCTAGGGAATTCAGATGATGAATCAAGTTCTTTGACGAAGGATAAGCTGCGTCACTTGCCTGGTTTGGACCCAGATAATGAAGATGTTATTGCAGTAGGTGAATTTTATGGGCAATACCAGAGAAAATTGGTGCATCTGTGCATGGACTCTCAACCATTCTCTGATTGATAGGACCAGGCTTGGTTATCTGCCTCCAAGTTTCTCATCCATACAATTGTGTCTACAGAGAAAACTGGAAAATGTGTTACCAGATGGATTCGGAATCAAAAAGATGACTTTGGGTTTGAAAGAAGGTAGTTGGCAGTGATGATATGGAGCCAACTTGAGAGGGGATTTACCAGTCATTATAGAAACCGTCTATGGCTGAATACTAAAATTTAGCTGTGACTGGCTCCTGTCTTTGTTGGAAAGCATCACGGTGAGGTTGATTGTATTGTTGTAACTGACATATAAAATTTTGTCAGCAAAGAATGTTCACATTCGTTGTATGACTGGTAGGATTGTTATAGTGATGTCATTCATTTTTCTTTACAGAGAATTTCAATGTTATTACTTGATTTTGGACAAGACTATACGCTAGATCACATTCTTATTTGCAGCCAGATTCTTTTGTTGCTGAATTCTTTTGCTCTTTCTTTTGTATTTGTCCCCTGCCTCCTAATCTTCATGGCGTTCTGACTATATGACTATTCTATTTGTTTTTGGATAACCCTGTCTCGAGGGTCGCCTGCATAACAATCGATCGTCCTTGTTGCGTCTCATAGTACTTATCTAGGAGCACTGACAACAAGCTCTCTATACCTTAATTTTCTCCAAAATTTAGGGTTACATTTGAGGAAAATTCCAAATGCACCCTCTATCTTGCTCCCCAAATTAGGGTTTCGATTTCAGGAGGGTATAGTGGATCCCTATATTTGGAGAGCTACTATGCATCCCCTTCCTCATTTCAGTTCCTTCACTCCCGCATAGCTCTCTTGCGCCTTATTTGCTACTATGTCTCCTTCGCATCCCCATTCAGCAGCCATTCGATTGTCTTCTCTAGTAAGTGTCTCCACCTCTGACACTCTCTCTCTCTCAAGAGGATGCTTTGGATTTCTCTCCTTCGCGTCTCCATTAGGCAGCCTCTCTGATCGTATTATACCTTACTTCTACTGGGCTCGTTTACCATTCGATTGTATAGCAATGATATTGGGTCTCTGATATGGTCATCATTGGATCTCTAATTCAATTATTCTAGACTTGGCTTCATTGAGCCTCTATGCTCCTGTTTTGGAGCTTTGACAAATTTCCATTATCTTTGATTTCTGTTGTACATATTCTGTGATTTCCATTGTACAAATGCTACGATTTCTATTAGTGCTCTCAGTTGTTGGTTGCTTGTTGGCTATGATTACCATTATTCGCGATGCTTTGTTTGCCCTTCAATTGGGGCTTGTTTTCCATTATTTGTTTGCCATTCGATTGGGGTTATGATTGGTGATTTGTGTAATGTACAAACTCTGTATTTGGCATTCAATTGGGGCTGTGATTACCATTCAATTTCCATTGATATGCACAGGCTATCGTTGGGGCTGTATTTGTAATTTGATGAGACTGTGATGATGGTATGATTGGCTATCGTTGGAGCTGTATTCGTAATTTGATGAGGCTGTGATGATGGTATGATTGTTGGGTGTGCGAGTGTAATATCAACAGTTATAGTGAATGTTTATCAATCGGTATGGCAAGGTAACCCGAACATCAATAGCAAGCATTGGTTAATTTGTATCTCCTTAATTTATTTTATTGAAAATTAGATTTGAAGATAGTCTGTGATATTGGACAATATTTGTTTTGTTGGAAATATGGAAACTTGGTTTTGGATAGAAATATGGTAAATAGGTATTCATTTGAACATAATAGCCCAAATCTTGTTGTGATAACTTTTATTAGGGAATTAAAATCGTACATAGGAATGGAAACACCAAACTCACAACAGATATTAAACTAGCTAGTTAATTTTCTAAATTTGGATATATAATTGTCATTGATGCTCAATTAGATCTAATTGGAGCTGATGAGCTGATGTGTCTTTAATTTGATGCTGACGTTGAATAAACTCCATAAGTTCAGTTGTAGGATTGCACGATAGTTCAAGAGGATTATCATCAACTTGCTCGTACTGGGAAACTCATTATCATCTTGCTCGTCTTCGATAATCATGCTATGTAAAATTATGCATGCTTTTACAATATTTTTTAGATCACTAATTTTGAACATTCGAGTTAATCCACGATCGATTGCAAGAATGGTTGAAGGACTCCAGATGCACATTCTATATCCTTTCTTGTTGATTCTTATGCTGCTGCAAGATATTTATTCTTGTTCCTTTAGGGAGATGGGATTGTCTTCATAAATGCTGACCACTTTGGATAGATACCATCGACAAGATAGTATCCCATGGTGTAGTGATTACTATTAATTGAGTAATTAATTGGAGGAGCACGTCCTTGGGCGAGCTCAGTGAAAATAAAATATCTCTCTAGTACATTGATATCATTATGAGAATTGGGTAATCCAAAAAATGCATGTCATATCTAGAGATCATATGATGTCACTGATTCTAATATAATAGCTGGTTCACGATTGTCATCAAAGTATATACTTTTTTCACGCAAACAAATAATTTTTCTACTTCTAATACATGCAATCAATGCTCCCTAGCATCCTTGGAAATTCACGTTGTTCACCAGTAGCAAGCAATCTAGCAATATTATTGACATTTGGAGGCCTCAAATATTCATTAGAAACAACATTTACGACCGCTTCCACAAATTTTTTCAAACTCTCCATTGTAGTGCTTTCTCTAATCCGTATTTATTATTTTATGAAATCAGAAGTTACTCCATATGCAAGCATTCTAAGTGCAACGATTATCTTTTGCATGGAAGATAGACCGAGTCTTCCAACATTATATCTTCTTTGGATGAAATAGGGTTCGAAAACTTTTACCTCATGCTGAATACGAACAAAAAGAGAACGACCCATATGAAATCTCCTTTGAAATAAATTCTAGAGATATATTGGTGATTATGCAAAATAGTTGCGAAATAGTTGTTCGTGCCCTTGTATATGATCACACCTAATGGAATTACGACGTTAACAAACACCACCACGAGTAGATGTTGATCCTCCATCTTCGTTGAGAACTATCTCGAACTCATCTTCAGAATCTAAGTAAAGAAACAACTTGCAAAAGAAAGAACGATTGATCTAAAGACAAAAGTAAAGAATGAGGTCAAAATGAAAATCTTCTCTTAATCTCAAATGAAATGTCGGTTGCTTTGAATGTCAAATGAAAGAGCAAGTGCTCTTATTTAAACACCAAAATATGACCATTAGGAAAATGAAAAAAAATATTACCATTAGAAGGACAAAAAAGTATTACCGTTGAGAATTTAACTGTTACAAAATATTAATGTTGGAGAAGGCAAATTTTGACAAAAAATTAAACTATTCTTAAATACATAATAATTTTGAAAATATTATCGTACCTGTAAAAAATAATTTAATTTTTTAAAAAATATTTACTAGTGTAATAGTTCAAAAAATAATGAAAAAGACAAAAGTGAATAGTCAAGATTGTTAAGTGAAGTAAGAGAAAAAAATAATAAAGAAAAAATAGAAAAATATTATTTTAATATAATAGAGAAATGATAAGAAGTGAGATGTAGGATGTTTGAAAAAGATAAGTAGTTAAAATAGGGGAAGACTTTTGACTAAAATTTAGGAAAAAATTTCGTCATCCCAATGTGGATGTTCTAACCCAAAGATCCTACAATATGGTCATCCCAATCGATACCTGCCTACCAAAAATCCGATATGCATTAAGGCTAATATACAGATCCTTTTAACGTTGGATTAGGCTTGATGGCTACATTCCAATAAATGAAATTACTTGGAACCATGAGAAATCGCATTTTTAAGGTTATAAAGGGCCCTTTACGGTAAAAGAAAGGGGAAAAGACCAATTTTGAGCATGTCGGCCGAACCAGCACAAGCGTTTGGAGAGCTCTCAGGTTCGCTGTCTTGACATGATTCCGTAAAGGGTGATTCAGTGAGATTTTTTAAGGTGATGCAGAAAATGCTTCAGGGAGATGTTCCTTCGTAGAATCTTGTAGGTGAAAAGCATCTTCACTCCTTGCACGCAGCAACTGCTACAGCACAGAGCCTAGCTTAAAAGGTTTATCTCAACGGATCTTTGGGTTTTGCCTCCACGCCAAACTGCCTGGGTTTGCAACATTGGTAGTGACAAGTGAAAACACGGCTATCTTCTTTTCTCATTAACATTCTTTTTTGTAGTTTGCTCTTTAAATCTTTCTTTAAACATACTACCAGAAAAGAAGCCCAAAATTAAGGTCTCACCTGGTTCCGAGACGCTACAAAGTCAAACAACTAATACAATTTGCAAAATGCAGTTCTATGAAATTATGTCCAGGTTCTCGCATTATTAAAGTGGATGGTGATGAATTAATGCACTGTTGGCAAACGACAGCTGTAAACAAGTAAAAGATTTATGTTCAAGGCAAACAGCAAATGTAAAATAATGCTTACATTGTCAAGCAATCAGTAAGAGATAAGAAACTAAAGTGAATGAACATTCTCGTACGTTAAGCTTATTTGTTTGCGGTACACTTATAGGAAACTGAAGTGGGGCACCATAAACCAGACTGTGGTTCAGCATCTCTACAGGCAAGAATCTGATATCCTCCATCGACAACCTGCAGTTTTACTTGAGTTGAACCTTTTTTTTGGCACAATATATGGCTCACCTATCTTTGCATGTATCGAATGACTCTGTATCAGACCGTCCCTCTGATATATGGCTCTTTGTCACTGTCCTATGACCTTTTCACACAATATATGGCTCAAGTCACCCCAGGGCATCCTTCAGCTTAAAGATCTAAGAAGCCAGAGTGTTGCACTGTATTATATCATGGCAACAAATTGAACAGGGTCATTAAGATCTCTGTCCCCATATAAAACCACCAAAGGTACTTCCTCCCCCCTCCCCTCTTTCATTCAGCATGATAAGAAATGCTTATAAGACAGTCCGATTCTCAGCAACATCTGTCATGTATAATTTCCTTGCCAATCTATAGGAAATTCAAGAAAATTTCGAAGACTGCCAATTGATAAAAATTCGGAAAGCTTCAGGAAACCAAACTTCATCTCTAGCAACATATACGAGATACCACAATGCATGACAGATGTAACACAGAGACCACATACCTTCAGGCTTCAAGATATCAAGAACTCAATGGAAGAATCTCCTTCGACATCGGGCAGATCCAAGCTCCTCATACTCGGATTTTGTGACACACATTGCTTCAAAATCAGGACTAGATGCCAAAAGCGATCCCCCCCGCCAGACACCTAGTATGGGACTGAACAAGGATCACAAAGTTTTAAGCCCATGGAATGCAGTAGCTTGTTTGAAAACAAAATATGTAATTTACGAGGAAAATTTACTTTTCTTGAGTTGTTATCTTCACTTGGTAGTCATCAGGGACAAGAGGCCGAAGCTCCCTCTCTCTGTAATTTGATAGAGAAATACTATAAAAATTCAAGTCTGAATTTGCTTCCAAAAAAATAAATTCAAGTCTAAATAAAGCTTTATTAGTAATTTTGACTATAAATCACATGTAAAAAAATTGACTAAAATGAAATGGCAGAGTGATTAGAAGTTACAATCTCTCAGCAAATCGAGGAAACAACGTGCTTCCACCTGTTAAAATAATGCTGTCCAAACACAAAATTTAAACACAGACATTGGTATTGAATTGATATATTTAACATAATTAGCATAGAGTCCAAGAGTTTGAAAAAAAAAAAAAAAAACCTTTCATAGAGTATAGGGTGAAGATGAGGATGGCAAGAATTGACAGCTCGAACAATGCACTCTGCTAGCCCAGCCTGGTTCATTCCTGCATAAACAGGTTCAAGTCAGACAATTTGTAAAGGTACCTCAAAAAGGAGGTAATCGGCAGAAGTTACTAAGATTTTGTTTCTCACTAGATTTCACAACATTTCCAAAATGTTCCAATCAATTTCTTTCCAGTTTTATTCCTCAGAGGAAGCATGTAACAACTTGAAGAAGTTGAAGAATCAACTTGAGGAAGCACGTAACTACCTTGATTCTAATGTTTACATCAAATTCTTCAACAAGTTCAAGGTCTTCTATACCTCCAATCCCAAGTATAATAAATGAAGAAGAATACAATTTCCCAGAAGTAAATCCAATTTACAAGATTGGAAGATCCCCCAAACTCCAACCAAAGAATCTACAAAACAAGCTTTTCACCATTTTCATTCTCACGTGATTACAATGTTAAAATTGTTGAACAAGTTTATGCTTTGAACAAAGAAGACGAGACAGAGCCTTTTCGTGTAAGAATCAAGGTAATTACAAACCCAGACCATGAACAGAAAAACTGACTGAAATTTTATCATACATAATTACCCAGCAATCTAACAAAAGCTAAATTCTACAAAAACAAAAACTTCGCTTCACAGATCAAAAAGAAAACCCCCTAAAAATATACTTCATAACTGCAGGTATTGCAAGACTATACAGACCCAGATCCGCAGGATGGAAGAGCATCTCTGGGACAAGGAAGCGCTCATTTGTCAAGTCAAACTCCTGCACAAAGTAAAGAAATATTGAAAATCAGTAAAAATAGACACGAATTGGCTGCTCCAAGGAAATGGGATACACCAGTACATTTTTGGTTAAATCAATTCTCTTTCGGTCCTCTGGTTTCTCTGTAACCTCAATGTGGTCCATATCCACCTTAGCTCCTAAGTTTGAAGGCGGAGCCCCATCTGTCAGCGACAGGTATCTCTGTGCTTGGTCCGGGTCCTTAACAAAGCCCTTGGTGTGCGTAACACCGTCTGGAAGCACGTAAGTGCTCGTCAACAAGTTTTTCTTCCCGGGCTTCCTATACGAAATGAAAATTCAATTACTCTAAGCTGCCTAATATTTCAAAAATACGGAACTTAGAAATCGGAGGAGTGCCTGAGCTAGTAATAACCTTGCGACGCCTAGGTCACGCGCGACGTCGAGGGAGACGAAGCAGAGCTTCTCTTTGACATCGTCCATCAAGAAGGTCTCGTCCATGACGTTTACGGAACGGTAGGAGACGAGCTCCTTGAGGTAATTGGTGAGGGCTTTGCCTCCGAGGTCGATACGTTTGACGGCGTAGTTGAGGGTGAAGTTCTGGAACACGGGGGCAGCGTGGGTGAAGGAGAACCCGCAGTCAACCACGAGGCTGCACTGGGCCGCACCCCTCGAGACGACGTGGCGGCGGCTGGTCTCGTAGAGGTGGGCCAGGGAGGGGGAGTCGGCGACGTAAAGGGCTGAAAAGTTGAAGTCCTCGAAGACGAGCTCGTCCGTGGCGCGTTGGAGGGAGGGCAAGGCGAAGAGGGGCTCGGTCAGTAGCAGTGAGGACTGAGAGGGGCTAATATGGAGGAGGGAGTTAAAGAGGTAAGCCCAGATGTCTCGCTGGAGGTCAGGGTTGATGAGGTAGCCGCGGTCGAGGGGACGACGCACAGCAGCGGAAGTGAGGTCTAGTGGGTCTTCGGAGGAGGCGGTGATGGTGGGGGAGGGGTGGAGCCATTTCTTGGAGGAAAGGGGGCGGAGGAGGCAGTTGGGGAGGACGGTGGATGGGTCGCGTTCGCCGCCGAGACCGGCCTTGATAAGGCCACCGCCATTGTCGAGGACGACAACCACGTTCGACATGTCTCCCGGCAAGGAGTGAGAATGGGATTGGTACTGGATTTTATGCATTTGCTCGAAGCGAGTCTCGGAGTAGGGCTTTTGAAACTGAAAAAAATTACTTCAAAAATCATTCCATCCTTCTAGTTTTTAGGGAGTTAAGATTTTAGCAAAAATAAATAAATAATGTTATATGTTAGGACAAAAAGTTTAGGGGTGGACACCGCCCCGCCCCGCCCCGCATGGATGGACGG
Source organism: Cyclocarya paliurus (assembly GCA_029856935.1). Lineage (NCBI taxonomy): Eukaryota > Viridiplantae > Streptophyta > Magnoliopsida > Fagales > Juglandaceae > Cyclocarya > Cyclocarya paliurus. Next base: position 4,839,360 of record CM056946.1, on the reverse strand, counting down.
GCTATCCTGCATCGTAAGGAGAATATTCAGTAGAGTCTTGTCTTGTCTTTTGCTCCGCCTCTCTTATATATAAAAAAAAAAATTTAAATATTTATTAAATAAATATATTTTATATAGATATATACAATTTATTGAAAACTTGAATTTGTATTTAAGTTATTGGATTAGGTTAACTTTTATATAAAAGGTCAAGACAATACAAGTCTCACATTGCTTAAGTATGATTATTGTATTATCTTGACTTCCTATATAAAGATTGGCTTAAAAGGCTAATGCAATACAAAATATAACTCTTAATAAATTATATTAAATCTCACCCTAGGCATCGAGACGAGGTTAATGGTACCAAGGTTAAAAACCAATGTTTTGAATACCGTACCGGATGCCTTACTGGTGAAGTCACTGAAACGAAATATTTCGGTATCGGTACCGTTTCATGTACCGTTTTGAGATAATCGATATATAAATAAATTATATATATAAATTATATTTCAAAATAATAGTCTATATATGAATAAATTATACATAAATACATAGATATATAAATTATAAATAGCCTAATCTGAATTGAGGGTAAAAAAATGAGCTTGTAGTTTGAAAAAATGAAAAAAAACTAAATTAAGGACCGAAATATCAGCCGGTACGGCTGGTACGAAACAGACAGTGTATCTGTACCGGACCGGTGGCCGATACGAAACTCAAAACACTGTTAAAAACCCCTACCCTGCATGGTGCGGGATGGGATGGACACGTAACAAAAACTATGATTAGATATTTTTAGAGTATATGAGTATTTTCATCTTATATTATATAATTAAAGTTATCTATATCATAATGTGACATAATCCATTAGAGCATTGCAACCCATAAGCCCACACACCACGCACCAAATTGTTTTTCATTTTTTTTTCAATTTTTTTTTATTCTTCTTAAAATATTTATATTTTTTTTATTCATTATCCATATAATACACATTTAATAAGAAAAATAAATAAAAAAAATAAAAAAAAATTATGGTGTGTAGTGTATAGACTTATGAATAGATTTTTTCAATCCATTAACCCTTAAATTTATTATTGAAAAAAAAATTGATTTGAAGTCCATTTGATAATATAAATATTCTCAAGTATTCGAAGATATTTACTTCCTAAACATTAATTAAATAAAAAACTCTCAATTTCAAATTTTAACTTTTTTATATGTTCATTATTTAATCATTACAACTTTTTTAAACTCTCAAATAAAACACAAAAAATTATTCTAATTTTTCAATTTTTTTTTTTAAAAAGAAGAAGTTATATTCAAACATCTCAACTTAAATATTCTATACGCTATGAATGGAGACTGCTGCCGAAGAAAGTTTGACGATCCCTCGGGATGGTGTATCTCGTACTTTTGACAATAGGATTAACAGAAGGATATAGGTTGAGCTTCCTTTCTTCTGGGCAAAGAAAAAATCTTGAGGCTAGAAACAAATTTGTTTTTTCTTGGCGAGAGGATGAGTTTTTTTTTTTTTCTTTTATATGTGTGATAAGTTTAAGGATAATGCTTCGTCCACGGACAAAAGCTTTTAAAGCATTTTTTCATTTTTTTTTTTCAACATTTTTTGTGTATTTTTTTAAATACAAAAAAATAAACAAACACAATATCAAAAATAAATAAATACAAATGCTAAAAAAAACACATACATTTCGATACACATAATCGATACAAATCCTCGGGCGGTTCCATCATCTTCCTAAGTTTAATTAAGAAACAAAAGAAAAAAAAGAAAAAAGGATCATTATACTACCATCGTGGACTGGCTGGTTCCGCCAATATAGCCTGGGGGATGCTGGACACCATTCACATTGGTTTTCGCCCATTTAAAAGCATGTTTTCAGGTGTTTGGTTTATATTAATCTGTAAGCTAAAAGATGAACATAAAAAGCTCAAAACTAGGGATCAAATGAAGGCACGCTAGAGCTGATCTACCAGAGAGGGTTGCACCACACATCCTCGTGCAAATTTGCCAATTTCTTATTGGTATAAACAGTATTCGGAAGTCAATTAGTCACAGAAGATTTAACCCCTGGACAAAGTAACCAAAATTATACTTGCCACATAGAAAGACCTAACAATCTGTTTCACCAACTCATTTTTATGAGGGGAGAAAAAAGAGACAACAACTTGAGACTAGCTTAGTGAAAAGTCAAATGATAAAAACAGCCAGCGCCTGCGACCAAAGCAACTCACGACCCTGAGTAACTCTATAGTTAGACCTTTACCTTCCTCCAAATTTACATCATAAACTCGTACTTCTCCAGTCATGCTAAATGAAGGGAATCAATTGCCACCATGGATCAACAACAAATTGGTATTAAGATGTCACTAGCAAACCCTACTGGGTTGAGTTGATGTATCCTAAAACTATAATACCTAAACTCCACAGCTTCCCTAGAAAATCTAATAATATGCTGCGACCGGGTATGGGGTCACATGAAAGAGATACATACACTGAAGTTCCTTGGTGAAAGTAGACATGGATCTGTCACCTTTGGGGTTGATCTGAACCAACTGTACCAGACGTGGTGCTAGGTCCAGCACCATTTTCAGTCGGAGGGGAGGTGCCCCATTTTCCTTCTGACTCTAATGGCTCGATTATGTGGACTCCACCATCTGTAAGACCTAATGCAAACTGATTTGGTTCGGATGGATGTGCCGCAACGACAAGAGGGTGCACTCTCATGCTGTAGAAGTTATGTCGATGGCTAAGTCAAAGATAAGCACAATACAAATCAAATGGCTGAATCCAAATTGGATAATAGTACACACCTGGGGTTGGGAGGTAGATAAGCAGTTGGATTTATTCGACATCTCAGTCTTAGCGTTGAAGCAGTCAGAACACCCACACTTCCATCTTCAAAGCTCACGTATATTGACTGGCTATCACAGGAATACGTAGCATGCGTGATTGGACCACTAGCTTCCCGTGGGACCCACTGTTTGAGAAAACACAATTTAAAAATAAGCTATCAGTGGCCTTGAACTACATAAACGTAAATTCAAAATCACATTGTTGGTTTGGACAACAAATGACAAAGCTTGCATAAATACCCAATGCTTTCAATATAATTATCATATGCAATTAAAAAGAAAAAATCTATAGCAGGGGGAGTAAATTTGTAAAATACAATAGGTGTCTAGTTTCATGCATGCTATCTCTGTATGCATGTATTTATATAATTGGCACACCTGCTTAAGGCAATCAAATTTAGGTGCATCATATATGGCTATCTGCGTTTCATGAACAACCAATAAATGTATCTGATCTAGATGAAATTGAACTCGTGTATCTACAAGAGGAGCTGCAGCTCGCCCACTTGGAATCTGCAAGAATTTACTAGCCTGCTTCTCCCATCCATCTATGCTCCAAACACATAGCTGTAAAGGAAAAATAAAAACCAAAAATAAAAATAAAAAGGTGAGGTGGAGATTTTTGAGTTGATGTATCCACTAGGAATTGGTCAAATTACTCAAATTTTCTCCAATATTGAAAAGGCACAGAAGGAAAAAGAGAAAATGGCTAAGTTATTTTTTTTGTTATTGTTTTTTAGAGGAAAACAGAAGTGCAAGGACAGTAAAAAAAGCTTGTGAAATGGTGATGCAAAGGAACTAAATAGAACTGTTTCCTGTGACATTGACATTCATTTTAGAAAAGCATTCCTGCAGTCTCCACCTGCACTTGTGGTCCAAACCAAACGATCTTAACATGAACGTAATGAATGGTGAAAAAAAAAAGAGCCAATTGTCAGCCCCAAACATGAATGCAGTTGAGGCCTTGTAAGCACTTCAGCAGCTGGTTGTTTAGTCTAAAGCAACTCATGTATTTTACCTGAGAATCAGCTCCCGATGAAACAAGCACATTTAGAGTGTGAGAGAAAGCAAGGCCTGTAATTCTTTTCTGATGACCTTTCAGCTTGGTCTTAACCTGTGATAATGAAGCACGCAAATTGTTATGAATCCCAAATGCCAGTTATTTATTACAGATTTAACTTGCACGTTCCAAATTTAGTAACATAGAGTAAGACCTCATCCACCCGAACATTATAGATTTGAATAGAAGAGTCTTCCATGCCAATGGCAATAATGTTATTGTCTTGAGGGTGAAATGCAAGAAATGTAGCTGCTGGAGGTGGGGGCATGAATGTTGTCATTGTCTGCAATTGAGGAAGCATCGCAAAAAATATGATCACGTATAAAGAAGCAAATTTATTGAAAATATACGAATATGTCGAGCTCCCCACTAAAAATCTAACCAATATAAGATCTGGTAAGTAATGTGCCTTCTGTTGATTTTTTCCCCCAACACAATATACTTCGAAAAAAGTACAGCTATTCTCATATCCTGAATACCAAATTAGACAACTATTCATTATGATAATGATCTTCAAACCAATCAAAGGTTTCAAGGATGGAATTTTTTTTTTATAGGTAAGATGAATTTTATTTATAATCAAGAAAAAGATGCATGGGCATTATCACAGTATATAGGGAGGGAGTATACTTTTAGTATGGCTGATGGGGGAGAGAAAGAATAGGTCAAAAAACTCTTGAATACTAAAATTGGAAATTTTCAATGATGGATTTTTAGCAGGAAAATTATTTCTGCGGCTACTTGGTAGATTATCCTTGAAAACAGCTTCCACACATCACGACTGTTTGGTAATTTCTAGGAAAAGTACTACTTAGGATGGTAATTATTTTCCTTGTAGCAGTACTTGGAAGACTAAAGTGTCTCTAAAAACAGATTTTTCAATGAAGATCCTCACCACGGAGAACCTAAGGAAACGTCAGATTATTCCAGTTGACTGTTGTAGGTGTAAAAAGAGTGGGGAATTTGTAGATCATTTGCTACTTCATTGCAAGATTACCAAGCCTCTATGGAACGTTTTTTTTTTTGGCAGAGCTGGGTTAGCGTGGGTTATGCCTTGAAGCGTTGTAGACCTTGCAAACTGAAGTGGTTTATATGGCAGTTCACATGTTGTTGTAATGTAGAATAAGGCACAATATGTTTACTGTGGTGCATTTGGAGGGAAATGAATGATAGAAGTTTTTTTGAAGATCAAGGGCAGACAATAGATGAACTTAAAAATTTTTTCTTGAATACTCTATTCCTTTGGGCAATTGCTATAGACTCTGATGGACTGTCTTCACGACTTCCTTGTAACTATTTCTATCTTCAATTAGGCGTTTATCTTATATACATCCTGTGTACCTGAGCTATGCCTTATTTTTTATATCAATAAAATTATATTACCTATATAAAAAAAAATAAAAATAAAAATAAAAAAATCCAGAAGTGACCAACCAAGTACAATACATATACGCAGTGCAAAAAAGGAAGCCATCTACCTTGAATGTCATCATATTGAATAATGAAATTTTCCCCCCTGAAGCTGACATGACATAAGAGTCATTCTTTGACAGTGCAAAACAAGGAACAGCATCATCAGGATTTGTTTCGCTTACATCATTTGTCATTAGTATTCCGCTTGGAGGTTGCCATAATTGAGGTACTACACTAGCTGTGGCCTAAAAGAGGCAGAGTCATTGTAAATAGTAAGCTGATAGGTTTTGAAATGATAAAAAAAAATACAGCCTTAAGAGAAACTTCAATACCTTCCCTGTTAAATTTCGATCATTTCTCTGCCACTTCCAGAGCTTGTGTACAGCATTAGATGCCAAGGCCAATATGGCTAGACCTGAGTTTGTATAAATTAATCTTGAAACCTGAAGTAGTTGTCAAAATGTCAAGACCATAAGAGAAAACTAAATAGCAACATACACAAACTTTCACCTCAAATTCAAAGGAATCCATGCACGTTTTGTTTTACCATCACATGCAAGACACCAAAATCAATCAAGTTTGCAAATCAAGTTGAAAGTACATGAAAATTATTTTGCAGCACAAGCCAACTGCAAATCCATGTATTTTGAGTCTTCTGGTCAATGAGTCCAATCCCTCAGCCTAGACCACAGCAATACTCACTGGTACCTAATCTTTATAAGTAATGATACATGCACAACCCTTTATACAACCATGTTTTAAAATGAGGGTATTTATGTAAAGTGATGTTACTTTTATAAGTTATTTTACAAAAAATGCCCCTCATTTAAAACATAGTTGTATAAAAGGTTGTAAAAAGGGTTGTGTGTCTATCATTTTCCAATCTTTTATAGGCACTGGTGCCTAATCTGTTCATCCTCATTGGCCCCAATCCTCCACTAGAATGTGAACCATTCGATCCAAAGGGAATCAAATGTAAGTTATCATAACTACTCAACCTCCTACTCATAAATCTTATAGTCTGTCATAACCTGCAAACTAATAGCTTTTCATTATTATGTTTACTACCTGTGAGAGACCATGTAAGGTTCTTATGGTGCCAAAACTGGGAAAACACATTTTATTGATTACTTGAACTTCAATAGAGATATCGCAAATTCTCGAGAAAGCATCATATTATCCCATCATTATTAAAAATACACAAATAGATTAGGTAAAATAAATTATAGAACATTTTAAACGTTTCACAAAGCCATTTTTATCGAGGATTTAAAATAAAATGCTCCAAAAAATAAGTATTATACCATATACCTCTCGAGAGAGGTTGCACTAGCAGGCATAGCATGCAAGATGCCTTCTGAGATTACAGGTCTTCTAAAGATTAGATAAAGTGGGATCACCTTCTTCACGTTGTTACATATAGGTTCTTTTTTTGTAGTCACAGCAAGGGTTGAGTTTTTTGTAACAACAGCATTACTCCACCATAAGTGAGGGGACTAATATAATTTCCTTATTTAAAAAATGGTATGCAGGATGCAAAAATGTTACCAATAAAAATTCCATTGATATAATCAAAAGTGATATATACACGCAGAAAGGACTAGGTAAAGCATGCATGACGACCATCAGTGGTGTGTGTACACATATTTATCTTGGATGCACAAAAACTGGCTGTAATTTTGCAGTGCAATGTGTGGCACCAGAATTAAAAAGAAGACAACTCTGCACTGTCAGCTGCACTTGCTCAAATGAACAGGACATAGAATCAAGGGGGAAAAGAGAGAAGCAAAATATGCCAGAAAACAAAATGGAGCATAAATCTTTCAGCAGTGATATTGGAGGCCCTTTACCATTTGAAAGTTAACAAAAGTTGAAGTGGCACAAAAATTAACTTAAATTGTGATAAAATTACACAGATTGGGCACATACCCTCACTGGCGCTAAGCTATCAGGGAGCCTCAGGGAGCAGCATTGTGATGGTTCATTGATCTCTGTAAGTTTCCAGATCCTAGATTTAACGACTGAATCATCAGCAATTCTGGGTTTTATGTCCACACTTCGACTATCACTGTTCTACACAAACTCCAAAGAAAAAAAAATTAAACGGCTTGACAAATAAGTTTTTTTTATAAGATACATATCTCACTCAGATGAAAAAATGGGTCTTGCCCTGCTTGACATATAAATCTTAACCTTAACGTACATCCATGGATGCATGCAACAAGAAGAACACACAATCACATGAAACAATATGCATAGATCAGATTAACAATTTGCTTCTTTCAATAATCTCACTGAGCATCTGAGTTACCCACAAGACATTAACTCTCACCACTGCAACCATTGCTGCTACTGGAGGAGCACGATCTCCAATGCTTGTTCCAATAGTTACAACAGCAGATCCAAAGGTGCCTACTGCGGGAGCCTATATAGGAATTGTGCAATTAGGAACTCTAATCAAACAAGATCGGCTGAGTTTGAGCAAAATACCTTAACAATAGCCGCAGAAGCAACTCTAGAAGCATCAAATGTGCGATTCTCCACTGTTTTTAGCAGCCGAATTCCATCTGGATTTGCTAAGATTTTAACACCATTATCATTCGTTGAGACAGCTAACAATATTCCTTCCTTGTTAAATCTAATACAAGGAGAAGCCTGCAGGTTTCAAGACCAATATAACTAGTTGACGAAAAAGTTCTCTAGATAAAAATTGACATGGACTGAAGCGTAACCAATAATTACCGGTAGAGAGCCCTCTGCTTCAGTAGTTACTGATAACCTCTCTCTGTCCATGTCCCAGAATTTGACCAGGTTGTCATCACCAGCAGCTAACCACCGATTTTTAGTTGTATCAAATTGCACAACCCCGGTGTGTGCACGCTTTAGAAGACCATGATATGTGCGCCTGACAGCACCTTCACTTTCATTCCATTCTACTAGGAATGATTCTCCTTCTTTGTTTGTCCCACATGAGAACAATCTGAGTTTCCCATAAATCATGATAAGATAGTTAAGTAACAACATCATATGATGGCAAATGTTGACCTAAACGAACAGAAAGTTGTAAGGCAGTAGAAATTCATGTACATACCTTGTCCCGTCAGCACTGTATGCCATTGTGGTAGATGAATGGCCTGGTGCATCATAGTCAACTCTAGAACCTATGTTATCATACAACCATGCCTTTATCTTTCCATCGGTTGCGGTTGAGAAGATGAACTGAAGAGAGGGAAAAAAAAGTAAGAAAATCCAAGTCTCGACAGCAATAGTTAGATAATCATGTGATAAAAATAAATCCAACAAAATATAGCACATCGATTTTCATTGTACAATGTTTACCCTCTTTATAATTCCCTCCTTTACATTATGAAAGAAGTTTCACAACTCTGTTCAGTCTCAAAGCAATCTTGGTAAGGATAAAGTGAACAAGCTGTAAGATATTCTAACTACCCATGCTTAATCATTAGATGGCTGAACTTTTAACTCGTGGCACGGCCAGACAGTGGCAAAGAGAATAAATCCTTTCTTTAAAAATTAATCTATGATTTCTCTTTGATAAGAAACAATTTATGATTGATTTAGATATGTAGAAACAATGTATGATTTTTTGAGACTAGAATACAAATCAACTGTGAAGAAAATTTTAGTTTGATTGTAGGGATTTCTAGATATCTTGAATTTTAATTATATTGATTTCTTCTTTTTGTTGGGGTGGGGGGGGGGGGGGGGGGGGGGGGGGAGGGGTGTGTTAGAAACTAATACAGACTACCTTCAAGATTTAAGATGGAATACAAATACGTATATATACATACATATAATCTCTTTTTTTTATCAGTATTATATACATACATATAATCTCACTTAAACATATATATTATATATAATCTCGTTCCTTTTCTCCCTCAAATATAGGACCCTAATATCTTCGTTTCATAAGGGCGGGGAGAAGAAAAATTAATAGAATAAGAGCACCTCAGTTTGCTTGTTTTATGACCAATATATATAGAATGACAATCATTACCTGAATATTTTCTTTGTGATGTGGACATACAGAATATACAGGTGCTTCATGACCCTCAAAAGTATACTGCTTGGTCCCAGTGCCTGCATCCCACACCTGTATAATCTTGAAATGTTAAAAATAATTTCCAACCCATATAATCAGATCTAGTAATATAACAAAACAAACCTTAATGACTCTGTCCTCGCCACAAGTGACAACACATAGTTGTTTGTTTGGATAAGAGAAAGCGAGATCATTAACACTACCAACATGGGCCTCAATCTGAGAAACCACGAAAATTCATGAAAAAAAATAGTTAGCAAAAAGAATAATATCAAATAAGCATAAGAAAAAAATCAAAAAAAGAAAGGGAAAAATAACTTACCACCTTACTGAAGAGACTTTTTTTAATGAGTAAGATAAAATTTTGTTAATGACCCTACTAAAGACATTTAAGATAAAAGGGCTTGAAAAAACACTTTGGAGGAATGGTTGGTGGCACAAACCTCCAAGTGGTTTTGCAGACCATCACCACCATGATATGAGTATAGGTGCACAATATGCTTAGAGTATGCAACACCTGTAGTAGGGACAATAAATATATCAACAAGAAGAAGCCTATTATCACTCTCGTAACATTATTTTTCTCTGGTATAATGGACCAATTCTCAGGATTTTATTTCCAAAATGTGTAATGATTAAAAAATAAAATATGGCAACTAAAGCTAGTGAGCACACCAACAAGCGTTCCATCAGGGCTCCACATCACGCGATTTACTGATGCTGTATAATCATTGGTCAGAGATACCTATAACAGAAAAAGAAAAGCCGATTTTTCATTGAAGATAAAGTAATTTAAGAAGCCTCATATAAACATGCCATGTCAAAAAAATGTAAAAGAAAAAAAATTGTCCAGCATCAAAAGCCATACCTGCAGGGCCGTTGAACATACTCCAAGATCCCATACTTTAAAATTTCTACGAGCAATCCTTTCACGGCTACCTAACTCCCATAACATGACATCACCCATGTTTGTTCCAACTGATACAGGCACACATTAAGTAAGAGAAAAGAAGGGTAAGATCTGCAATTCCAAAAACATAATTTCAAATAAAACTCCACCACAGGAATACAAACAGAAATTACATTCAGTACATTAATAAGGCTCACCCAGAAGAAGAATTTGTTGCATGGGATGGAAATCCATACTCTTGACAGCTGATCCCTGATTTAGAGTCATAACAACAGTTTTGGGCAACTCGTCGGTACCATGGTAACTTTGACCATGGCTTTGGGGGTTGTATGCCACAGGCAGAATATTTACTGGGAGATTGTTGACCTGTTAAAAAATTATTTATGCATCACCAATTACATAGACTTATTCTTTGGCGTTGATCTTTCAAGCAAGGGCAGAACTAACATACTAATTTTTTTTAAAGCAAAGGAAAAGGCTAAATTTTAGGTTTAAAGAGCACATGTGTGGACCTCAGATTCAGAAGATAAAGAATTAGCGTCAAAATGACATAGTAACATACCAAAAAAATAAATCAGTCATACATATCATTCATGTTATTCCCCCCCCCCCTCTCCTCCCCCCTTCTGGCATTGTAAATACTAGATGGAATCCGTGAAGTGTGCGTGATAAAAAAATGCAGGCACAAACCAAAAGCCAAAGAACCTAATTAACATTTCTCTGAAATTCCTGCCCTCTATTTGATTCAAAAGAATTTATGTTAATCTATTATAATGACCATTCTATTTACATAACATATAAAGAATAATCCATTTTAATAGGAGTTTCTAATATGTAAGGGGGGACAAGAGCACTTGAAGGGATAAGTCAGTTAATCATCACTTAATAAGTATGGAATATCTCGGGAGTAAATATATCTTCAAATTAGAGTGAAAATTGCCCACTAAGACATTTTTTAGCAACCCCATCAACTCAAAATTGTAGGAGAAATATCATTGATGCACTATGGGTACTTATTTTCTACTCACAATGTGCCAAGGAAAAAGAATTCAACTGCAACACCAGCAAAACTGTCACAGGAACAAAGAACAAAAGAAGAAAAGAAAAAATTCAATGCTGCATTGTGTGGCAAGGTGGATCTCATAATGTGCCAAGGAAGAGATGAACACTGCAACAATGGCACAACTGACTCGAAGAAAGAACAAGAAAGGACGGGGGCCAGGAGAGGGGTAGGAAGATTCAACTCCCATTGTGTAATAAGAGAACCCTCACATCTAAGTTCTAACTAACTGCATTGATCAAGATCTTCAGGGATCATAGAGTGGCACCACAATTCTCAAGGCATGTTAAAAGATATATCCAAAATCAGATAAGCAAAAGTTTAATATTTTAGTAATAGGACTCGGATTTCCACTTTGTAACTTGAATTTATAAACGATGTGTAGTACCTCATCTGATATTCCAAAATGTCTTGGTCTCTTCAACACATGCTCAGAATCAGCTGTTTGATAGTCCATAACTGGGTTATTGGTAGGGGGCGTTCTAGGGCGCTTCAAGATGGCTGCCACGATGATAAATAGATAAAAAGGTAGAAATGTATAGAATGAGATAAACAAAATAATTCAGGTATAAAAGCAGGTTGCAAAAGTATCTTGGTGTACGATATAAAGGTTAGAAGTACATCAATTGAGATGGAAACAAAGAAATTATGTAGGAAAACCAAATGCAAAAGTATCTTTTTTTTGGGAAAGATAAATGCAAAAGTATTTTAGTGTAAAACACTTCATGCTTCTCAGGTTTTGCTACAATTCTATGTATCCGTATCCTGATTATATATTGCCAATTACAGTCAACCATAACACCTAGATATGCATTCATATCATATTTACAATTGGAGGTGTCTTGAGCTAGCAAATCAGCTCCAGACACAGCTGGTCAAAAAGTTTTTAAGTATATGTCAATACCTGAGTTGTTAGCAGCAGTCAAACCGATGGGTCCTGCAGAGGCTGAAGGGTGAGGCACAGGAGACGGATTAGCCATCCATCCAGCAAGAGGTGTTGAAAGAGCAACCGGTGTGGGCTGAAATGGCTATAAACATATAGACCAGACTCAGATGAAGAAATTCAAAGTTCAAAACAGTTTAATTACAAGAAAAACAGCATAGTTCTTGTCTACTTTCCACTTACACCATGAGCACTCAGTGGCGGGAAAACCCCAGCCTTAGGGACACCACCCATTAAGGGATTCGTGACGGGAGATGGGGCCCGTGCACCATTTGGTGTTCCGCAACTGTGGTCTACAAATAGTGTCTTAATGTCAGGGTTAGGCCTTGGATTCTTACAAAGTTGATGCTGCCAATTTAAACTGCATTTCAATACAAAAAAAAAAAGATATATATACCTATTACTGAAAGCCAAGCTCAACCATTAGGTCCAAATACAAAATAAAGGAAAAACTTTCTCAAGTACCTCTGATTAATTAGTGTTCGCAATCTCGAGTTCTTCAAGGGAGGAAATTGAAGCTTATCACGAAAAAGGGGGTTAGCCTCTATCAACTTTTTTAGTTCAGCAAGCATTATACCCCTAGCAGATTTAGTATCTCCATATTTAGACAGCTGTTCGTTATCTCTGCAAATCGTTACCATGGAGTGATTTACATAGTCAGTATCATAAGAAATCCAAGAAACCAGGATCTACAAGAACAATTCCGTTGAAGACAATTTCTTCATACCGAAAGTTGTCTAAAGTCAATAGCTGCGTAATTTCCTTAAAAAGCTCTTCATTAAATGCTGCGAACACTTTCAAGTCCTTAACTAAAATATCCACAGCTTTAGCACGATCCCTCCTACAATTATTATTAATTTCATTATCAATATTTCGTACCAAATAACCTACCAAGTAGCGCAAACAAAATAACGAGATAAAGAAGCCATAGTTTTTGCAAATCAAATTCAGTAAGCTTTTTACACATACTTGTCTAAAGCTTCGAGGTACTTCTGCTTGCGAATCTCGAAGAAGATTTTCATCGAGTACCTATTGTCGTCAACCTTCGTGAAACCGGAGAGGTACTTCTCCACCTCCTCCCACTCCCCACTGGTCACCATATCCTCAAAATACCTCATGTTGAAGAAAAACCCTGACTCTAGCTCTAACCTTCACAACCACAATCACCCAAAAATAAATAAATTAATCCATAAGACGATAATAATTTACGCAAACATACACATACACAGGCAACAAAAAAAAATGGAAAATTAACCATACCTGTGAACGGTTTCTTTGAATTTCTCTTCGTCGAGAAACTGAAGTATGAGAAACACTAGTTCTCTGCTGAGCGAAGACATGGCTGTGCAGCTGAGGAACCCGAATAAAACTACCACACAGATTTAGTGCTTCACAGATCGATAGCAGTTGAGTATGCAAACCCCTAAATTACGCAGCGAAGAAATCCAACAACCAAAGCACAAAAGTAGTCTCAGTCCAAGAATTCAACCGCAGAGAAGAATCCATGAAAAAATTCAAGGAAAAGAAGAAAATGAGGAGGAGGAAGAAGAGAGGAGGGTGCATACCGGAAACAAAGATTGGCAGCCCAGATCGGAAGGTTCTACAGAATTTCTGAGAATTATATATTATTTTTGTTTCCTCAATCGCTCTATAGACATTGGCTTTGGAGAATAGAGCTCTCTCTCTCTCTCTCTCTCTGACTCTTCAGTCTTTCATTCGCAACTGACGCGTCTGTTGAGTATTTATACGGAGAAAGAAAGGATTAGGGATTTGGAAAAAAGAATGTGTGTGAGAGAGAGAATCAGGGGTGTGAAGCGAAGAAACAAAAGGTCTCGGACAGATTTATAATTACCGTGAGAGAGAGAGAGAGAGAGAGAGAGACGTGTATTTGTGTGATAAGTAAATTGACTTATTACAAGAGTGATAAGTCTTCGTGCTTATGCAATGGCAATAGATAGGCAAGCGAGCTTATAGGGATCATGAATATGCCCTAGATTTGGATTTGTTTTTACTTGATTTAGGGAGTGGGATTTTCGGGATTTTCCAGGTGCTCACTGCTCTCACACAGCTAATTACTAGTTTCTTTTTTGTCGCTTTTCTTTGGAGGGTTTTAAACTCTCTTTAAAGCTATCATTAATGAGGTGGGCTTTATTGTCAAATCAGGAACTTTGCTCCCTCGCCCAACGTCCTTGTAATGCGTGACCGGACCTTTTTACACGGCTATCGAGACACGCCCTGTAAAAGATCTTTGGCACAGTAACAACCTTGATAAGTTTATTATTTTTTATCATTTATTTATTATTTTATAATATATTTTTAAAAAATTTAAATATTTTTACATTTTTAATTATTAAAAAAAAATAAAAAAATATATAATTTCACTAATAATCAATTCGTTAACTCTTGAGTAAAAATAAAAATAACAAATAAATAATAGGAGGTACCAAATCTATCATCATCCTTCACAGAAAAATTTTTTAAATATGTTTTTTTTAATTATGTTTAATAAGAGATTTAGATAGTCAGTTAAGTTGAGATGAAAGTCAAAATATTAATTTTTAATATTATTATTATTTTAAAATTTAAAATAATTATAATAATTAAATACGATAAAATAAATTAAAAAACTATTTGTATCTTAAGCTTCCCTAAATTGTGTCCAAATAAAAAAGAACATAAAGCATCATGGTCTTAAAAGTTATAATTTTTTTTTTAAATTGTACAATGATATTTACAATTCTATTGTAACATAAAAAAGAATTTTTTTTTTTTTTTTTGCATTGCGTACATACGTAATAATTATATATATATATCTACGACTTTCCATTTATTTTTTATTTTTATAAAGAGGAGATGACATACCGAATGAACTACAAATCAACAGATTTTTCCTTTAACAAAATGTATTATTGTAATTTTTTTTACAATGATGGAATAGCTTTCAAGTTAAAAAGCAAAGATTAGAGTAAAGTATTATTTGGATAGCGAGATAAGATAAGATAATTTTATACGACAGTTGAAAATTGAATAAAATATTATTAGAATATTATTTTTTAATATTATTATTGTTTTAAAATTTAAAAAAATTAAATTATTTTTTATATTTTATATAAAAATTTAAAAAAATTATAATATAAGATGAGATAAAATGAAAGTGAATCTGTTTCCGTATCCAAACGGATTTTAAGAAGTATGACATGATACAAAACTGGTATATTGGAAGCCTATTTTTGTTACATTATCGATTAATTCCTCTATACGGGCCATCAAATAGAAGATGTGTATTATATATCTACGTTTCTAAAGATAGAGATGTTAAGAGTTAGAGAAATATTTTAATTATAAATAAATTATTTAAAAGTATTTTAATGTAATATATTAAATTATAAATTTATTTTTTTATATCTGTATCAGTTCTTTAAAGACCATTTAATTTTATTGCACTCTCAAATTATTGGCAAAAAACTGTGCCATCATGAAGTTGAGTTTTTTAAAATTATTTTTAAATTTTAATTTATGAAAAAGACAATCACATAAAATAAATTTAATAATATACATTATTATCTGTATGGATTTCTTAAATAAAGTTAGATGCACAATAAATACCATAATTTAACCCGTAGTATAGGCAGCGAGTAGAGGACATTGTACAGTTGAGCGAGTAAAGGCTTGAAAGTGAGTTGCCCAGCATCAATACGTTGCTTATCGTACAGGCGTGTGACAGACGTCAGTTGAAATTTGGAAAAGGAATTAACGAAGAAAGATATTTACAACTTATCGTCTCTTTCGTTTTTTTTTTTTTTTTTTCCTTCGAAGTTTTCAAAATATCGTACCGGGGGATATTACTGGTGTAACGTCATTTCGCAATTCCGGCTGTGACGCAAGACAAAGTGTAGACGGTTACAATCAAAAGCTCAATATTCAACTTATTTGTAATCATGTCTAAAGGAGCGGGGGATAATGATCAAGTGGGAAGGACCTCTCCATTAGTTCAGGGAACTATCGTTTCTCTAGTTTTACATGTTAATTTGATAAATTGTATCAAATCACGTCAATTTATAATATTATTTTTTATATAATTTATTTTTAATTAAATTATTTCTTTTGTATAAAAGAATTTCTACCGTTGCAATTAAATTGAGAATTTTTTTTATAAAAATAAATTTATAAATTTATATGATACATTATATTTATTTTATAATAAAATTAGTTTTACAATCTAGTGTACTATATCAAACTATTTCAATTTATAAATTTACTTTTGTATGATCTTTTTATGATTACAGCATTTCTTTTTGTATAATATATTTTAAGACTAAGATATTTATATAAAGTGATGTTATTTATAAATTATTTTATAAAATAAAATTATTTAAAATATAATTATGTAAAGAGTTGTAAAAATGATTATATATCTATATTTTCTTTTAAAAAAATTTATGTACAGTCACTTTTACGTACTTTTTATATACTCTACTAATATAATTAATTATTTTTTTCATATAAAATAATTTTTTTGGTCAATTACGTCAGTATAATGCACAAAAAGTATACAAAAATAACTGTATAAAGTAGAATTTTTTTTAAAAATTTTATAGATCAAGACATGCAATTGAATATTAAAGAATAAATATATATATTTATATATTTTCAATATGACTAGCATTATAAAGAAATCAAAGAGATGTAAACGACAAGCGAAGTGATTGTATATATAAGAATCACTGTCTGGATTAATCTGGCAGTAGCCTTCAGCAATAATTTTGAAGTATATATGCTTTAAATAATTATGCCCCGACCTTGGATTTGATTTTATTAAATTATCATTTCATATTTAGAAGATCTGCAATTGGGATTGTTGTGGGGTTGTTGTAATGTGCCTCTTGGAAGTATAAATAATTTGCGCGAGACTCCTGATCTATTTAAAATTTGTATATAGTGACGTGGCAGATTTGAATCTACGTATTAATTATGGAGCGGTACTGCACCATAGACACGAGTTTAAACAAAACACGCAAGTATTCCATACCACATATTTTTAGTGTGTCTTCGATCGGGATTGTTCTTTACTTTGGAAAGTCATTTTCTATTCGAGTAATGGCGGCATATTTTATTCCTTTTTCAGCCGTAGACTAGCTTAGATGGATCAAAGTATAACTTGTAGAATTTTACTTCTTCAAATTGACGTATGTGACGGCTTTCTATGTCCTCATTTAAGAGACGAAAAAAAATGACAGATTTTTGTCTTGTTTAACGGCTTTCTCATTTATTTGACTGGCAAGAACTAAGAAGTATAGTTATTTAGGAATAATTTAGATATTATTAATAATATCTCGAAATATCTATGAATAATAATACATAGTCTATAAATAATAGTAAAATAATAGTAAATAATTTATAAATAATAATGAAATAGCTTAAGAATGTCTTAAAACAGTTGTGTTTCTAAATATTTTCTTAGACTTTAAAATCTTTGTATTTTTTATCAAGCAATATTTAAAATTACTTTGAAGTTTATGAACATATTAAAAATTATAGTGATATCAATTTTAAAGAATCTTAATATGATTATTACATATTTTGTGATGATGAAAAGTTCAATTGCGATATTTTTTTTCAATTATTTAATAAAATTGGATAGTCCAATTTAAAATGATAGACATGACATTAAAAATTGTATATATGAAATATTAAATATTATAGGATTTGAATGAATTATCTATATTTTCCTAATTAAACAATTTATTTTGGTTGAATTCAATCTCTATTATAAAAATGCTAGAAATTTTGTATAAGAAAAAATCTATACATTAGTCGGTTTTTTTATCTTACACCCCCACACCCTATGTGGAGGTCCAGATTTGCGACACGGTGAAGGTATTTTTTCCGTCTAAAGAATCTTCTTCAAAGTGTTTTTAGGATTGTGACAAGTAATTGGAGTCTGTTATTGTGTATTTTTCTGAGTTTGTAATTGCGTATTTCTTGATTATAAGTACTAAAATGTGATATGAAAAGAGGAATAAATAAGAGTTTTCCTTACTTCTGCAGCTCCTATGCAGTGGATTTTGAAGGAAAAAGAAAGATTAGAATTAAGCGTCGCTTTGAATTCCATGCAAGTTTGGCTCTTGGGACAACTTTCAGTCGGATTTTTCCTTTAACTCGAAGAAAATGAAAATTATTTATTTACTTTTAAAAAAAAATTATCAGCCTCAATTGTGAAGTCTCTCAGAATTTTCCATAATTTCGAATAACAGAAAAGTTGAACATAGACCCGCTCCCATAATATTAAGAGCATTAGCATTGGATTGGCTATTTTATTCTTCAAATTTTGACTAATATGTAACTTTTTCACTTTTAACTAATCATTCAAAACTTAAAGTCTACATTGGATTAGTCATTCTATTCTCTATAATAATAAAATATTATTATTTTTTATTAATTATATTTTTTTAATTAATTTTTTTTTATTTTCATAATCTTCAATAACCTCCAATAATCATATTCATTTTCATTTTCACAATCCAACAATCTATAATATAATAATCTCATATGAATATAGATGATAAAATCTTATATGAATAAAAATATCATATTTATAATATAATAATCTTAAAAAGTACTTTTAGACTTTATATAGTTCTTTTCATATTTGAAAAGAAGAATAGATTTACTATTACTCATAGTTTGGATGAAAACAATTTAGCTAATTCAATGTGGAGCAAATATGGATGATATTGGCTAAATTTGAAGATGCAAAGGTATTTGGCTAATCCAATGCCAATGCTCTAATCACCACACAGTGCCGTCTTTGACACGACATCTTCTTTTGAATCTTCCATTTTAAGGAAGGATCCAATCAGTCATTCTTTTGATTTTAGTACGTACGTCTTGGTGGCGCACATTCAAGTTTGGACATTCTGAAAAATAAAAGAACTTTGAACATGATTTCTAGGCTTGTCCAGAACAATAAAAATGTGGCATGCATGCATGGTGATGGATGGCGGCAGGAAGATTCCTTTGTTTGATCATCTTCCGGTCGTGTCCAATTTGTTCAAATCATTTTGTTGCCCGAGGTTAAAAATGTGGATGGATGGCTAGCTCTGACATTAATTAATTGGATGGATGCAGTGGGGTCCCTTTTTTATTTTTTTCCCTTTTTGTGACTTTCTTAATTCCCAATAGTTGTTAATGAAGAAGTAGGTATTGCAATATAGAGAATCATGTGAAGTTTTCGAGTAATGCTTTACTCTGTTTTAGTATTTAAATATCAGCCCAAGATGAGTAAAAGTATTAATAAATCTGAACTTATGTTTGGTTTTTTAGAATTATGCATGGCATGAACTTAATCATCATTGTCTTAGTTGATATTTTATGATGAAATTGCCAACTTGTTGATGTGATTCGAAAGCACCACTAAATACGTTGCACACTAAAAAAAATCCTAGAAGGTATTTTTTCATCTGTCCAAATTATAACATGGTAAAGCAACTTATCATGTTAGTTAGATGTTTGTACTATGTGCAGGGAGAAGCGAGATGTGATTTGTTCGTTTGGACGGATATACTTCATTTGTTAGAGGATAACATTCGTACAAGAGAATATATTTTAGAAGATGTGGCATGACATATTGCGGCGCAAGTATGAAGTTCGAAAAATGGAAGATAGATAGAGAGAGAGAGAGATAACTCTTTAGTAAGAAAAACGAAAATTATTATGTTTGTACTGAGTTATATTAATTGTAATAGTTTTAGTTTGGTTCAGATAAACTGTAACATGTAAATAGATGTGTATGATCTAGATGGTTTATTAAATGAAAAAGTTAATAATTATGTCAAACAAGTAAGTAATTATTAAGCAGCACATTAATTATGCAAAAAAATTAATAACCACGTCCAATGGATGAAACTTGCAAACACTTAAGCATGAAGAGCACGGTGCTATGCTAAAGAAACTATATAGAACCCATAATATAGGTAGCCAATCTCAATATTAGATAAAGCCTTGTCCATAAATAGACATCACTCCAAATGCTTGAAAGTGGAAACTTTTAGATAATGACATAATCAAAGTCCACATCTGTGGCCACATGTTCCAATAGATCAAAGATCCATGACACCAAGTGCAAGTAACCAAATCTTGTAAAATGAACTTCCTACTACTAATTCTCAGCTCCATTAGATTGACAAGAAAACTTAGGATATAAACCAAACTTCGAATCCAATGGTCTTCATCTCAGTCCAGATGCTTACCCTCATTTTCCCAGAATCTAAACGGAACAGAGCATAATGAACCCACCCAACCCAAATGCACAGATTGTATAAATTACACAAATTCCCTTGCTGATCTTCAATTTTCTTCTTCACCCCACTTCTAATGTCAAATTTTCAATAATTCAAAATAACTAGAAGATCTGGAAAATCCATCAAAATGTAGAACCATAAAGGCAAAACTTGAAGAATATCTGCAGGGGGATACTGCATGCACGATCATGTTGAGCTACATTACAACTTAAAACAGGGTCGTGCTGTAAAGCACGCAAGGTATCAAAGAATAGTAACACATATTCGCTCCACATGACTGTACATGGTATTCCACCACATGTTTTCAACTTTTCTCAGTCACCTTGTGAGGGGCCAAATAGAGTAAAATTTGCAATAATCGAAGTAGTGATTTCCATTCGCTCTATGTAGAGTTTATGCTCTCTCATTGTGGTGTAAAAGAAAAAAGTCACATGTCTATCTTTAGAGGAAAAACTGCAATAAACCTTCCATATTATAATCATCTTTTTCTTTTTCAATGTCGCTTTCAAACTATTCATTTATTATTTTCCATCCCAATCTTAAATATAAATAGTAAGAGAGTAATGCTAGATATAATTATAATATATGCAAGTCTTGTATACTCTATTTAAATAAAGTAAGATCCATCACTAAAAAAATAATTTTTTCATACAGATCTCATATTTACTTATTTTTTCAAAAGAAATATGCGCAACTTGCATACTTTGGATATAAATAAGATACATATCTTTTAAGATCTTATCCTTAAAATGGATGAAAAATAAATTATGCGACAAAATTTTTAATTGTCGGCTAGTTAACATAAATGATACTCGACAGGGATAGATGGGTTGTGTACAGTACAGTACTCGCCTCCATTTTTTCTTCCCAAAGTCAAGGTTACTATTATTTTTAGTAATTTAAGAATCTGCTGTATAAATTTTGACAGTTTATAGTTTTATACTATATTTTCTCAGTATTTTTAATATTTTTCCCTTTCAAAAGAGGCGACCTTTGAAAACAAGACAATTATTAATAAATATATTACAGCCTTTTGTTTTAGAAAAAAATATTTGCACTAGCTGGATTTTTAAGAATTTTTTAAAATAAAAACAATACAAGAATTAACATAAAGTGAAATGGATTTATTATGCATTAATTACCATTCACTCTCACACCCCACACTTATAATTTTTTCATAAAAAGTGAAGGCGCTTTTTATAAGGTGTGGGGTGTGAGATGATGAATAATGACTGGTGTAAAAGAAATTTCAAAGCGAAAGGAGATCCATTTTGAGACACAAAGCAAATAAATATTTTTATGAGCCTCTATGTAGAAACCGAAGATCAATACAGATTTTACTCAGAAGCAGAGTTTGTGCGCTAAAATGCACGTGTTTTGATAAAAGCGCTTCACATCAACATTTCTGAAGATTATCTAAACTTATCTTGCAAATATAAGTATGTCCTTGCTTTCATTGCTTGCCCATTAGAAGACCCCTTTTATTGCTTGCCCATTAGAAGACCCCTTTTATTGCTTGCCCATTAGAAGACCCCTTTACCTGCCCGCCTACAACGAATCTATCCCTATTCTCCTTGGAAAAGAGTAATGACATTGGCCATAAATGGAAGTAGTGCTAGCAATCTTCTGCTAGAAGAGCTGCAAAACAAAATGCAGATGTTCATACGAAATGCAGATGGAATCAAATAGACAAAAGAAACAGGCAAAGCAGTATTCTGTTTATATCAAAAGGGTATCCTTTCGCAGCTACTAATTTAGGCGGAAAAAGTTGAGTACAACTCTCATTTGTTCGAGTGCATTAATAAAGGCAATCCAAAGGAATGAGCGCTATATTTTTCACATCCTCGGGAACTTCCAGGCATTAGGGCCTCTTTATTAGAAAAAGGAGACGTGACAACCCAAGTTCCAAGCTCCAAAATTCCAAAATTTTGTACTTTGGATGACCAGAAACCTTCATTCCGATGTTCTCAAACAGCCCCCTGGGAGAAGGAACCCAAACTTATCTGCATTCTCTATCAAGTAGGCAGGAAGATGAACAGCAGAAGCCGATCGGGGAATTGATCCCATCTTTTTAATCAACTCCCGGAAGGTGTACTCTTCAGGTAGCATATCGAAGAGATCATTGCCCCTGCAAATGAGCTCCTGTATTCTTGCATGATCTAAAAAATCTTTCTGCTTTACACGTTCTGCATGGCTATAAGCAGTCATCTTAAACACAAACTCCTGGATGTGCCGAAAACAAAAGCTACAGTGCCATCCAGCATCAGAGAAGATAAGATCAGTTTGGCGAGAATGCCGGTAAAGGGTGTCAGGGCCATAGATGTGGGTTGTGGCTCGCCAGCTGCTATAATCCACGGGGAACTCAAATGAGTACATATAGTGCCGGAGCTCGAGATGCATTACAGGTGGCACCCCATCACACCATTGCATTAGTTTCACGGTATGTGGGCTTGGTATCTCATCAGTATCTGACATGATAAGAATGTCACCATAAGAAATCCCTGACTGGCGAACTAACCGATTCATAACCTTACGTTGTTGGGTCTCGAGTTCAAATGGGTGTTTGTATGATCCGTGAACTGCCACTTGACCAGACAAGATACCATGGACAAATTTCCCCTCAGCAAAAGCAAATCGAGCTCGGTTTGAAGAAAAGAAGAGAGGCTTTGGAATGCCTGTGAAGGTGGTATTGGACTCGAGGATTACAAACTTTGTGACATAGGGATAAAGCTCACGCCACCTGATCTCCAGTATGTCCAATTCATTGCTGAATAAGATGGCATCAAAAACATTACGGGGTTGGGAGCGCCGGGACCAGCCATGGAGGTGGCAAAGGTGGTCCATTGATACATTTTCTGCATAATAGTGTGGGAGGTGTTTGAAGGGGGGTGGGGCATTGTCCCATAGTGGTCGGAAAAAATAGGATATGTTCTGGCCATGGGTAAAAATTCCAATCACACAAATAGGAATAAGTATCAGGAGTATGATGAAAAGAAACTTAGGTGGTGATCGTCTGGAGATCAGGCTGACAGCTCGTGTTGCCATGTCTTGAAGGAGAATGATTAGGATAACTACTTGACATGGTTGTGCCAATTCAACAACCGGAAAAATCAAGTGCCTTCCAAATTCGCTCACCTGCATAAAATCAAAATATATATTAGGAACTCTATGATAACTACTTTTATAAACAAATTAATGCAAGAGCTAGCCAGTAAGGCCAGCACCAGGCAATGTTAAAAGAGGAAACTGCCTACAGAAAGAAACTTTCTAGTCGAATCACGTTCAATCATCTAAGCATTAACAATCCCTTCTCCAAGATAGATGGAAAATTTACCGTAACATAATATTCATCACTCTAGACAGGCAAAGATGTTTTGACAGGTAAAGACAGGCAAACATTTAAATCCAGTATAAAGTATCCCCAACCTCTGGGTTTCTTTTGAAATTGGTCTAAAGAGTTCTTGATGCATAAACCCAAATGCAGTTCACACCGTCAGCACAAGTTTATTTGTAGCACAAAGATCACATGGGTGATAATCCTCAAAATCTTTTTTTTTTTTTGATAAGTAATCGTCAAAATCTTACAAAGAGATAAAGAGTTCTTGATGCATAAACCCATATGCAGGTCACGCTTGTCAGCACAAGTTTATTTGTAGCACAAGGATCACATTGGCGACAATCCTCAAAATCTTACAAAGAGATAAAAGAATGGTCTGCTAACCATAAAATATGGAATTCTTTTTATCAGTTATAATGAAGAAATTCAAGGGCCTAACTCATCTCATAAAACCGGTTCTACAAGAAAGGATTACTCATTCCTTATAAATATGCCCAAGACCTTATCCACAGGCAATGTGAGATTATTTTTCAACACCCTTCCTCACATGAAAGCCAGTATTTTTCCTGATCCTTGTCACGGAGTAAGTAGTGTGAACCCCCATTCGTCTTGTGGTAGGCTCTGATACCATAAAAGAATTCATAGACCTAACTCATCTCATAAAACCGATTCAACAAGAGAGGATTGTTCATTCCTTATAAACATGCCCAAGATCTTGTCCACAAGTAATTTGAGATTATTCCTCAACACCCTCCCTCACGTGCAGGCCAGTATTTTTTTCCTGGTTCTTGTCACGAAATAAGTAGTGTCGGCCCTCATTCATCCTATGGCAGGCTCTTGAAGAAGTTCATGGGTCTAACTCATCTCATAAAACCGGTTCTACAAGAAAGAATTACTCATTCCTTATAAACATGCCTGGGACTTTCACCACAGACAATGTGGAATTATTCTTCAACATATAATGCCTCCTTACATCTTACCAATTGCAGTGGACATCATTTACATGAAAAATGAGAAATATAGGACCCACATGAAAAAATTAAGTTCTCAATAGAGGACTCCAATCTTTTTCAAAAGGAGTGCGCGGCGCTTGCACAATCTATGACTCTGTATCTAGCATTACTCTTTAGATGCAGCCCTACATTGGTTCTCTTCCCTATGGTGCAACCCTTAGAGATGCACTCAAAGTTGAGATCCGCATAACCAAGAAAGAAAACAGGATCTTGCAAAACTCGAACTTGTCCTTACAAAGGACACTGTGCTTGAAAGTCTAAGGGTTATGCGGATCCACATAAACAAACAACACTGTTGTGAGCTGGGAGAGGACTAGATTTCCGTAATAAAAAATTGTAATGACAAGCTAGTTAAGACCCGGAGAAAAGTGTGGAAGATTCTTATAATTATAAAAAATAATAAGGAAAATAAAATAGAAATATAGAATATGCAACCTCTTTCTCAGGGAAATGTTAAACATGCTCAGAATCTATCTTGCTTAAAGATTTAGGGAGGAAAGAGAAACATTTAGATTAAAATATCTAACATTTTCCTGTAACCAATTTAGAGAACTTTGTGTTCTTAATAATTATATGACTGCAACAGTGTCGGTCCCCATGATTCACAACCTGGGTTTCCAATAAAAACCTACTCAAAAAAGGGAAAAAAGATGGAAAAATAGAGCGCCGTGTTTTAGCCCAAATACATGAGTATGATCACTCACATTACGAGCTGGAATTCGTTGAATTCAGGACATTGCAGTATAAATATGCATATAAAGCACAATTATTCTTTACAGGACATTACAGTATGTATGAGATGAAGCTCAAAGTGAAGGGCATTGAAACAGATGCATCAAATTTTGCAGCATAGCTAACTAAAATTGGCACATAAGGAAATAAAGCTTATTTTTTGGGGGTAAGTTTCCAAACATTCAACAAAATATTTAATGGTTCAATGAAGAAGGACAAGTAATTCTTACAATAGCTCATCCCCAAATGGAAATTGGTAAAGGAACAGCAAGATATAAATTGTAAACCCAAATACAAGATATAATGGAAAATCTTCCATTTAATGAAACAAAGTTCAAATAAACTCGAAAAGAAGTACGGAAAATCCCGCTTCAAACTAATACTCACGATTTTGCATTTGCATAGGTCCTGAATGCATTCCCGCCAGTTCCAGTTCCACAGAGAGAGAGAGAGAGAGGCAGAGTCGAGTGCCCACGTGAGACTGAGATGGCGGACTGAAGCAAGGAGAGACAACCTGAGGACAGTTTCCATCCCCTGCGGGTCTGCAGTTGCGACCTTAGGGTTATTGAAAAGGTAAACCAACGAAAGCAAGACGCGTGGAGGAACGAACAAGTGTTATTTGCTAAGGATACCGCTTGAAAATTTTACTCTAATTACTTGTCCTATAAATTTGTTAAGAAAATTACTTCGTCCATATAAAAATACTAGTTATTCTATTTTCAATTAATATAATATAAAAATTATATTAATTTTTAAAATAGTTTTTTATAATATTTTTTAGACCTAACATTTATCATTTGTTGATCATCTCCTCGCGACAGTCATACCCGTGAAATTAGTCATGAGTTATTTTCAGTTTTTACTTTATCTTTTTCTGGTTTATTAGATTTTTAATAAGAGGCACTTGTTTCAATTTTTTAAAGAGGGAGTAAATCATATTTTTCTTTTAGTTTGAGAAACTGATTGTAAAAAATTAATAATTTGATGAGAAATTATATATTTTTCTTTTATAGTTACATGTTTTTATATTGATAAGGAAAATGATAGAAATACAATTATTTTTATAACTTTTATATGATTATATTTTAAATGAGGAATATTTTTATAAAATAACTTATATAAAAAGAAAGCTATATATACATCTATCGTTACTCTATTGATAATTTGGTATATGGGTCGTAACTTCTCATGTCCAATGAATAACTACGAAAGAGTAATACAATCCTTTTTTACAACTTTGATATAATCATGGGTTAAATTGAAAATATTTATATAAAATGATATTATTTTTATAAATTATTTTATAAAAATATCTTTCATTTAGAATATGATTATAAAAATATTGTAAAAAAAACACTATCATTTTCCAATTATATATGAAAAAAAATGATAGTTGTAGTCGTGAGTACATAAGTACTGTATAATCATTTTGAAAAAAAATATGAATAAATATTATATTCAGATTAAAAAAATTAATTTTTTAATAGTAAATTTTATTTTTTTTTTAAAATGATTATACAGTATTTGTATATTTCATGACTACATATAGCATTACTCATATAAAAAACAATATCATTAGCAAAAAAAATGACTGACGTGTCCTTCGAGGCTACCTTGCCATCCACGTCAGCTGACGAAGATTGCTAACGTTGTTCGCTAACGTGGCAAAGATTGCTAACTGTTTATTTTGTAATCAACTGTTAAATGATTCGACTTAGCAGTAAACACTATGATACGATTAATGAAATGTGAAGTCAAGCCAGGCGGCTGACGACCTACGAAAACGTGGTTGGTCCGAAAACTGTAATTAATCCTTTAATTAATCAGCTGTCTTTCTTTAATTGGACCTTATTATAAGGATTAGTGACTTTTTTGAGTCATTTGATTGAAGCATCTAAAAAATTAAGGCTTTTAAGTCAAGTGAGACATTATATATTAATTAATTTATGATGAATAATATACAGACTTGAAACCCACTGGACCACTAGTACTCAAAAGTATATTATATTTTTTAGATCAAGTTCTTACAAACTTACTGCAAATTTTACTACAAATTTCTTACAAATTTACTGCATATTAATTATTTGAAAATATATTTTTTTTAATGGGCAGTTTCCTGATGATCTGGCAATGATCAACCAGTCAAATATCTCTGGGCTATAAATATCAAACAGTTGCAATTCATTGCAGACTATCAGCAACCAGAGATCTAAGAAAAGAAAACAGCTCCTCGGTAGATAGGAACATTGAAAGCTTTGAAGCTACAAATGCTTACCGGCCCTGAGGGCTCATAATTAAAGTCATGCAAAGTTAAGCTCGTCTTAGTGATGAAGTGATCTCACATGATTTGTAAGTTGATATGTAAATAGGAATACTAAATTAAGATGTTTTGAGTGGATTTTATGAGTTTGTTGAGATGTGTTTGAATATATTAAATAGATTGAGACATGTTTTAAATTTTTTATAAAAAATTGAAGAAGTAGCACATCTCATCAATAATTAATTTGAACCAAGTTAAGATGAGCAGCTCACCACCCAAACATACCCTAAGTATCCACTGCCAAAATATTTGATGTACAATATCGAGTCACCAATACATGATACATACTCGGAGGAATTACATAGAGTAGTGCTACTCACACCGAAAAGTGGGTACCGAACAGTGCAATTTTTTTTCCTTTTTTCTTTAAATATTTTTAAAATCATTTTAAACATTTAAAATAAATAAATAAAATTTACAAACTTATTAAAAAGTACTTTTTTAATCATTAAGTAAAAATAAAAATCAAATAAAATAAAATTTGGTGGGAGTAGAGTTTCTCATTATATAAAGCCAAGATCGATGTCAATAGTAAAGTAAGAAGAATAAATTAGTTCAAATAAGAAAAAGACATTTCAAGTAAATTAAATAGAATTATTCTATTATTAAGTCAGTGTGTAAAGCACACAATTTACGTAATTTAAATAGTAATATTTGATTTGTAATATTCAAATTTTAAAATTTATATTCTAAATCAAATTATGTTACATAAGCAGTGTGTGATACTATAGATACTTTAGAATCGCTTGCACAAGTAGTTATAAAATTATGTATATATATTTCATTTTGGGGTAAACGGTTAATTATGGGTTATCCATATATATAGGTTATACAACTAGTTAGGTTGTTCTTGATCTACTACATGCATAAACCATATATTAATTACATACTCATCCAAAATTTATGCAAATGAAACTGCATTGAGTAATTAATTTATATAAAGCTAAACTCGGAGCGTGCTACAGTTAGCTAGCTAGCTCAATCAACGGCTACTCTTCAGTAATTTGATACGTTGCACCGAACGACTGAAAGATCTGCAAAACCATATATTCCATGAGTTACAAAAAAAAAAAGTTTCATACCTCGAACAATTTAATACGATTCTTAATTTTTTCCTTTTTTTTAAAAATTATTTAACATATTTAAATTAGAGAAAAGAATTAACAAAATGATTGGGCCTGCACTAGTTTAGTGGCTGCCAAGTTGGTCATCTTGGCTACCTGTTTATGCAATCAATTCAACGCTTAAATCCAAACATTTTTAGGACGTTTTTCCTTTTTATGAGCTCAAATTGCAGTTGATAATTAAATTCATACACATTACCTCCAAGATACATCTTCAGTAAATAGCCAGTCTCCTTCCCTGTCCTGGTAAGCAAGCTTATACTGGTTTGAATCCTTCTGACCCGTTTCCAACCACCCTTGAAACAAAACCAAAAAAAGGAAAACATGTCAATCCCCTGCTTCGCTGTTCCTCGTTGAACAATATATTCCTATACAAAAACTTTCATAAATTGTACTTACATTGCCCGAACATGTCCATTAAGGTCTCTGTGAGCGTTTGGAAAGAATGATGGAGGCTTAAGTCGATCTTTCTTGCTATTGGAACTCCTTCCATCTTCACCTTCACGTACGTTGAGTTTGATCCTCTGATTCCACAAGCAAATCCATTCTCCAGCCCTACTGCCCGATTGTTCTCGTGGCAAGGCCTCTTATTCCTCCACCGTGACCTAATGGGTGGCCACCCCACCAGACCATCTCCATTATCGCCATCTTTTCTATATTTCAATTCAATCAAACAACTTAAATCATTCTTTTACTTACCCAAAAAAAAAGCCCCAAAATTTCCAGAATATAAAAAGGAGAGATAGAACTTACTTGTTATTAAAGGTGACTAAAGAATGATTCTCGAGGTCTTTGGGGTCGTCTTCCTCGTTTGGATGGAGGTTCCAAAGCAGCAAAGGAAGCGTTCGAGGCACGGTGCTATCCGTAGCATTCTCAAAGGTTTGGTCGAAACTACGTTTTTTGTTGTTGTCGTTGATGTCGTTAATATCTGTGCAGCTAGACGCAACAGTGAACGATCTGTTCGAGATGGCTATCTCCTTTGGCTCAGAAGCGAAGTAATTCAAATCGAACCCTTTGGGAGGATTGCTTGGAAGAGCGAGACCCAGTTGAAGTTCCATGTGTGATCAATCCAACAACAACAAAACAAAAAGACTTAACCCAAATAAAATAAGAAACAAGAACGGATTTTGTATATGTGAAAGCAAATTGGACAAGTGAACGACTTCGGGTGGCGTCTAGGAAATCTGGGATTCTTCCACCTAGTAGGGGTTTTAATGGCGCGCGCGCGCGAGAGAGAGAGAGAGAGGACATAGAACGAGAGACAGCAGTAAATGGGGGATAGCCCGGGGTGGGCGGGAGTGGGGACAGGGTGTTGGGAAACAAAGTGGAAAGGAGTCGATGTCAGTGCTCCACTTTAGGGCGACCCAGTTGCAGTGCTGTTCCTTTGCTCATTGTTTTCTGAACTTTAGTCCCCACGCCCCAACAACACTTACCCTCTTTTTAAAGCTACTCACGCGCATCCGGCATCCCATTACTTCTCCGTACTTGGGGGGCACACACTACTGTGCTAGCTCCTCTTCCTTGGAAATTGTTCTTTTCTCATCATGTACGTGTAATTATAGAATGACATCTAGATTCTTTTGGTCTCCATCCCACGACCAAATAAATCACGATTAAAATCAAAGATTCGTTGAAATTGAGGGTTCATCTCATTACTACATATAAAGTATTTTTTAATTATTTATTCAATAAAATACTAAAAGATTCTCTTATATTTTACCACAAAATTTAGGTGGATCAGAAAAAAGTTAGTAAATTTGAACTACGTGAAAAAATTTTCATCGGTTTTTTATACTCTCCGAATCTCTAAATTTTAAAAATTTTAGGAAATCAATTTAACCTATTTGACAAAATAAGCACTCTATCCTGTTTCCTATTTTAAAGTATAAGTTTAGGATGTAAACAGTAACTCCTTATATCTAGAGAGTCATTATCCATTTTCTAAATCAATTTTTGTATATATTTTATAGGGATCAGTTAAATATGTAGAAATAAAGTAGTATATAATAAAAAAATTATTTTAATTGAATAAAAAAATTACTAGAGAATGAGATATAAAAACTTTTTAAAGATAAATAAAATTTTAAAAAATATAATTTCTAACTAAAATTATAAAAAACCGGACGTCAATACTCTAAGCGAATGTAAATAAGATGGTGTTATTGCGGACGTTGTGTCCACGCTCCGAATCTGGTGGTCCTCCATGAGCTGAACTGAAGGATCTTTCGTGACCAAGACTGTAGATTCGATTTAATTCCCTTTCCTTTTTTTAATGGTTCTGAAATTTCCTAATTAAGTGAGCTAGTGTCAGGAGAGTCAAACCGTGGGACGAGGGTGGCGGGCCCCGCACACTTTAACATTCTTGTACTCAAAGTGTTGGACATGTTCCTTTCCTCTGTGTGGTTGGGTTCGCTACACGTTTCTTTGCTTTTCTGCTTGATGAGTCCTGACTTTTCGAACTACGCGGCATTATTATTAACTTTTATTCTAGATTAATTATCGACCGGATTAATAGTTGCATTCAAGTCATGGTAATTCGGATTTTTATTTATTTTTTCTTTTCTGAATTTATTATGATTTATATTAAAATTAAACTCTATATGTATACTATCTTCAATATTAAATCTTAAAGATTTTATGAGTTAAGTAACGCTCATAAATATATGGTTGATGGCTTACTTAAGTTTGAGAATAAAAGAAAGTTTTCATTCAAGTATGACAAACACACTGTCGTGTTTAATGCATAAATAAGCATTGAGCCAAACTTAATTAAACACGGCGAGATAAGAATTTATGGTAATGAATAATGTTAAATATAGTTATAGATTGTATAACTATAATTTATTTATTTTGAAAAAGAGTGAGATCTATTATTAAAAGAAATTAATTTTTTTATATGTATTTTATATATTTTTTTAAAAAAAGAATATGTGATGTTTATGTACTCTATGACCGTAAATATTATTTCTCTATAATAATATATACTGATAAATAAAAAATAAAATATTTCATTATGAGATTTTGACTAATGCTATATAATTATCATTACGGCGAAGTTAGTGACACGTGGATCGTGGAGTACTACTATCTATAGACAAAGACTTGACAATAAATAATTAGGAGATCAGTACTGATCATGTGTTGGCTGGTTTATAGTTGTTTAGAAAGTGTCATCGTGTTTGTGCGAGACATATGTATATATAATATATATATATATATATATATGTAAGATATTCATGATGTTACAAAACTAACTGCATGCAAACACACGTGGTACGTACGTGTTTAATTGTTTTGGTTATGTTTGATGCTCGGCTGTTACTAATACAATCCAACACGATATTATAGTACTTGTCGTGTATATATATGGTCCCTCGTTCACCTACATACGTCCAAGAAAACATAGTTCCCAGAGTTTTAACTTTTGCCCCCCTCCAACCAAATTGCATCATATATATAAAATATCGGTTCCAGCTTGTCAGTGTAGCTCGATCGAGGAGGACTTGAAATGAATATAGATTGAAAGAAAATTAACCACACGGCCGGGGATGATTTCACGTGATCATGATCATCACCGGCAAGCCCACGAGATCCCTGCGCGCATCATCGACGTTGAAGAACCCGCACGAGGCATGCAGTACTACTGCTATGTGGTGGCATGCATGCATGCACCCATATTAATAAAACAAGTCCCATATTGCATATGTTTAACCTAAATGAAATCATGGTGAGATCATATATATATATATATATACATACATATCCAGCTAGCACTGGTCCATGAATTTCATAGGAAAGGACCACACCCACATGGTTCATAACATTTCCAATTATATTCCTCCATCGGTCAGTTTACAGTTGAATATATGAGCACAGATGCTTTGCCCATTTCAATGGGTGAAGGATGAGTACTTGACCTTTAAGGCTGTGCTTGGACAACGAGAAGTGTTGAGAAGTGTTGAGAAGTGTTGTAAAAAAGTAATAATAAAATATTGAATAGTAGTAAAAAGTAGGTAAAAAGTAATGAATAGTAGTAAAAGTAGGTGAAAAGTAATAATAAAGTAGAGAATAGTAGTGAGAGTACCTCAGAGTACCTCAGAGTAGTCCGTTTACCAAACATAGCCTAAGTCTCTCGTTATATGTAGTCCACTTGCTTTATTGAAAAAAGGGTAGTTCCTGTGTATATACGTTGGGCTAGCTAGTTGGTTTCAACGCATGAAAGAATTACTAAAAAGAAATGACTTATAGGTTATTTATAATCATTACTATATATAAAAAAAATATTTATGAAAAAATATTTATAATAAAAATAGATTCATCTTAAAAAATAATAATAATAAATAAATAACAACAAATCAGCGTAATCGTCACAAAAGGAGGGACCGGCTCCCCGGTCATGCACGCCTCTAGCCAGGTTGGTATAACATTTCAAAGCTCCATCTTTGATAAATTAGGTCCCCCGGCACCATTTGGGTCCACCAAAGTTGATTTTATATATGCTCTTGCTTTAGCCGAAAACTACCCTTGTCCATGCATGTGTGATCAAAAGCATTTATTCCAAATTAGCTAGCTATCATAAGTACTAACTCGAGCTAATTAAAAAATATTATAATTGGAGCTAGCTCACTTTATAAATATTATTATTATAAAGGATAAAAACTTCTAAAAAAAAAACCAATTTGATTTTGACTTGATTGTATTTTTTAAAGTACGCGTGTCCGTGTTTATAATTAATTCAGAAATTGACCTTTCATTAATTAGTATGTATGGCGTGAATTGGCCGGAAAATGTTTTCCTGAACTGGATATTGTTGGTTGGTGATGTTTTGACTTTGTAGCCTGATTGTCGGTTTAGGGCCGGCTCTTTTTTGTTTTTTTTCCACATTTGCCTTCAAGATAAGCAAGGGATAGTCATAGATACCCCATCATCCATGCTGTTTGGTTTTGAATTGAAGGACCGACAGAATGGTATCGTGCCATTTGTGTTCATCATGGGACCATTTGACGCCTAATCATGTTCCAGATTCCATCTTCTCATCATTCACTCCCTCCCCTAATGATTTTGCTAAAAAAGAGGATCTACTTTTGCCATACATACCGGCCTGCTCCGCATATTAATTAATTTTTGAGCTGTTGGTAACACAATTTTGGTGGTAGAGTTTAAGGGACTACTTGGAGTTGTGATAGAAGTCTTAAAAAACTGTTTAAATTGTCTTAAAAGCTATTTAATAGAGAAATTAGATTGTTTAAGTGTTACATATTAAAGTGTTTTTTAATTTCAAATAAGCTAAAAAGTACGTGTGAGGAAAATTATCATTTTGTTAATAGTTTTCCTCAAACGTGCTTTTGCAAATAATGTGTAATATAATTCGAATTTTAAAAAAATTATCAATGAACGAAAATACTCATACAATTTTAAGATAATAATAATTTTCAAACTTTCAAATATATGGTCATAATCGGTCATAATCAATATAAAACTAAATAATCGACATTTCTACCTGAAAACACTTTTTAAATTTGTTTCCAAACAAATGTAATATGTTTGAAAGTGATTTAAACGTATGGTTACAAAATAGTAAATAAGTTTTTAATAGTAGAACTTAATACTTAAACTAGAAGCCCTAAAGCTATACGCTATATTTTTCACTACAATCTCAAACATGCACTAAGTAATGCTCTACTATTAAAAAGTTATCTATTGTTTAATAACCATATGTGTAAAACACTTTCAAACATATTATATTTATTTAAAAATAAAAAAATACTTTTAGAGATAGAAATGACAAAAAAAGTCATTTGAGGTAGTGTCGTACTTGTGATAAGATTAGATGACAAATTTGTAATTATTTAAAAGTCGTATAGGCATTTTCTCCTATTGATAGTCTTCTTTAAAATTAGAACTACTTTCTGTATTATTTGAAAAATCATGTTTGAGGAAAAACATAAAAATGTTCCTAAAATATATCTTTAACTTTTGTTAGAATAAAAAATACTTTAATATATAACAATCAAATATCTTAATTTTATTATTAAAGAGTTTTTTAGACTATTTAAATACTTTTTACGACTTTTAATGCAGGACCAAACAAGCCCATAGAACTTGGACCCATATAATGGCTAGCATGTTCCTAATTAATATCACATCTATAAATTAGGAGTGTTAATATGTGGCACGATTTGTAAATTCAACACGAATACGATACAGAATTAACGGGTTTGAGTTTGATGTTAACAAGTTCAGGTCAAAACGGGTTGACCTGTTAAGACACAACTTATAAACAAGTCAACTTACTTAATATGAAATCAACTATTTTTGACCCATTTAGAATTTATTTCAAAATTAAAATTTTACTATTGTTAAACTGTACTATTGGTATTTCTTAGTATGACTATATTTTTATTGTTGATATTGTAATTTTAGACCTATGCTCATATTTGTTATTGAATAGTTTGTAATATTGGTTTTGTTATATATTAAGATTTGAAAAATATTGATATATATTTTTTAACATTATATTGTGGTTATTAATAAATATAAATTTTAACTTTTCTGTGAAATTATATTAATCAGGTCAAATGAATTATGTGTTTTAGTTCAATCCATTTACATGAAACAAACAGGTTTAAATAGTTGTGTCATGTTAACATATTTTTAATTAATTATTAAACATATTAAAACGGGTGATACGACGTGATCCGTTACTTAAATGAGTCGAGTTAAGGTTTGGAAGTTTGATTCGTTTAATTTAACGGATTGGGTTTTGAATTGACTTATATAGTCAAATGTTCATGATAACTTGACACGACACGTAAACACGATTTGTTACCCTAACTATAAATCTGTGTCAAATAATCTGTGTCAAATACTTACTTAAAGAGGACATTAACATCCACTACATTTTATCATTTATTTCATTGACAATAATTTAATTCTTATCATGAATTAACATAGAAAATAATATATAAATTTAAATAAATGATGTGACACAATCTTAATTATGTTGATGCACATGCATTGGAGTTTTTTATAAGATTAAAAATATATATACCTTGTCATTATTCCCCATGTTGGATCGAAACCAGAAGTAATAATCTTTTTGCATATATAGATCAGCAATTCCCAGAGTCGGCCACTCATTAATTTCCTTTTTAATTCTGTGTATTAGGGGCCTTTGCCTTGTTTTTGCTTTCTTCCATTCGACAAGTAGACGCGGGAGCTGGACTATAAAATCAGAGAAGATTAATGTTATATACAGTTATATTGTGTAATTATTACACATTTTTTTAAAAAAATAATAAAATTTATTATTAAAAAATTATTTTTTCATGTAAATCTTATATTTTTTCATTTTTTTAAAATGAATACACGACGCTTGCTTATTCTATGATTGCAAACATCATTTCTCATCAGAGAAAGCCATCTACTTTGGATAGCCTGTCCATAAAAGTAATATAATTCTACTCATCATTCCTACATGACCATACACCACCCATAATTTTTTATCTTTTTTTTAATAAGTATGTAGCTTAAGGATGATGTGTAAAATAACTTAATTAGTTTAGTAGGAATAAAAAAAAAAAAAATGTGTAGTGTGTGAGATCATGAGTATCAAAGCTCTTTCTCAATATATAATAGGGTGATGCTCCTTAGCCCCCCAACTTGTCCCCTCAAGTGTACTGTTAGTATATATATTTTTTAACAAGTATGCAGTATAAGGATGATGAGTAGAATAACTTAATTAGTTTAGTAAGAATAAAAAAAAATGGTATGTGAGATGATAAATAGCAAAACTCTTTCTCAATATATAATAGGATGATGCTACTCGCCCCTCAACTTGTGTATCATTAGTATATTTTTTTAAAATGTTTAAAAAAATACATAAATGACTAATAATAACCTTTTAATACATTACAAAAAATACAAATACATTAATGGTACACTTGAAGGGACAAGTTGAGAGAACAACTTCACATTTTCCTAGATATAATTATAGAGCAATGCTACTCTATCACTTAAAGCAGCCCGCTGCAAGTTGCTACTAGGTAAAAATCATCTTTTATTTTTTTTAATGTTATGTTTATATTTTTTTCTCATTTTAAAATATTTTAAAAAAATACAAAAAATATTAATATATTTGTAGTCACTTACTTAACTATTAAGCAACGAGAAAAATAAAAATATATAAACTATCAAAATGAGATATCAAAATAGCATTATTCATATTAATACCTTATAACGCACAAAGGACCGAACCATGCATAAACGCACGCATGTTGTGGATGGGCCACCATAAATCATTTATTTGTAGGACATGGGACTACTATTCCCATCCTCAGAAAACGCCCAAGTTCATAGTTTTACCACTTTATCGCCAGTCACGACCGTTCGATTTTTTTTAGAGCACAAAAACGTACGAAACATAATTTAGTTTAGTTTATTACTTTTATTTTTATATTAGTTTGAAATTTCAAGAGTTCGTTTCATATTTATCTATATATGGTAATGGATTTACAAAATGTTGATCTCTTAAATTGTTGTCTGAATTTGAGAGATAAACACATAAAATAGACCATACAACACATGAAGCAGTGATCAGCATGATTGATCCCATATTACCAGATGGCCTTAATTAAAAGATTGGAAAAAAAAATTGTAAGTTGGGAAGGCGAAAGCTTACAGAGTTAGAGAGATATTGTACGTGTCACAATGTGAGGGGGCATTTGTCACTACGAGAGTCCGAGAAAGTCAAGGAGGTAGAACCGTTTTCTTACAAGAAAATGGTAGACATCTCTGAAAATAACAAAAGCTTTCCATTTAGTGAAAATTTGAAAAAAAAAGGCCGAGTAGGAGTATGCCAGTTCTAGACTTTAAGCCCACATACTTGGCGAAGTCTAATGCCCAAGCTAGGGTCTAGCCCAAACTAGTTAGCTAGATGGGCCATGGCTTATCCAGACCAAAAAAAAAACTCGTGGCTTCTTCGAATTGCCAAATTACTCGTACCAAATTAAGCCACATATATAAATATATATATATATATATATATATATATATATTCGAAATAAGATTGTATATAACGAAAAAAAAAATCATAGCTTAAAAATGTCAACCAAAAAGCATGTCTTTAAAAATATATAACTATATATGAAAAGTATATTCTAAGATCTGTGTTAAAGTCTTGTATTCATCGAGTCTACGTACTATTATTTCTTAAACTCTCTTGATTATTATATTTTTAATTTACTTAAGATATTATTTTCAATATAAGTACCATAAGATGATCAATATGATCATATATATATATATAATGGTCTTTCCATCCGAATATAAGATATAAAAATTGACTCCAAATTTCAAAACAATTTATAAGGTCATGCAAAATTGCATTGACTCCTCCATGAGTACTGGATTGAGAAGTCCCACACGATTTAGGGGCAAACTCATTCTGAACTTTATAAGGAGTTACTTCACTCCTCATGTTAGGCTTTTTATGGAGAGAAATTAGTATTTCTATATTGTATAAGAGCAGGCTAACTTATGATCAATGATGAGCTCCTACAACCTACCAACGATGATGGTATTGGAAATATCAACCCACACGTGAGGGGACGTATTGAGAAATACCATACAGTTTAAGGACAAACTCATCCTGGACTTTATAAAGAGTTATCCCACTCCTCCTATTAGCATTTTATGAGAAAAAATGAGTATTTCTATATATTGAAAAAAAAAAGGATTGTAGTTCATCACGGGATTTAGAAAAAGGCCACTAATTCACGTAGTCTTTTCTAACTCTACGTTCATACTTTTCTTTTTAACCCGATCATAATTGATAGAGACATGCATCATTTCAAGAAGAGACATGAGCTACATATATCTACAACTTTTTCTAAGACTGAAAAAAAAATGTAAATAAAAAACTTCTGATATCCATGATCAAGCCTCGTTAGTGAAGTAATTAAACACATGATAGACGTACGTGTGTATATATATATATATATATATATATATATATATCTCATCATTTTTTTAGATTATTTTTTGGGAACAACATCAATTGAAATGCATTTTTTCTTTCTTCGGGATCGGAAGCAAATAGGAAGAGTAAGAATATAAGAGATCAGAACTATGGGGCAGAAGCTGAGAGTAGGTTACAGGCCAAAACAAGACAATTTTGCTTGAAACAGGAGGGAGAAAGGGAGGGAGGGAGGTAGGGATGGAGGAGGCGAGAATGATTGAGGCTAAGGGTACTTTTGCTTTCACTTTGGCGAAGGAAGATTCATGTGATTTGCAGATGAAAAAGAAAAAGGTTGAATATCATTTTGGAAAGGATGGGAAAGTGAAGGAATCGTAATCTAAAGCCCACGACATGCAAGCCAGCTTAAAAGTGATCCCCGAAACGTACGTGACTCACTTCGTAGTGTGTGCGTGATTGTGAAACATCATGAATAGTTCGTTTCCTTACGTGTACTAAAATCATGCATATATATATTTATATATATAATTAATTAATTTCCTAAGTGCTCTTCATTGAATGGATTAATCTTTTGAGACCAGGTACAACATCGATGCATATATGATGTCATGCCACGCATTTTAAATTAGTCGGGTCGACATATATATTATTATATGATTAGATTGACCTATATACTACTATCCAAATTCAATTCATTTGGAGCTGATCTCTAGCTAGCTAGAATTATATATTAATGGAGAAATTCAATTTTAATGCAAATTCGATTTCAATGAGCAAGTTCTTCATGATCCTCTCATGATCTCCAAAACTACCATAAGTACATCGTCTTTGACATCTTTTATATATATATATATATATATATATATATATATATATATATAAGTAGTACTACTTCCAAAAGGGAATTAACAAGGTTCCAGAAATGGTCAAATTTATTAAAGCCATAAATTTCGCCAATAAACTGAAAAATATATATAATATATGGAAATTATCTCCATGAATGTTCTGGAATTAACCCAACATGAGTAGCATGAGATAATGTAGTTGGCACAAACTTGGCATTTTCTGTCCTTATTCCAAGCATCGGTGATCTCTTAATTAATTACTGTAATTGGACATATATATAGATATAGATATAGATATTATATGTAGTAGGAGTTAGGATGTAGCTAGATAGTGGAGACCTTTACAAAGGCGATAGTGACTGAAAAAGAAAAAAAGTTGGGAGAGAATAATTCAGATTCAGCAGTAGTACTAGTAGTGCTGCCAAATTTCAAGGACCGAATTCCAACATTCAAACACGATTTAGTTGAATTATTCTTATTATGAACCGCTTTGTCTGCTGCATGCATGCATGCATGCCAGTATGTATATAGATAAGCCAATTTTAACCAGTCCTATCATGTCTAGATCGATCTTACTTTCTTTTTTCCCCAGCCGGCCCCAGCTTCGATCTTTTTAATTTCTTCAGTGGTTTCATTTCTTGCTTGCCATAAAACATCAAGCTTTGTGACATATATAATAGTCTTAGAGGTAGAGATAGTTAGCTAGGTTCAGCTAGAATTGCTCCTAATTATAGATCACAAGCATCTCATGAACAGAAACCACCTGCTTTACTGTATATATTTGCATCTTGATCACACGATCCAGATTAAATTGCTTAAATATTATTCGATCCCCATTTCAAATCCTCGTGCATAATGTATTATTATTCTCTGCTCTGGGTTTCTGGGTATGGGAGGGCCGGCGTTGGGGTTTAGTGACATGCTTTTGACTGTTGATCTGGTGCACCACTAAGTTACTAACGTCTAGATTTTTGGAAAAACGTCTGAGCCCCATTACTAAGTGCTCCCCTACACTGATAAAGAAGATTTATTTTCTCTTTTGTTTGAACAGCTGGATTCGGAGACAAATTTGCTGAATGCTAGGTACTGAAAAGGGAGAAATTATAGCCTCATCAAAAACTAAAAAGCTATGCATGTATATCCAAAATATCGAAATGACAGCTAGATAGCAGGAAGCTGGAGAGAGAGTGAGATTCTTGCTTGTATTTTTCTGTGTCGTGGCTAGTTTTCTTGTTTCAAAGATCATTTGAATAGACATCACGTCTTTCCCTCTCAACTATGACCCAATGATTTATTCCAATCAGCAATCGGTACATGCAAAAGCGATCAAGAAAATATGCCACCATCTCGACAAATGCATGCCATGTACTGGTGGGACAGCTTACATGACAAAAAGCTGCATTTTTCTTTCCTCTAGATCAAATGGCGCCATTCACCACTTCGAACGCGCATATATAAATAAATATAACAAGCATATATCCATCTCGATCGATCGGGCCTGCTAAATACTAAAAGTTAGGCTCACTACTTTATATAAATTTCTATTATCATTCTTTCTTATTATGGTTTGTTAAAAGCTGGAATCTCTTGGAACCAAAAATTTCTTAATACTTCATGAATTATATGTCGTAAACAATTTTATAATACGACTGTACAAAAATTATATTCAGTACTGCATTTGGCACAGGAGGAGGCATACACATTATGAGACCATAATTAATGATATTATCATGATTCCTCAAAATGAAAAGGTCCGTAACTTATAACTTCGCTCTTAAATTAAAGAAATACATTCATAAAAATAAATTTATAAATTAACGTAAATTTGTAAATTTATATTAAAATTTACTATTTTAAAATCTCTTTATAACTATGTGCCGTATGGCTGATGTCAAGGTGAGGCTAGCTAGCTAGGAGTTTTGGAGGATTTAGAGCATCCAAAAATGTCTATTCTAAAAGGTAAGGAATTATGGGGTTGGATAGTAGTACTAAAGGCGAGCTAGCTAGCTAGCAAGGTTTAAAGATGGCTTATAACTAATCTAACCCTAAAATCTAACTTGAGAAGAAAGAAATAAGTAAAGGACCTAGCTATTTTTATGGTCTGATCGTTACTTTTTGTGATATGCAGCCACCAAAAGGGATACATGACTAGTCGACATCTTGCAAATTAGCGATAAAAATAATACTAATTAAATTGCTTTATTATGATGATCATTTGCAAACGCTTGCTGAGCTAGCTGTGTCGATCATTTCCAAATTATTATTCTTGCCCTTTTGCTTTTTTGAGCAATCCTTTTACTTTTTAGTAATAAATGATCAAGTGCAGAAAAGACGAGACCAGAAACACACTCTCAAAACTCAAAAACCAAGAAAACCAATACGTCTACATGAGCTTGCACTCGTGCGTCTCAAAAAAAGGAACAGGTAGCCTGAAAATTGTATGTCAAGTCTAATATATATCCTTTCTGAGTCAATAGTGACGGGCATTTTTTTTTTTTTTGAAATAAATAGTGACGGGCATTAACTAGGAGTTATGTGCCCTTATATTAATTCTGCTTTTTAATGCAATGACGTGTTTCATGATTACTCCATTTAAGATGACCAACTCCCGAATTAAGTTATAATTCAGCTATATATATATATATGATTAATGATTATGTCCAAGAAATCCTTTTAAATTCATAACAATTTTACACTTCAAAAACTTACAACTAATTCTAATAGGCCACTTATTTTTACATGTCAAGGTGAGGGAAGATCGAGCACTCTGTCTCTCTCTCTCTGTCTACATAAATATGTCATATCGAGATGAAAACATATGATCTATATATTGTATATTTTAATATATATATATATAGGTGTACTGTGTGTATATGAACATACAGCGTGAGTGAGAGAGAGTTGTGTTCAAAGTGGAAGGCAGATTTGCTTTTATATACAAGGAGATAATTCCAAGGAAAGCAAAAGGGAAAGCAAAACGGGTCCCTCAGGGAAATCTTCTAGCAACATTATAATGTGGTGTAATCTGCTTCATGCACGAGTGAGTACTGCAATAAGCTTCCATCTCCACCACTCAGCTTCTATATAACCCAGTCGCATTGACTGACCCATTTACAGCAACACATTAATCAAATCTCTGTGAAAAAGAGGCCAGAGTCATGGAAGTTAAAAGAGTGAAGCCACAGCTTAAGAAAAATTTGTGGAAGCCAGAGGAGGACTTGATTTTGAAAAATTATGTGGAAACTCATGGTGAAGGCAACTGGGCTACTGTGTCTAAGAGAACAGGTAAAAGTTTTCTGAATCATCACTTCCCTTTGTAATCTACAGGAATTTCTCTCATATCTCTCTCTCTCTCTCTCTCTCACACACACACAGGTTTGATGAGGGGAGGAAAGAGTTGCAGGCTAAGATGGAAGAACTACCTGAGACCTAACATTAAACGTGGTGAGATGTCCAAAGAGGAAGAAGACCTTATCGTTCGAATGCATAAGCTTCTAGGCAACAGGTAAGTGTAACGTGCTTATATATATTACTAAATTGCCTGAAAAACCTCCTCCAAATTGTTCGGAAATCTTAGATATTACCAATATGCATGATTCATCCTCCCTTTCTTTTCGGACGTAGCTGAAATGAAGAAATGTTCCACCGTCACAAAGCTTTGACCTATATATTTTCGAGTACTGGAATTTATTCCAGCAAAAGTTGTATTTGAAAGAAGCTTTACAAAACTTAAATTTAATTATCTCACACTTATTCATCTTTCTAATTTCCTTTTTTTTTTTTTTTTTTTTTGTGACGCAGGTGGTCACTGATTGCCGGTCGGCTTCCTGGTCGTACAGACAATGAAGTGAAGAACTACTGGAATACCCATTTGAACAAGAAAAGCCTAATTATAGGCAAAAGAAAAACAACCGAACCAGACCCCAAACAACGGGAAGACAACGACGAGAACATGAACAGGGAGAAGAAAAGTCGTCCATGGTGTACTCATTCCGAGCCCAGTGGAGGCGCAATATGTTTGACAAGAACCAGATCACAATCTCTAGGTCTGGATGAAAGGAACATGATTAATAAAGAAGAGAAAGATCAGGCCGAAAGCACGGTCACAAATCCCTGGATTGATATCGATGATCCAATTAACAGCTTCAACTGTGAAATAGAGTACCCAATGTTGACTGGAAATGGCAATAATAATGCAAGACTCGTCTTCGACGATGAGCCTCTCATAGCTTACTTGGATTCTTTCATCTTGTTCGAAGCATTTGGATGCGATGGCGAAACCGTCGGCAAGTGAGCCCCTCACCCACGGCCAGCGGTAAACGATCCCACCTGACAAAAAGAGCATTTAATGGTGGATACTTGGGGGTTT
The DNA here is from genome assembly GCA_029856935.1 of Cyclocarya paliurus. Lineage (NCBI taxonomy): Eukaryota > Viridiplantae > Streptophyta > Magnoliopsida > Fagales > Juglandaceae > Cyclocarya > Cyclocarya paliurus. The sequence continues at coordinate 4,795,036 of CM056946.1, read as the reverse complement.
GGGTACGTAGGTAGGAGATCAGTGGGTGCCAGCAACATCATGTTCAAGAGTTGCAGAGTCATGTGCCATCCCCTGCACTGTACTGTTGTACTTGGAGGCCAGTGGGTGCAGTTCATTACAGTATGGTGTATTATTGTATGCATATAATTGCCCACATCTACTTCGTGCATTTATACTTTTCAAAGCGCTCTCTCTCTCTCTCTCTCTCTCGATCGAAGAGTTAAAAATAAGTGGGAAAAGTAACAAAATTACATATTAAAACTAAACTAATGAAAAGTGGAAAACGTAAAGGAAAAAGTTATGCTTTCCGCTGAACTCCCGCTGGCAATTTTTTTTATTTTTAATGAGTTATTTTTTAATAATATTATAATTTTTAAAAAATATATATATTTAAAAATATTTAAAAAATTATGTTGAAAAAAAAAAATAAAAGAGTCGGGATCTCCCAGCGGTGGGCCTAGGCCACCTAAAAGAAAATTGAATTTTGCTACATAACTTTTTACTATTCATCTACATTCTACATTTTATATTTTTTAATATTTTTTAAAATTTTTTTTGAATTTATTTTTTTTAAAATATTTCAAATTTTTTATTTACTATTTATATAAAAATTATTTAATAAAAAAATTAAAAAAAAAAGAGTATAGAGTGTTAGAAAATTGAAAAGATTTATTGAAGAAAATTAAGGAGCTTGCCCATGTGGCACTGGCAGTATCACACGCACGCCAATCCCACGGGAGTGTATGACAATATATACGAATGCAGTAGAAGCAGTCGAGACCTGCTCGCGCATCCTGCTTTGGTATCTGGAGACATGGTAACCAATCATCTCAATGGAGCCATAAAAGAGAGATAAAGAACCGTCGACAAGCAAAGCTGAGAAAGCGCAGCTCCATTACAACCTATCAAAACAAAAAGAAAGATGCAGAAAATGACAAAATGCTTAACAGTATAAGATTTTTTTCTGAATATATGCCTTTTTGCACCACAGCTTTACATACGTTTTATAGTGAATAACAGTCCATATATAGAGCAAATCACAACAGACTCTCACACTAGTGCCACATCATCATTTCTATTACATTTGGAATTCTCTTGAATATTCTTTAAGTTTCTAGAACTTTGTTGTAATTTGTTTTGATTTTGGGCTGATATCTTAACATCGCGATCCAAACATCACTGGCAATATGGTGAGGTTGGATCAAAGCTGTAAAAATTGAGCAGATGAAAGGGGTTTGGTCATGATATCGACAATCTGATCTTTGTTGAAAATGAAGGATACTTGTAGTGATTTAACTGCCACCCTTTCACGAATAAAGTGATAGTCTAATTACACGTGCTTGGTCCTCGAATGCATTATTGGATTAATTGAAAGATATGTGGCGCCAATGTTATCACAGTAAAGAGTTGGTAGAGTTGAAAGATAAATTTCAAGTTCACTTATCAAAGACTGCAACCAAATAACTTCACAATTGCAGTATTAGCAATAGATTTGTACTCGGATTCAATTGAAGACCGAGCTATTGTGGGTTGTTTCTTAGATCTCCAAGAAATAAGATGTTTACCAAAGTAAATACAAAAACCACCTGTGGAGTGACGATCATTAGGGCACCCCATCCAGTCAGCATCAGAAAAGGCAGCAACTGTAAATGAAGAAGAGGGAGAAAAATACGATCCAAAATTTCAAGTATGGTTGAGATAGCGTAAAATACACTTAACAGCTTGCCAGTGAGGAATTCTAGGATTGTGCATATACTGACAAATACGATTGACAGTATAGGATATATTTGGCCTAGTAAACGCTAGGTACTGAAGACTACCAACTACACTATGGTACCAATAAGGATCCTCAAATGTAGTACCATCTAGTGCAGTTAGTTTATCTGTGGTGGACATGGGAGTGGAGACAACTTTGGAATTGTGCATATTTGTCCGAGTTAAGAGATTAGAAATATATTTACATTGAGATAAGAAAAGACCCAAAGAATTTTGTTGAAATTTAATACCTCAGAAATATCTAAGGACACCAAGATCTTTGTCAGGAAAGTAGGACTTTAAAGCATTGATAAAGTCGGCAATCAGTCAAGAATCAAACCCAATAACTAATATATCATCACCGTATACCAAAATATATAAACACGTAGAAGCAATATGCATGATGAATAAGGAGGAATCAGAAGTTGAACACTTAAATCCTAAATTAATCAGATGATCACTAAGCTTAGCAAACTAGGCTCTAAGATCCTGTTTCAAACCATAAATGAAACGTTTTAACTTACAGACATGTGTAGGGAAGTCAGGATTCATGAAACCGGGAGGTTGCTTCATGTAGACAGCCTCTTCAAGATCCCCATGCAAGAAAGCATTTTGTATGTCCAGTTGATCATGCAGTGCCCAATTTGAGGAAACAACCAGCGAAAGTAACAAATGGATAGTAACCGGCTTCACAACTGGGCTGAATGTTTCATAGAAATCCAAACCAAGTTGTTGGTGAAACCCTTGAGCTACAAGACATGCTTTGCGATGCTTAAGAGTGCCGTCAGCATGTCGTTTGGTTTTGAGAATCCATTTGGACCCAAGTAGATTGAAGGAAGAGGAATGAGGGACAAGTTCCCATGTTTGATTTTGAAGAAGAGCATCCGTTTCTGTGGCCATGGCTGAATGCCATTCATGGTATTTAGAAGCTTCTGTGAATGATGATGGTTCTTAAGAAATCGGATGAGAAAGAATGTTGAAAGGTACAACGCACTCAGTGAGAGAGCTCGATAGAGTGGATGATGGCCAGGAAATGGTCCCATCACTTCGACGGAGAGGACAGAAGGTGTTGGTCTTAGATCGAGTAAGCATCGAGTGAGTGGACACAAGTAAAGGGACATCAGGTGAGATGGACGAAGGAAGGGAAGAATCAAAGGAAGGAGAGGAAATGACAGAAGTGTTTTCTAGAGAAGATGAGAGTGTATTATGGTTTTGAGTGGGCTGAATAAGAGTTGTGGGCTTGGACTCTTGAGAACGTATCAGTGGGCTAGGAGATTTATGTGAGCTAGATAGGTCATGCAAACTAGATGGATCAAATGAGTTAGGAGGAACTAAAAAAGTGTAGAACGGAATGGATGAAGGGGATTGAGTGGGTTGGACTGATGGGTTGGATTGAGTGCGTTGGGTCGTAAAAGAAAAAATTGACTCATTAAAAATAACGTCTCTAGAGATGTATGTGCAGCCTGTAGGAATTTGAAAACAAATATAGCTCTTATGATCTGGGCTATAGCCTAAGAAAACACAAGTCTCAGAACAGTAATCTAGCTTGTGTTGATTGAAGGGTCATAGATTGGGCCAATGCGCAGATCCAAATACACGAAAAAATTTATAATCCGAAATGTGCCCATTAAAATCTCAAAGGGTGATTTATTTTGAAGAAGAGGAGTGGGCATGTAATTTATCAAAAAAATGGTGGTTTGGAAAGCATTAGCCCAATATTTGCGAGGAACCAATGCATGAGACAATAGTGAGAAACCCGTTTCAATTATATGACGGTGACGACGTTCCACACTCCCATTTTGAGGGCGAGTGTGAACACGTAATATGATGTGTAATGCTAAGTGATTGAAAAATTGGTTTAAGGGGACGAAATTCCCCTCCCTAATCCATTTGAACTGAGACAATTTTAGTATTAAAAGTGTTATCTACAAAACGAATAAAAGCAAGAATTAGAGCTTGAACATTAGACTTGAGTTGCATTGGAGATACCCAAATGAACTTAGAAAAGTCCTCAACAAGAGATAGAAAATATTGAGCTCCATTAGTGGAAAGTTCAGGAGCAAGGCCCCAAACATCTATAAAAACAAGCTGAAAAGGACATTGTGTGGGAGATGGTGAATCTGGATGCGGAAGGGTATGAGCCTTTGCATGCGAACAAGCTGTGCAGTGAGTGATAAAAGGACCGGTGGTAAGTGGAAGTTGAAACCGATGGAGGATTAAAGATGTTGTATAAGGAGATGGGTGCCCTAATCTGGAATGCCACAACTGAGTAGACATGCGAACACAAGAAGAACCTCCCGAACGCAAAGCATACAAGCCATCTTCAACATGACCTTGAAGAAGAACCTCCTGGGAACATGAGTCCTTCACAAGAAACAGATTGACATGAAATTCAAAGAATACACTATTATCACTACAAAATTGATGCATAGAAAGAAGGTTGCGAGAAATATTAGGAACATGAAGTAAATTGTTTAAAAGAAAATTGCCAGAGGAAGAGGTCATCTGAGCAGAGCCAAGATTCTGAATGGGCAAGGTGGAGCCATCTTCGATGCTGACTTGTTCAGGTTTCTGATATGGCGACGACTCTAGGTTGATATTGTTAAATTCTAAAGTAAAGTGATGAGATACTGCTGTATCTGGGAACGAGGTAATGGGCGAAGAAGGGGAATGGAGAGTGAAGTGTAATTAGCCGTAAAAGAAGATGAAGGAGGAGATTGGTATGACTGATTGAAACGATAGTAAGATTTAAGTGCAGTGTGGCCCATTTTAGAACATACTTGACAGAGAGGCCTAGAGCCTGGTCGAGGAGGGAAAGTATTTTAGGATGGAGAAGATGGACGAGGGACAGAGTTAAAATGGCGACCTAAAGAACGACCACACCTTCCTCCACAAAAAGGAAAAGGCGGACGTCCACGAGAAGCAGGGGAGTGAGTAGGAAACCAAGTTGTGGTAGCATGCGCAGCTAGAGAAGTATGAGAGAGAAGAGTTTGAGTTTGATGTGAAATGTAGGATTCATTATTTAGAAGATAACTGTGAAGTTGAGAAGGTGTGAGTGGATCTAGGCGTATTGTGAGGGAGGTAACAAGTGACTCGTAGTCGGAGCCCAAACCTATAATAAGGTAAATAATGAATTCAAAATCACTAAGAAAATGACCGGCAGCTCCTAAAGTGGCAGCTAAGGATTTAGCTTTGTTATAATAGTCTGAAATAGATTCAGGTCCCTTCTTCACAATTGCAAGTTAATATTGAGTATGGATGATATGAGTAGAGTATTTAACAACAACGAGGCTTTGAAGAGTATTCCAAACTTCAAAAGAAGTTTTGCAATCGAGAACCTGTGCCAAGACAGAATCAAAGAGTGAGGAGTTAAGGGTGGACATGATCAACTGATCTTGCAAGATCCATCGTGTGTGCTTAGGATTTGGATTGTCATCAAGAGTGGGATCGAGCATGGGAAGGGTACCATCAACATACCCATATAACTGATGTCCTTTTAGAAAAGGAACAATCTGAGCTTTTTATAGAAGAAAATTTTCTATGGTAAGCTTGATTGTAATGAAGTGAGAAGCGGATGTGAGGATATTGGGGGTAGGAGATTTATCAGAGGATGCCATGGAAGAAGAAGAAAGCTAGAAAATAGAGTAGAATAAAATGCAATATCTGGACGTGGGTCCTTGACGCTCTCTTGATACCATATAAAAACAAAAAGAAAGATGCAGAAAACGCTTGACAAAATGTTTAACTGTATAATATTCTTTTCTGAATATGCCTTTTTGCACCACAGCTTCTCATACGTTTTACAGTGAAGAACAGTCCATATATAAAGCTCAAATCACAACAGACTCACACTAGTGCCACGTCATCATTTTTGTTACATTTGGAATTCTCTTGAATATTATCTAAGTTTCTAGAACTTTGTTGTGATTTGTTTTGATTTTGGGCAGATAATACAGCTATCTTAACACAACTACTTCAACAATCAAGTTATGCGTTGCAATTGGGTTTGCTGGAACTCCAAACTCCAAACACAACCAAAATATCAGTCAATAGCGTACCGATGAATGACGATACAAGGTCTTTCAGCGTCAGTAGTTACGTTGATAAAAGTAAAACTGAGCGTGCCCTAAATTTCATCAAAGAAGCCAACTCTACCCAGTTACTGAAATCCCCACCCCCTATATACGCTTAAAAAACAAAAACAAAAAACAAAAACAAATGTTAGCTTATATTGGTATTCCTATGTTCTCCACTACGAGGGCAACCCGCCTCTCTACTCTCTACTTAATTGTTTGCAAAAGACGAAAATGTTGAGAGAACTTCGGCAACCATAAAAGAGTATGAGCAGGAGACGTGAAGCAAAATCACGTCTCCTTCCCACTTCAACCGACTCTCTTTGTTTTTCCTTCCTCTCCCAAAAGAAGAAAAGAAAAAGAACAAAAAAGGACTTATAAAAACACGATCGATCTCGATTCTTAACTGGGGATGTCCCAGGTTACACATTCCTTTCTCATCAAATCAGAGCAAAACATAAGAAGAATCATTTCATAATGGACTTTGGTGCTTATTTGATAGTAAACTGATTTGCTGAAAAAAAAAAAAATCAGAAAATAACTCAATTACAGGGAAATAAAGCAGTGAATGTGTTTCTACAGATTTGAGAGTATAAGGCTGATGAATAGAACAGGGACCACGATTACAATACGTCATCTTGTTGAGTGTATAATAAGCCATCGTCAAGAGGCAACGAGGGTGGGGTTCCGGGAGGAATGCAAGCCGCACCATTCTCACCAGCACATATGCACAAAGCCTCTGCATCTCTGAGGACCGAATCCAGGTCAATGTGACCACTCAGCTCGTTGATGAATTTCAAGAGCGTGTCAAAGTCCATCTGCTCCCCCATTATCCTATTACGATATCGCTTCAAGATTGCAACACATACGTACAGGTGGAAGTGCTCAGACAAATAATGCGTCCACAAAACCTCCCATAAACGCATTGTTTTCTCGTATTCAAACTCCCTAGAAAAAGTGACAATATCATACCTTCCGATAAATGCATTTCAGGTGATTGTTATAGGCTACATGTCCAAATTTTGTCATAAAGTGGAATAAGAGTACAGTTCAAAGGTATGTTGTCCGGCAACTTTAGGCATCAATGATACTCATGGAAAAATGAATTATGGCATGCCTAAAGTTCGAAACATGTTACTCCAAACTTGTAGAAAGAACAAGAAAAAGAAAAAAGGAGAGATTTAAGAATAATAAAACAAACACAAAATAAGTTGGTCAATGAGTTTATTTAGTCCCAACACAATAACCCTGTTTAGTTGTGAAGATATCACGGAGAAAAAGAGAACCGCATTATCATTAAAAAACAATACACCAACACAAAACTGCTCCACAAAATTTTCTTTGTTGCTCCTGTGTTTTTCCACCATCCAACGTGATATGTCAAACAGGTTCCTCTGTGCGTGTGTGGGGTGTGTGTGTGTGTCTGCGTTGTGTGTCTGTATGGTTGCCAACATATTCCATATTTCCTTGAGCTTTTTAGTACAAATCGCAATTGGAGGATAACATTGATTGTTCAAAGCAAATTCTCTTTCACAGGAGAAGAGGAAGGATGCAACCCACACCATATGTTCAATTTCATTAAGCACATCAATGTCAATATAAAGGATTAGCAAAAACAAAAGAGCTGAAATCTTTAAAGAGCTAAAAAATAAATTAAAGAGCTGACCTTTTTAATTGTATTAGAATCCACCGAAAACAAAAGAAATAATTAAGGCAGTCGTTCTGCTCAAAATAGTTGTGCAATGGGGTGTCTAACAACTCCACTAACTGCAACAAAAATAGTGAGAATTCATTAGAACTGGCCTAAACAAACCATCCCATCTCATCTAATCATTATAACTTTCCCAAACTCCCAAACAAAATGCAAAAAACAATTTAACCTTTTCAAATCCCAAAACAAAAATAATATTCTAACAATATTTTATTCAACTTTCATCTCATCTGTGTAACCAAACGAGGATTGATCAACTTTCATCTCATCTCATCTCAAAACTAACTGTTCTACTACTTTTTTTTATAGGTAAACCAACTGTTCTCATCCAAAATCTGATCATCATCTTCAAACATAGTATTGAAATTTGATTCCAAATGTACATGTATATTCACAGATTGTTTTTCCTTTCTACAGGGATGCACATTCACAGATTGTTTTGTTGTTTTGTTTTCAATGACCACATGTATAACGATTCAAAATAACTAGAATGATGCTTTACAGAATATATGAGCACGCATTTACTGATTAACAGAAAAGAGTTACATCTTATACCTGTTTTAGGTAATTATTATCAAATTAAACAAAGATTCCATTTATTAAGTTGATAATATTGAAGGAAGAGACTCACTAGAGATCCTCAATGCCGTATTGGAGGTCTAAATTCCACCACAGGACCACATCCAACCATACCAATATTCATGAAGAAGAAACTGAAATAGGTACATAAGCGAAAAACACCATGCACGGAGGGAAAAGGGGGTTTTTTCTATTTGGGTTGGGGGGGGGGGACTAATCAATATTATAATAATTAAATATTTATTATTATTTTCTTATCTGTCCTGGTACAAAAAAAATTATAAATGCAATTTCAAATACAAAACATATTATCAACATATTTTTCAATTAAGGCCGTGAGTGTGCATGGATAAGGGCTGGTCTGGATAGTCAGATGAGATAATATGATTTTAGATGAGTTGAATAAAATATTGTTAGAATATTATTTTTTAATATTATTATTGTTTTAGGATTTGAAAAAGTTAATTTGTTTATCATATTTTGTGTGGGAATTTGAGAAAGTTGTAATGATGAGATGAGATGAGATGAAACCATCTCTATATCCAAACAGGGCACAATCTATTTTCATCAGTGAACTTATTTGTTGCTTATGTTTAATTATTAATGTAACTAGATACAGATAATTTACTTGCCTGTTTTCTTGTAAGTATTTATTTTAGACAAATTTAATAAGCATATATTATAAATAATTAAAATTAATATTTCTTTAATCCTTTAGTTGAGTCTGAGCCTCTGTAGAGCATTGACATTGAATTGAGCATATACTGTAAATTGCTGGTTAAGATTTAGCCCAAAAAGGCATGTTACCTAATTTATTAGCCTAATAATATTTTATTCAATTTTAAACTCTCATATCAACTCAAGTCACTATCCAAACCTCCCCTCGCAGTGTTCCAAGATATCTTAACAGTATGCCAGAGTAATCACATGAAAGATATTAACATAATAATATTTTTTAAAATAATTTATTTCATACAAAACAACAGTATCCATCAAATTTATATAGGATGTTTTTAGCTAAAGTTAAATTTATCCAATGGATAGATAATCCAATTTCCTAAGTGAAATGTCATAAATTCCAAATAATCGTTTTCCATCTTCAATCTAAAAAACATTGTTCACCTTAAAAGTTGCTGTTGCGGAAAAGAGAGAGCATATAAAATCAAGGAAATGATTTTGAAGAGACTCAAAAGAAGGACATACATACATACATACATATATATATGTCTATTTGTTTTCAGCAATGTTTTGAGCTTAAAAAATGTATGTTTTTTTTATAGATTTGGAATTTAAAAAAAAAAAAAGCAAAATCCTAAATGCATGAGTTTTTTAAGATTTCGAAGAGGAAGAGGAAGAGGAAGATATGGTTTTTTCAAAAATTATGTTATGAGAGTTATTTCTGGTTTTTGTGGGTTATTTTAATATTTGAGAGAGTGGCCAGTGAGAGCAATTTTCAAATTTTTGAGGGAGCCTTAAAAGAAATTTCTAAATTTTTTTAAGGAGGGAGAGGGGGAGGATATTTTTACTTCATAACTTGTCACTGGCATCAATACTACCATTGATGCCTCGTGTAGGTCAATGGCAGTGACAAATTATAAATTACAAATAATGATTTTTTCTTCAACCAAGAACAAGACATTTTCCAGTCGAAATTATAGTCATGGAGAGCAGAGAATGGAAAAGATTGAGAGATGGGTTGAATGGAAAACTAACATGTCATCATTTAAAAGAAATTACATCGTTTTGGAATCAAAATTTTGAGTTAAAAATATCAAATATTAGAAACAATAGAAAGATTTGAGCTAAATCTTGAGTTTTAGCAAACATTCATATAGTTTTTAGATTTTTTTGGGGAGACTATGGTTTTTCCTATTTTTTAGGTTGATGGGCTGTTTTCAATTTGTTTTAGAGCCAAAAAAATTTTAGACCTTTTTTTGTGGTTTTGCTAGATTTTGGGGGGGGTTATTCAAAATTCTCGGAGGGAGGATAAAGAATTCTTTTTGAAATTTTTTAGGGGATAGGGCCATAGGTATGGGTTTTTATTAGATATTTGGAGGTAAATGATTATTTCTACGGGGAGAGGGGTTTAAGGTTTTTTTTGGGAGGCAGGGAGATGTCCCAGCCTAGCAACCCTACCTCTCCCCAGTGAGTCATAAAAGGCAATTAAAAACCACATATTTTACGAATGACATCCAGCTCAGCCCAATTCAGTCTGCTAGATGCTGTACTACAGTCCTTTATTCTCAATAAAACTGGAAGTTGAAGACCCTTTGTTTTTTTTTTGTCAGTTTTTTTTAATAATGAGATCACTAAACAAAATCCTCAAAATCACTTGGCATAACAAAAAAACCACTGCAACTAGAGTGAATTTATACTATGAAGTTTCATGCAAGCATCAGCTGTTCCACCGTCATGAGTTGCAATGAACAAACTCCAAATGGGAGAGAAAATAAAAAATAAACATTTAATGGAACAGATAAATAAATAATGCCAACTCCAAATAAGTCCAACTGTTCAAAAGCAAAACATTAGCTTAAAACAATCTTATTCTCATTTGGCCAGGGAAGCAAAAACAAGTTGAAACATAAATAAAAGAATATGTTTATATTTGACATTGCTACTTGCACAGCAATCTGAATCAACTGATTTTTTTTTTCACCACAGAGAGAGAGAGAGAGAGAGAGAGCACCTTGGACAATGCAAAAAGTTGAGAGTGCATGCCGTTTTGGTCACGATTGAAATTGGGTCCAAGGCGTTCCATCAGTGCAACAAAACACCAAAATGATTCTGACTCATCCTCCATTACGAACAATATTGGGGACAGGAGATCACTCATACCCTGTAAGACAGCACAAAAATCTATGATGTGCAACCATAATGTCCATCTAGGAGATTGGGCCCAAGCGTGTTCTACTTCTGAAGGCGGTTTGGGAATTGGAAGATTGATTACATTCAATATAGCCTTTTTGGGGGAAATGGCTTTGGTGCTAATGCCAATTAAAGAGAGAGTATATGGAGAGTAGAGATAGATATGAAGTATGGTAGTTTGTGGGTAGCTAGAGCTCTAATGAGTTGAATGAGCGTTATGCATTCAGGATATGGAAGAACTGTAACATACGGGTCCTAAATTAGAGCTTTGAATTGTTATTTTTAGAAAAATTCTTCTCATCAGCCACTATTCATCACCTCACACCCTACACCTATAACTTTTTCATAGGGTGTAAGGGTGTTGTCATAGGATGTACTTTTTCATAGGGTGTGAGGGTGCTTTCCATAGGATGTAGGATGTGGGGTGGTGAATAGTGGCTGATGCATAACATTCTTCGTATTTTTAAGCCCAAGTGGTGAAGGCCTAGGTCTTGGGGTATCACTCCCTTCAAGGTTCATGGTTCAACACCTCATGGGTGCAAATAATCCTTTAGGGCTACACCCCTTGGTGAAAAGCTAACGATTTAACCAGTTCCATGTAGGGAAATTTCCGAGGGTGCGGTATACGAGACCAGGGTTTACTCTGCAAGAGTGGATCCGAAGGGCCTTGCCTTGGAGAGGTTCTCCGACATAAAAAAAAAAATATAATTATTATTATTATTTTAGTAAATATTTTATTAGATCAGTTTTTAAAATAGTGATTTTAGTTGATTGAGTTTCTTCCACAATCTTCACCCCGTATATCCCTCCTCTGATTTCCTAGTTTGAATAGTTTCCTAATTGGAAACCAACTCTCACCTCAAAAACCCTCCCATAAATCCCCTCTTTTTCCTAATGCTTTTTCCTCCATCAAACCAGCAGTTCCTTTGCTGCCAAAACCTTCCCATTAGCCACTGCCCATACTCATGGCCAAACTCATCCTCATAGGAAGCCCCATGTCGAAAACAGAAACCACCATAGCACTTTCTCTCCATACCAGACTGCCACCTCGCCGGGAACTACCACAGAAGACGCCACCGCCACGGTCGACCACAGAGGACGTCGGAGCACCACCCACGCTGCCCAGAAACTGCCAGACAGCCAAAGTCCTTCGAATCCCCACTATTCCGGTAAGCCCACTACTGTCCGCCACCCTTCTCTCTCTCTATTGCTTTTGGTTGACAGTTTCTCTTTCTTTCTCTCTCTCTAAACTCTTTCTCTCCATGTTGCACCATCATGTTCAGAGGGACCCTCCAGTTGCACCACTGTGACCCTTGGCCAGCCACCCAGACCCACTGTCGCAGTGGTTCTTCTCTCTCCCTCGGTGAGCATCTCACAACCCTCCTCTCCCATAAGCATGTGCTTCTCTTTTTATTTCTTTTGTTTCAGCCTTTCCCAAAAGGCCCATGCATTAATACTGTAATTACATTTATGCCCTTTTAACCCTTGTTGTGTAACCTCCCGTAAACACTTTGAAAAATCTTTGGTTAAATTACATCTCTGCCCTTAAGTGTCTATGTCAGATTTGTGTCTTAACTTGTTCTGTACGTGGGCTGACTTCTCACATGGGCCTTGGGCCTTCCTATTTTCTAAGGGTGTTGATTTCATAAACTAGTGTATTGTTTTAAATGGGCTGACTTCATGTGGAGCTTAATGTTTAAATTGGCTTGTTATATTTTACAGAATATGTTCAAGGGATTTAAAGTATATTTTAAAGTATACTATTGAGCCAATTATTTTAGTTAATATTCCCATTGTCTATTTAGTCGGATTTTAATATAACTATTATGTTATACTTTAAATAGAAAATCAAGGAATATGTTATGAGTTTTAAATAACATTACTATCGATTAATCTTAGTATAGCTGAATATTTATTGAATTATCTCTGGTATGATTTTAAGTAATTAGAATGCTAACACATTTTTCTAGAAAATTTAGTGACAATTAGTGCCTCGTATAGGTCACGAGCTAAGACGAGAGATTGTGGAAGCAGCGCTAAGGGGTAAGTAGCATGATCATAATTATGTGTGCGCTGTAATTATTCTGATTGTGCATGAAAAATGTGATGTTTACCTAACTTGATGAATTATGATGATATGTTTGCAAATGAGACTATGTATGCTATGCTGATATCGATTGTTGTTAGATGGATGAGATGTTATGAAAATCAAATGTATGCCATGCCATGTAAATTCATGAAGTCAAACATGTTTTCATGCATTATGAAAGTTTATAAGAAAACACATGAATGACAAGTAAGCTTTAAGATTGGCCTTAAGTTATGGGTGGATGTGCAAGCCACGAACTTAAGCGTGGTCCACCACATGTAAGCTAATATGTTTCTAGGTGACACGGACCCAAGCGTGTTTCACCAAAGGTTATGATATACGGTGCCACAAACTCAAGCGTGGTTTATCATATGCTATGAGGTGACACAGATCCAAGCGTGTTTCACCACAGGTTATGATATATTATGTGGTGCCACAGACTCAAGCGAGGTTCACCATATGATATGTGATAACATGGACTCAAGCTTGTTTTACTACATGTTATGATACGTTAGATGGTGCCACGGATTCAAGCATGGTTTACCACATGCTATGTGATAACACAAACCCAAGCATGTTTCACTACATATTGTGATATGTTAGACGATGCCACGGACCCAAGCGTGATTTACCCTATGTTATGATATGTTATATATGGTCAACGACAATTGGACCAATGCACACATGTTATGATGGCTACTAAGTAAGTGAAAGACAAGATGAATAGGTTATGTACTAATGATAGGAAATGCATGGAGTTAGTTATTCATGGATCTACGTTACATGTAATGCCATGATTATGTTTGATTCCACTTATGTTACTAATGAATGATCTATATGCTATGTATATGTGTGACGATATACATATAAAAAAAAATAAAAATAAAATATCATATGCCATGTATATGATATTTTTACTTATAAAAAAAAAAATGTATGTGTGACGATGTATGTAAGTTTTCAAAATTAAGTCTAATGTTAAACTAAGTTACGTTTACAATATGATGTACCATTATTGAGTCTTCAACTCATTTGTTTGTTTCTCTGTTTTTATGTTTTGCAGTCCCCAATGATGATTTCATGGATACAGAGCAGGAATGCCAGGGGTAGAATAAATTTCAAGAGACCTAGTGTATGATTTAGACATTTAAGCAGTGTTGGTATCACCTAGAACTAGCTTATGTCATTTCTTTATTTTTCAGCTTTTATGTTATGAAAGACTGTCATGTTAGTCAAGTTTTATGATCCAATAGATGAGGTATTTTATGAGACTGAATCTCTTTACTGGGCATCATGTTATGAATGTGCATAACATTCTTGACCTACGGGAATGGGTGTTACAAGAACATCCGTACTCCCAGGTACCTCTGAGATGAGGCAAGGGATGGACCCAAGTTAAAGTTCTAGTATGATATATGGTGCAAAGATCGGCACCTTAAAAGAGCTTTCCCGAACCTATTAAATATATCCATGGCCAAGGAAGCATCGGTGGTAAACAATTATTTGTGTTAAATGGCTATTCCCATTGAGAAAGGGAATTTATTTGTGTTAGAATGGGAGGTGGACCATTTTACCTCTTTTATCCTTGGCTGTATTCTTTTAGATTAAGACAAGGCCATGAAGAAAAGATGTGTACAAGGCACTAATCCCCCACGTCAACGTCACTTTTCCATGAAAGACCATTTGGAGTGGTGCTTGCTCGAGAGTGGCTTTCTTTGTATGGATGACCACACTAGGGAAGATTCTAACCTTGGATAACCTACGGAAGAAACATTTAATCTTGATCGAGTGATGTTGTACGTGCAAGTAGAATGAGGAATCAGTAGATCTTTTAGTCCACTGTGAGGTAGTTAGCTCGCTATGGCAAGCTTTTCTTACTCTTTTTGGGTTAAGTTGGGTGATTCCTAGATGGGTAGTTGATTTGTCAGCATGCTGGAAAGGCTAGTTTGATAATCATCACAGTGAACTTATGGAAAATGATCCTGATTTTTCTGAAGTGCATTTGGAGGGGAAAAAGCGACCAAAGTTTTAAAGATAGCACATGATTGTGAAAAAGACCTCAAAAGACCTCAGGGCTTTCTTTTTCAGTTCTCTTTACCATTGGACAGAAGCCCACTGATATCTTTCTAGCTTTAGCTTCCATGACATTGTTTCTCTCTTTTCTTTCCCTCATTTAAGTGTATGATGTATACTTCTTTTTTTTATCGGTAAGATAAAGTTTTATTGAATCGAGTAAATAGGCGTAGCCTAAGTAGACAGAAAGTAAAAGGAGATAAGTGTGTGATGTATACTATATACCTCGATAATGCCTTTGTATCATTTTCTTGACGATCTTACTTATACAAATAGATTAAAGACTTTTCACCATGGTATTCATTTCCATTGCATTTGGGATGTTTCCATACAACTTAGCCAACCAAAACAATCATTGAAGGATCCATGCAAAATTAATATCAAAGAAAAAAAGTATCTTCTTCCATACTTATATTTTTTTGGGCATCCTCTTGTGTACTTAATGGAGCTTGCTTCAATAATTTTCTTGTTTCTCTTTCTAGCTCCTTTTTGTGTAACTATGTGTATGCTGTTTGTATACCTCCTGTATACTTGGGCCATGCCTATTTACTACCGTTGATAAATTGTTGTCTTATAGAAAGAATACCAAACAAAAAAAAGTTCTGGCAAAATTCACTTTTCACAATAAAAAATTACCTGACAGTAACCAAGATCGAAGTTATAGAATGAGTATGTTAGCAGAATATCACGTAACAGATTCACATTTGCATTATCTTCCCCGTCATAGAAGGAGAGCGATCTGTCAGTCCTTACCTTTAAAACAGATAAAAAACAGTAACTTAAAAATTTGTCCTTATATATTTGAACTCGATTTGTAAGTTCAGAAAAACTGTGCTAGTTTAGGCCTACCACATCTTTTTCAATAAGGCCTTTTCTCTCCCTAAATTTTGTAAATCTTTTTGCCTGTTCCGAGGAGATACTCTGCAAGGGAAGATATTGATACATATAAGGCCATATATAAATCATAATCAGGAGAAAGAAGAGAACTTTACAAAAAAATCACAGGGGCTTGATTTAAAAAGAGGCAAAAGAATTTTCCAGCCATATCTTTTTTATGGATATAAAAAAAGAAGTTACATTTTTTTAATATAAATGTATTTAAAATATAGGTTTTACTAACTTTCTTCCACACCCTTAAAAAATAATTTTCCTGTTTACAGTCTTAACTTTGTTGATTACCTATGATGCACTTTATAGGCAATCTTGCAAAGGAATGGTGAAAAAGGACTAGAAACAAAACTCAATGGGATAGGAATTGAAAATAGGAAATATAATTACATGTGTGCTTGAGAGAGCGTGCACATGGAAACATGCACATACATGAAAATAAATCCAAGACAGCAAGGATGGCAAGAAGAACAGGAGACTAGTATTCATTACACACCTGCCACTGGCTCTTTATGGTCTCATACTCCGACTTTTTAATCAACCTAAGATATTGCCTCTCGGCATATGTTGAATCATAGAGATGGTATCCCAACACGAACGCCCATGCCTATATTCATTTTGAGATTTCAAAGAACACGCTGCATGTTCAGTTAAGAAAAATCACTTGCCTTACAAATACTATTATGTACATACCTCTTTCCGCAATCCATGTTCGAGTCCCCCATAGAATATTCTCTTCCTTAAAGCTTTTGAATCCATGACTCTCCCTTCAGAATCCAAGAAGGTGAACCACTGCAACAAGAAGTAGAACTTCAATAAAGCAATATGATTGCACTCCATATGTCTAGAATTACTTTTTTTTTCAAAAGAACAGAAATGAGATAGAAAGCTACTCTTTGGTTTAGCGATGGAGCAATTGTAAAATGTTTGAATAAAGAAGATTTTTTTAGAGATACAAATTCAAATTTTATGAAATGACAGACATCTGCTTGGTAGAAATACGCTGCAATTTTCAATAGAACTTATCCTCAACAAAGCCCAGCTCTTACCTCTTCAGGCCCCAAAGGTGGCTGCCGTGGTTTTCCCCAAACTAGTGTCAATTTATCAACCTGCCAGAAAAAAATTTGATTTGAGATGCCGAGAAGGAAAGAATCTTGTGTCATCAGGTTAAAAATTGCATCTTAAAATTTTGTTTAAACTCCTAAATCTTAACAAGAAAAGTGTATCAAAATTAACTACTTAGCAATCATAGGTCCTCTTGCACCCCCACCACTATGCTCTTTGTAACTAGGCGTGGCATGAAGTGAGACATATCAAGGACCCAAGCAGAGGCACTCATGGTACAAATAAAAATGGTAGTTGTTTTCTGTAGGTAAAATGATACTGAATTATTATTATTATTATTATTTTGATCGGTATTATTATTATTTTTTTGATAAGTAAAATGATAGTGGATTATAACCCTTGCTAAATTTATTCCCAATCGCAGGTATCATTTGGCTTACTTTTACTTTATGCACGCAGAAGTATTGGAAGGCAAGAACAAAAACTACATTCAAACAAGTTGGCAAGGTCCTGCATCAGAAACGGCATAGAGGCACAGCGCACCCTATAGTTCAACTCAAACTCTAGCATTTAATAGGGGAGTGCATATGCCTAAATAGGCGTTACCATTTCAATGTCCTTGATCTTCATGATTTTCCTGTTTCCATTTCTTCTTCCTAAATAGGTGTTACCTCTTGTGTACTTGGGCTATGCCTATTCTTATTAATACCATCATTTACTTGTAAAAAAAGGGAGTCCATATATGCTATTCCACTTAGGTGAGAAGGAAATTCAGAAACTCATTCAGAATACCACATTTTCATACAAGGAAAGAAAACCAAGGAAAGTGTAAGTAGTTAATAAATCAACAATAGAAACAACTTTTTGTCAATTGAACTCCAAATAGATTTTAAATAGCTCCTAACCACCATTCTTCATCAGGGCAGCAGAGGTAATTACCAGCCTATATATGATTATCTATTTTACAAAACACAAACAGACACCAGTAGCAACAAGTGTATCTTTTAGCGAAAGCTAGGGTGCAGGAAGTTTTCAACTTGACCAATATCAGCACTGGGTTTGGAATTTGTGAGCATATTGAAGTTACAAGAACGCACAAATGTGTTTAGACATTGTAACCCATTAGAAATACATCCAAGTACGGTAATGAATGCAACTGTTGCAAGCATAACTAATGCTTGTCACTTCAACCAGTAAAACTCCCATCCTCATTGGATATTCCAACTTGATGGATAAAGAATCAAGGTTGATAATCATTCTAATAACTAATTTTCATATGTGATACAGCACTCTTAAGTAGAGAAGAGAGCAAGCCCAGGAAAACAATTGTGCAAATAAATAACCAGGTCATACCATGTGTCATCCAACACAATTTAGACCACAAACAACCACAACATAACAAAAAACTTACAGAGCATATATTTGCCATGAAACAATCTACAAGTCCTTGTGAACTAATTACCATAACCGAAATAAAAGAACCCCAGAAATTAAAATTTAACAGAAGGGTTCCTTTCAATACCTCCTTACAATTGATTAGCTCAAAAGTTCCCAAATTGGTGGCAGCTTCTTCAACAAGATTGTGTTTCATATAAGAAATTTTCTGTTTAACAGGTATAGATGTCTGTATTAGACACTCCTGGAATAGAGTTTCAAATTCCTCCAACTAAAATAATATGAGCTTTAAGTGAAACCAAGAGAATAAAGCTCTGATCTGAACCATATATTCATTCACGAAAAATTTGCAAAGCTTCGGAGATTCAGGAAAGATTTGTTTTTTTTGTAAGTTATGTAATCTCATTAAAAAACACATACAAGTTATCTGGTAACCCGACAAGAGAAAACATATTCAATAGGAAAAAAATAACAGCAGTTCAATAATTCTTCTAAAAAATTTTAAAATTTAATTACTGAGATTCATTATTAAAAAAAAAAAAAAAAAGTTTCCCAAGCTATCTGGTATCCTCACAAACACATCTCAAGCACTATTCTCCCTTTCGCCTTCCTTGTCCGCTAGCTGGTTCCATGCATGTTATACCTCATCAAAAGCACAGAAATGAAAAGCACTCTAACATGTCCAAAAGGACTGATAAATGACACTAATATTAAACACAGACTAGAAGACCTAACTTATTAGTCTGTACAGTTTCCACTCCCAGACAGTGTCTAGATAATGACAAGTGGTTGTTTGACCACAGAATAACTAAATCCCAGCAGTTAAAGAGACTACCGATTTATTTTAATCGTCCAAACATGGAGGGTGAAAAAACAAAGTAGAAAGATGAGGATAGTGAAAACATACACACACACACACTCACTCACAATAAACAAGAGGATGAGAAATAGAAAAAGGATGCCACAATTCACTTTTAAAATTATAACTACAATAGAAAAAAATTATAAATTTGGTAGGATAAAACAATAAATGCACCTAAATTGGGGGAGTAATTATAACACCCCAATCCCACATAGGGAGAAGGAATAACTCACATGGGGTGACTAAGTTATAGAGGTAGTCATGAGTGCTAGGTCCCATATTGGCTACTTACTAGGTAAAATTGGGCTTTACAAATGATTCTAGGAAAGCTTTTTGACTAGTATTCTTTGGGGTTATAGCGCAAGATGTGCCAACACTTTGCCCAGATTGTTATAGTAAGACTAGATTATCTAGAAAGGTTTCCACTTCAAATATGAATACTAAGCATAGCACTAAAAAAGAATACAAATCTCTACGAACAATTTCTCTCCATACAATTTCTCTCGACGATGGAAAACAAACACTTGTTCTCTCTGCTGAGTTTGGGTGGTCCGTGATGGTATTATACAACTGAGCTCTGGGGTGTTGGTGTGCTTAGGATGGGTTTTTCAAAGGACATTGCGATAGAATCAAAACTTTTTTCACTTGTGAAGGAGGGGGGTCTCTTGGTTATTACAGAGAGAAGCTGGAGGGTGGTGACAAAGCTGGTACTAGGACATTCAACGGTGCAATGGTTGGCAAAGGCCTTGGAGAATTGCATGAAGGAAGAAAAGAGAGATTTCTTCATCATAGTCAGGGAAGGCAGTCGCGGTTTTATTTTTTATAAGTAAGAAAATTTTATTGAATCAAATGAAACTAGGCAATGCCCATGTACACAAGAAGTATACAAGATGAGACACCTAATTTAGATGGATTGGCTAATACGGTGCATTGAACTTGAAACTGATAGGGGGTGGGCTTGGAAAGAGGTGGACCTTGTGTGGGCTTGGGCGAGGGAGATGGGCAGTGCAACAAGGGCTTAGGCTTGTTAGTTGATGGCCCTAGTTAGTTAAGAGGCGCTGTAAGGGGGGGCTAGACAAAACAAGATGGGCCAAATGGGGAAAAAAGGGGGCACATGACTGGGCCTCAGCCCGTGGGGAAAAAAGGGGGAGAGCCTCGGCCTGTCCGAACCCTTCCCGTGTGGAGAAGTCGAAAGGGGAGCGATTGTCGGCCCACCACCGACAGAAACCTCACAAACCTGCCGGGAAAAGCATTGGGTGCACCGTGACCAGCTGTGGGACCATCAACAGAGGTCTAGAAGGCACCGACCATGGTGGTGGAATTGACTGCAGTGATGCGAAATGGGGAAACAGAGGAGATCCTGCCACCGAGTGTCGCAATCCCAGCTTATTGTGGCCAGAAAATGTTGACAAACGCTCTGGAAGCACCACCTACCCAGGCAGAGGCTCCACAACAACCTGAGGAGCACCTTGAGATGCTGTCAGAAGGAGATGGTGAGGAGAGGCTGGAATTTGCTGGGGATCTTGTCAAGGATGTTGTAGAGAGGCTATCTCAGATGCTCAATCCTATCGATGGTAGTGACGAGGGGATGGTTCTTGAAATACAAATGATAACTCCACTCTCTGGCAATGATGTGGGTACTGTGGTCAAATGGGAGGGTAGAAATTTGTTTGGGAGGGAGGAAAGGGGGATGTAATCGAATTCGCGTGGGTTTCTAGAGAATGGGAGCCCATTCCTCTAAATTGTATGTTACTAAACGAGTCCAATGTATCTGATTGGGTGCTCCGCAAGGTAAAGGAAATTCAACACTGTGTGGGAATAGAGTGTGTGGGTTTTGAGGAACAGTTTATGACTCTTCTCACTGCCATAAAGGTGGGTCACTCTCACCTTAAGAAATCTGGTACCAAAAAATAGCGAGAGCCTGAGAGACTCAAATGGTTGTTGAACTATGAGGGCAGCTCAAGCCGTGATAGATCCAAAGGTGAGGGGATTGTATCTCCTTTATGAAGCCGAAAATTGTCTTGGAATGTTCGCGGGTTGAATGAGGCAAATATGCATATTCATATAAAAAATTTGCTTCGGGAATGGATGGCGGACATAGAATGTTTACAAGAAACCAATCTGAAATTTGTTTCTAGGAAAATAGTGCGAAGTGTTTGGAGTTGTCCTTATGCAGATTGGGTCTATCTTGCATCAAATGAGGCTTCGGGTGGAGCTTTAGTGATGTGGAATAGAAAAGTGGTGGAGAAAATGGAGGATTTTGTAGGGGAGTATATTGTGGCCAGCTCCTTTAAAAGTGTGGCAGATAATATTTTGTAGGCTTTTGCAGGTATATATGGGCTGAATGTAGACAATATCATAAGACTATTATAGGAAGGACTTTTTTTTCTTTGTTCTTATTTTAACATTGGCTTTGGTCAATTTACAGGGAGAGGAGAGAGAAACACCCATGAGAGAGAAACCAAATTGCCGCCACCTAGTCCGGCGAGTGTGTTAGGGACCTCGGTCAAGTCCCTAAACACTACGTTCTCCTCGCCTAGGTTCTCCTTGAGATGACCGAATGCCCGTTCCTCTCTTACTTGATTCTCGAACAATGGTGGCCATGATGGCAACTTGGGTATGGTGAGATTAGGTGTTTAGACTATAATGGATGTATGGAGTGATGGAATGGATGATGACGTGTATGAGTTCCAAAGGGTGAAAGAGGTGCATGTCACTAGGACAAAACTAAGGTTGGCGCCTCTTGAAGATTAGGTTTAGGGTTGGAAGATGACACTTAGGGTTTGGTGATGTGAGCGGCTAGGGTTTAGAAATTAGGGATTGATGATGGAAATTAGGGTTTGGTTGATGGAAGATAGGTTTAGGGTTTGGTTGATGGAAGTTGAGAGATTTTAGGAAGTTTCCTAAAATCTTGGGATTTGCTTTTGGAAGAGGTATGGCCAACTATATGGATTGAGTGAGTCAACTAGGGTTTCCAACTATGGAAACACTAATATGGAAAGAATTGTGGGCAGCTAGGATTAATTCAAATTAGGCAAGAGTGGCCAAACTTGAAATTGAATGAGGGAATATGTGTTTGGAAAGTGGCTAAGTATGGAAAGTATGGGGATTTCGGTTTTAGCTTGTTTAGGCAAGTCAAAAGTTGACTTGAGTTGTTTTAGGAAAGAGAGATTTAAGGAATTGAATGTGATTGACAATTCCTTAAATCAAGGGATTTGATTTGGAAGAGGTCAAGGATGCCAACAAAGTAAAGGTTACCTTATATGGATTAGGATTTCGACTAGGGTTAGGTGGATGAAGGGAACAATTTATGGAAGGCAGACAAACACTAGGGTTGGCCGAAAATGTGGTTTGGATGGATTGGATGAACAATGTGATGATGAACAACAAGAACCAAATGATGAACACTCAAGATCTAAGCAAAATACTTATGAGCTTGAATGAACAAATGAAAGTAATCCAACAATTGATTTACAAATTGCACAAGTGTTGAATAAATCTCATATATTGATAAAATAACATGAACAAAGATAAACACAACTTGGATTCACGAATTGCACCAACTTGTAAAGAAACAAAATAGATTGAATCACACCTATTCACGAATTTCACCCAAGTAGCCCAAGTGCCAAGCACCGATGGTGATCTCTCAAACAATAGTTCTCCCTCTAAAGTTTTTGCTAAAAGATGTCAAAAAAATGACTAAGGGTCCTCTTTATAAAGGTTACAACTTAGAAACCCCCAAAAGGTCCCTTTGTAATAAAAGAAATAAAATAAATAAATAAATAAAATAAATAACATAAATAAGGATAGTGGCATGGACCACATGGCCGTGGCATGCATGAGCCAATGGTTCGGCTAAGGTGGTGCATGAGGGTCGAACTTTGGCTTGTTCTCATGCTGAAAATGCCATTTTCGAGGGTTGGCTTGACTGTGGCTCAACCCTGGCTCGAGCCAAGGTTCGCTCGACACTCCACTCAACTCCGCTCGAGCGAAAACAACCAGAGAGCTCCGCTCGAAACTCGCTCGACAGTCCGCTCGAGCCAATGTTCGCTCGACACTCCGCTCGAGCGAATACAACCCGAGAGCTCCGCTTGAAACTCGCTCGACAGTCCGCTCAAGCGAGTCTGCAACCCGAGAGCTCCGCTCGACACTCCGCTCGAGCGATATGTGTCCATATGGCCAAGGTGCAACTTTAGAGGTGATTTTACATGGGGGTCTAACAGAGTGGCTGCTCACCGTCGGCATAGACAACATCGCCGAGGGTTGTCCAGTGCTGGTCATCCCGCTGGTGAGAGAAACACCCGTGAGGAGAGTGAAATACCCGTGAGAGAGAAACTAAATCGCTGCCACATAGGCCGGCGAGTGCCTTCTCACCGCTGGCATAAACTACATCGCCGAGGGCCTCGCTGAGGGTCGTCCGGCACTGGTCATCCCTCCGGCAACTTGTTTTCTTGCAAGATCCATTTCTAGGATCCATTTTGCCGATATCGGTGGGATCTTCGGCGCCAGATCTGCATCTTCCCACTGCCACAGACTAGTCCGGCGACTCCAATAAGGCCTTTCGACGCAGATTTCTCTGTGTCGTCTCTTAAGAGTACTCCGGCAAGTCTTGTGGGAGTACTTCGGCGTCAAGCTCTGATCTCTGACATCGTAGGTCTTCAACCGTGGTCTTCAGCCGTGTCCCTGTGTCGCAGATTTTGATCTGGTTTCTTTGAGATGACGAATGATTGTTTAAGGAGGAGAGTTGGTCAGTATGGGTTCTTCTATGGAGTTGGTCATAGAATCTAAATCCTTTACATTCGTGAAGGAGGAGAGCATGTTGGTCATTACTGAAAGGAGTTGAAGGGTGATATCTAACTTGGTTTTGGGTTCAACAACAGTATAATGGCTAGCCAAGGCCATGAAAGCGTGCATCAAGGATAAGAAACAAGATTTTTTCTCCATTATACGGGAAGGTAGATGCAGTTTCATGGCGCATTGCTACTCTAATGCTCGAGGACGTTATATGGCGGTGGAGTAGTATGGTGGTGGTGGGAGGAGGAATTTTATTTTCATTCTTGAGGAGGGGGGTAGTGGCTCGAGAAGGATGGGGGAGGTGCTGCGTAATTTTTCCTTCGGCAAGACAGGAAGTGACAGCTTGGAAGGACAAGGTGCTGAGGACATGGCTCTCTCAAGGAGTCATGTAGCAAACATGTAGGTGGCGGGTTAGTGAGGGAGAACTTGGAGGTGCATAAAGACCCAAGTAAATCCTCGGTGGCCGAGGCGCTCCTATGCGACAGCTCTAAAGACAGGTCATGCTTCGGGCGTTCAGAGTGAGGGGGGCCTACAAATTGCACCTTAGGACCAGTTTGTCAACATGCACAATTCTTTAAAGGAGATGGAAACCCAACTTGCGAAGTTGAAGGCAGCAATAACTTTCTTGTTTATGAAAATAACCAGCTTTCAACCGGAGGCAACAGGGTTGTAAGAAACAAGATAGGCTCGAATCCTTTAAACTCAAATAAAGAAAAATGGAAGATCGGATTTGGCCCTGTCCCTTTAACCAAATCCAAGAGAGTATGGCGGGTAAAAAGAAAACCTTGGTTATTTGAAGCGGGATCTACATCGGGTATCAGAGTAGAGACATCAGTAATGGAATGTCATTCGCCTCATGTAACATAGGATAGACCGATAGTCGGAATTACACCCTTGGTCCCCAAAAAAACTATGGCTCCCTTGTCAGAGTTGAAGGAAAATGGTGTACTGCCGAGGTCTAAAGGAGATGTAGGATTTGCTATCACTCTAGAGATGAAGGGACTTGCTGTCACCCCAGAATCTCCAATGGGGACCCTACCATTGGAGAGAACCAATGGAGTTGCTGGAGAACCAATGGGTTTGGCGTTGGTGCCTTGTTTAGATGAATGTCTAGAGTTGGGAGTACAATTAGATACTGTGTCGGGGGATAACGTTGCTCCGCAAATCTCTCTTCCGCTAATAGTGGACTGGATTCTGCGTAAAGTCAATGAGATTTAGTAGTTTGTGAAAATTTCACATGAAGGATGTGAAGACCAATTTAAAGAACTAATCACTACAATTGAGGCAAGCCACGCGTTTGAAACCAAATCAAGTTTCAAGAAAAGCAGGGAGTTATAGCATCTTTCTTGGGCAATCAACTACGACGCTAAAGGTGGTAGCTCAATTAGGAGGAAGTCTAAAGGGAGGGCATTATGAAGACGAGAATCAAGGGGTTGGGTTTGGGTGTTCGGATATAGTGTTAGTTCTAGGGGAAACAAGGGGTTGGGGTCTGGTTTAGTGTTTTCTGAGCTTTTTGGGTCATTAGGGGCTTTTTGGGTCATTTTGGGCAAGTGTTTTCTTGTATACATTCAGTGTACTGGTTTCTCCTTTTGATATATATAATATTTTTACTAGAACTTGCTGGAATATATAGCTGGTGGGACTTTCCATGGTGCATAAGTGGAGATTTTAATGTCATAAGGTTCCCCAGTGAACAATCCGGAGACAGCAAGATGCACCCAACAATCAGACGTGGTCTCAGCTGGACAAATTCCTAATCTCACTAGATTGGGAAATGCATTACTCGGAGGTGTGTCCAAAGGGGTTGCCTCGCCTTTGCTTGGATAATTTTTCCATCTTGTTGGATTGTGATGGTGCCAATATTTTAAGTTTGAAAACAAAAGTAAAGGCTTTGTGGATAGGGTAAGGCGATGATGGTCATCTTATCAATTTCATGGTACCCCTCCTACATAATTGTAGGCAAACAAAAAGCTTTGAAGAATGATCTAAAGCTTTGGAACTCTCAATCACAAGGAGACATAGGGGAGCAAAAGAAAACCATGGTGGAGGAGCTACAAGAGTTAAAGAAGATACTTGAGGAGTCCTTTCCCCAGAAGAATTATTGCGGAAGGCAGAGCTAGCTTCAGAGTTGGAGAGATTAATTACTCTAGAGAAGATCTCTTGGCGTCAGAAGTCAAAAAGCATTGTGGTTGAAAGAAGGGGACCGAAGCACAAAGTTCTTCCACAAAATACCTAATTCTCATAAGAGAAATAATACCATTGAGATGTTGAATATCAATAGTATAGACTGCATAGAGGCTCCTGTGATTTGGGATCATGTGGTGGATTTCTTTGAACAGCTGCTTATATAACGAGAGGGGTGGAGGCCAAAGTTTGATAGACTCGATTTTGAATCTATTGAGCCACAGATAGCGTCTTGGTTGGAGAGACCTTTTGAGGATGTGGAGGTCTATGATGTAGTAAGAATAATGGTTAAAGACAAAGCATCAGGTCCAGACGGCTTTTCGATGGGTTTTTTCCAAACATGTTAGGAGGTAGTGAAGATGACATAATGAATGTGTTTTAGGAATTGTTCTTGGCTGGGAAGTTCAAGAAAAGCATAAATGTTACTTTTATTGCGTTGAACCCGAAGATCGGAGCATCAGAGGTGAAGGATTATAGGCTCATTAGCCTCGTTAATGGGATGTACATAATTATCTCCAAGGTGCTCGCAAACAGATTAGGGGAGGCCTTGGCTAAGATAATTATGAAGCCACAATGCATTTGTAAGGGGTTGACAAATCCTGGATTCAGTCCTTATAGCCAATGAATGTCTGGATAGCAGATTAAAGTCTGGTATCACAAGGATTATATGTAAGCTAGATATGGAGAAGGCATACGATCTGAAAACTTGGAGTTCCTTCTAAATTTTTTGGGGAGATGTGGTTTTAGGGAGAGATAGTGTACATGGATTAGATGGTTCATCTCAACGGCAAGGTTCTCAGTTTTGATTAATGGCAACACAGTTGGTTTCTTCAGCAGTTCTCGTAGCCTAAGACAAAGAGATCCGTTGTCCCCACTTCTCTTTGTTATCATCATGGAGGCTTTTAGTAGGATGCTATCGGCTGTGGTTATAAACGGTTTTGTGGCTGGATTTTCAGTTGGTAATTCCAATCAAGGCCTTATTACTATGCTTTGCACTATATGCTGGCTCACTCGGTTAAGCTCTTGGCTAAAAAAGATTCGAAGACACTCCCGAGGCTATTGAACTTCACTTTCCATAGCATTTGTGGGAGCTATCGCTTACTCAACTTGCACAAAGCTACTTCAGTAGCTTTGCCTTCGCTACAATTTCTTGCGAGACTTGACAAGATAAAGATAGGTAAAGCCTTAAGACCAAAAACCCTACGACTTTTTTTTTACTATCTGCCATAGCAAAGTGGAGGAGTGAGACCCACGACACCCATCCTACAATATCCGATTTATCTCATTTATTATTTGCAGATACTAATATTCTATGAATAGGTTAGGGGTGGTCATTGGTAAGATAATCTCAAAGCCACAAAATGCTTTTGTAAGGGGTCGCCAAATCCTGGATTCTGTCCTAATAGACAATGAATGTCTTTATAGTAGATTGACGTCTGGTATTGCAGGGATTATCTATAAGCTAGACATGACAAAGGCGTACGATCATGTAAAATGGGACTTTCTCCTTTATTTTATTGAAGAGATGTGGCTTTGGGGAGAAATTGTGTATCTGGATCAGATGATGCATTTCAACGGTAAGATTTTCAGTTTTGATCAATGGCAACCCAGAGGGTTTCTTTAACAGCTCCTGAGGCCTAAGACAGGGAGATCCTTTGTCCCCTCTCCTCTTTATTGTCATCATCGAGGCACTGAGTATGATGTTATCCGCTATGGTTAGTAACAGTTTTATGGCTGGTTTTTCAGTGGGTTATCCAAATGGGGGTAGTATCTCGATTTCACATTTACTATTTGTAGATGACACTCATTTTCTGCTAGGCAGAAAAAGACCAACTTAGGGCACTGAAGGAGCTTCTTCTTTGCTTCGAAGCAGCATCAAGCTTGAGAGTGAACTTCAATAAATCAGAATTAGTGCCAATTGGGAATGTTAGTACTACTCAGCAATTGGCTAGTACACTTGGGTGTAAGGTCGTTTCTCTTCCTATGACATATTTGGGATTACCATTGGGGGCTGCATCACGGGCCTTATCTATTTGGGATGTAGTTATTGAGAAAATAAAACAAAGATTGGTAGGGTGGAAGAGATTATATTTGTCGAGAGGAAGCCAGGTGACTTGTATCAAAAGTACCCTCTCTAACTCACCAACTTACTTCTTGTCTGTTTTTCCAACTCCAGCTTGCGGGGTGGCATAGATTGAAAAACTATATCATGATTTCTTATGGAGTGGGATAGGAGATGAATTCAAATTTCACCTAGTAAGCTGGAACAAGGTGTGCAGACCAATTCCGTCAGGTGGGTTGGGGATAAAGAACTTGAGAACATTTAATCGGGCACTTCTTGGGAAATGGCTTTGGAGATACAATAGAGAACCAGAAGCTCTCCGGAAATTAGTGGTAGATTGCAAACATGGCAATTTATGTGGAGGTTGGTGTACTAGAGAGGGGAATGGGTCCTATGGTGTGGGGGTTTGGAAGCGAATAAGACGAGGGTGGGGGGTTTTTACTCGCCATACTAAGTTCATGGTGGGGGAGGGTACTCGTATAAAATTTTAAAGAGACATTTGGTGTGGCGAGGAGGCTTTAAAGGATTCTTTCTCATCCATTTTCCATGTGGCATGTGATTAAGAAGCTTCGGTGGCAGACTTCTTGGTTCGTTCAGGGGACCAAGTTCAATGAAATGTCACCTTTAGTAAAGCAACCCAAGTTGGAAAATAGACAATTTTGAGGCCTTTTTCAGCCTAGTGTATTCTATGAAGCTGAACAAATTGGGGGACAGTAAACTATGGTGGACTCTTGCAGGTAAGGGTACTTTCTCGGTTCACTCCTTTTATAAGTCTCTTACACCTATAACAAATACTCAATTCCCATGGAAAAAATTGTGGAGGAATAAGGCACCTCCTAAAGCACTCTTCTTCTCTTGGACTGCGACCTCGGGTAAGATTTTGACAACTGATAATCTGTGAAAGCGCCGGGTAATTATCTCAGATTAGTGTTGTATGTGCAAGTCCACTGGAGAGATAGTGGATCATCTCTTGCTACGTTGTAAAACAGCGATAGCCATGTGGAGTGAAGTGTTCAATCGAATAGGCTTGAACTGGGTGATGCCTACCATAGTGGTTGAGTTATTGGCCAATTGGGTGATGCCAGGTAATGCTCCACAAATCAAAGTTGTGTGGAAGATGATCCCTACCAGCATTATGTGGTGCATATGCTGAGAGCGTAACAAGCAGACATTCAAAGACAAGGAGCGGACATTAGAAGAGATTTGAGCTTTATTTTTTCGCACCTTATTTCTTTGGGCTATAGCTGTAGATTTTAATGATCTAAATGTACATAATTTTCTTTCTTCTATAGCGACCTAGATAGGTCTTATCTCTTGTATACCTTCTTGTGTACTTGGGTTATGCCTATCCTTATTAATAATACTCTTTACTTATCAAAAAAATATATTCTGCGAGGCAGACCAAAACCAGCTAAGGGCACTGAAGAAACTTTTACCATGCTTCGAAGCAGCTAAAAGTGAACTTCGATAAATCAGAGTTAGTGCCAGTTGGGAACGTCAGCAACACTCGACAATTGGCCAGCACACTTGAGTGTAAGGTCGCCTCTCTTCCCATGAATATTTGGGACTATCATTGGAGGCTGCCTCACGGGCTTTATCAATTTGGGATGCAGTTATCGAGAAGATAGAACGAAAATTGGCTGGGTGAAAAAGATTATACTTGTTGAAAGGTGGCCGGATGACTCTAATTAAGAGTACTCTCCCTAACTTACCAACATATTTTCTGTCATTATTTCCAATTCTAGGCTTCCAGCTAGTGTGCGGCATGGATTGAAAAACTCCACCGTGATTTCTTATGGAGCAAGGTGGGAGATGAATTCAAATTCCATCTAGTCAGTTAGGACAAGGTGTGCAAGCCAATCTCTTTAGGTGGGGTGGGTATAAAAAAATATGAGAAAATTCAATCGGGCCCTACTTGGAAAATGGCTATGGAGATATAATATGGAACCAGAATCCCTATGGAAATTGGTGGTTGATTGTAAATACAGAAGCTTGTGGGGTGGTTGGTGTACTAGAGAGGTGAATGGGACCTATGAAGTGGGGGTTTGGAAGCATATTAAACGAGAGTGGGGGGTGTTTACTCGCCATACTAAATTAGTGTTGGGTGTGGATTCTCAGAAAAAATTTTGGAGGGACATATGGTGCGAGGATGAGGCCCTAAAGGATTCTTTTCCATCCGTTTTCCGGGTGGCATGTGATTAAGAAGCTTCAGTGGCGGATCTCAAAGTTCGATCAGGGGACCAAGTCCAGTGGAACATCACTTTCAGTAGAGCGGCCCAAGATAGTGAAGTAGACAACTTTGAGGCTTTTTCCAGCCTATTGTACTCTGTGAAGCCGAATGGACAACGAGCCAATACGCTGTGGTGGACACCTGCAGGTAAGGGTGCATTCTTGGTTCAATCCTTCTATAAGTCCCTCACACAACTACCGAATTCAATTTCCATGGAGAAAAATTTGGAGGAATAAGGCACCCCCCAAAGCGATCTTCTTCACTTGGATAGTTGCCCTGACAACCGATAATCTGAGGAAGGGCCGAGTCGTTATTCTAGATTGGTGTTGTATATGTAAGAAATTCGGTGAGACAGTGAATCATCTCTTCTTACATCGCAAGATAGCTAGAGCCTTTTGGATTGAAGTGTTCGGCCGAGTAGAGTTGACTTGGGTAATGTCTGCCATAGTGGTTGAATTATTGGCCAGCTGGACACTTCCAAGAGGTGTTCCACGAATCAAAGTTGTGTGGAAGATGGTCCCTATCTGCATTATGTGGTGCATATGACAAGAGCAAAATGATCGGACATTCGAAGATAAGGAACGGACACTAGAGGAACTTCGATGTTTAATTTTCCGTACTTTATTTCTATGGGCCATAGCTTTAGACTTTAATAGCCTAAATTTTCATGATTTTCTTGTTTTCACTACTATGACTAAGATAGGTCTTATCTTTTGTATACCATATTGTGTACTTGGGCTATGCCTATCTTTATTAATGTCTTTTATTTATAAAATAAAAAATTATTTATGATCTGGTATGATAATGTCTTCACATTTTGCACTAAACTTTATCAACATTTAACGAGTATATGCTATGAAAGATAATCCAATTGTATTCATCCAAAAGCTCAACTTTCATAGCACCAATTTTCCTGAAATTGCTATTCCTATTTACTTAAAAAAAAAAATCCTGAAATCACCATTTTGTTTTAATTAGAATATGCAAAGGGAAGAAAAAGATACCTCCAATGGATCTGATGCAACGGGGATGGTATCAGGAACTTTTTCAGCAATATTGGATGCCTTCTGAGCAGAATCAAGGGCATCATGATTATGGCTTCTCCTCTCAATCGCACCAAACCCATTACCATGACTTTCACGGAAGATTTGTGAAGTTGTTTCACGGGCAAATTTGGTCACAAGAGAGAATTTTTCCAAGACTTGAATTGAGAGATCTCGAGCAGGATCATGACCCCTTTGCCTTTGCTTCACATTGTATTGAGAAACACTTGAAGTTTCACTGTGAACCCCAGCATCAGTTCTCTCCTGGTTATCATTTAAAGGGGACTCACCAACAAAAACGGACATAGATGGCTCGCTAACAACAGAAACAGCCCTAGGCAGCTCCAAAGAAGACAAAGTTTTCTGTGTAAAAGCAATAAACATGATAAAATCTACCCAGTTGCCATTGGACAGTCTATAATTACATATTCAACACATCAAGAAAAAGCCACAAAGATTTAAAAAATGGGTTTTGCTACACAACCTCCACCACACTCCACACTCCACATTTTTAAAAATTTTTTATTTTTTAATATTTTTTTTATTTTTTTATTTTTTGAGTTTATTCTTTTTAAACTATTTCAAATTTTTTATTCACTATTTCATATAATAAGTATTTGATAAAAGAAAAAAATAAAAAAATGTGGTGTGTGGAGGTTGTGTGAATAGTAGGAGGTTGTGAAGATTTTTTGTTAAAAAATATAGGTCGATTAAGGGAATAAGAGAATAAGGCCCACTTTTAAACTTCATATATTTTGCATTGTTGAAAACATGTGTTCATGGAAAATGAGAGAGCAAAGCAAGGGAATGCATGTTTGCTAATCCTCCACTTGATCTAAAGCAAGATACATATAGCAAGAAACAGAAAGACTTATTTTCTTATGGTAAAACTAAGACAGAATCTATTATCCACATGTGCCAGCATCATTGGCAGAGAAGAACATTATGAATTTATTAATCAACTAACAAAAAAAGTAAATCAGTAAAATGCGCACCTGTAGAGGATTTTGAAAATCGTTCACTAGAAATACATTTGCATCCTCTGCGGACCTAGGTATCGACAAAAAGGAAACTTAGAACAATGGTAGAATGTACTAATATTTTTTTTTATAAGTATAACTTGATAAGTATTTTTTCACAGCACTTAGCTTGTAATTAGGTTCATCTCCTATATACTTCCTGTGTATTTGGGCATTGTCTAATTATGTGGATTAATAAATTCTTCTTACTTATCAAAAAAAAAAAATTGATATGTATGTACTAAAGCACCACAAGCACAAAATGGACATAATAATCGATGAAATTATGATCATAAATTCTGTTTACTCCGATTAATGATTTTCTGTTCTTAGTACATAGCTTGGTCACTGCAGTAACCTTCTTCTGTTTTGGTAATTCAGTAGCATATTGATAAAAAATCCCTCGTCAATGTGAATATCTTTTTCATCCTCATTTTTCTTAAAGGCAATGAAGATATAAAACTAGAAACTTCTTCATAAATTGCATTACTGACCAGCATTTTGGACCAGATTGGTTCCAAAATTTTATTCTTGAAAAAAGAAGAAGCAACATATGTAACAATAACCAACCTCACAATAAAAACATGTTGCTTTATACTACCGAGAAACTCTTTGACTCCACCATTGTAGAAATAAAGAGGAGGATAAGCAAGTCCTGCAGAAGACTTCCATTCACAAATTATAGACATATATGGCAATGAATCGATTCAGTCATGCAGCATAGAAGATCACAGAAGCTTCAAATTACAAAAGGATAAAATGATACGGGAACTCATGATAGAAAAAAGTAGAACTGCTAAAAAAACTATTATACGAATATGAAAATTCACCCGTAAACAAATTCAAGATTCACTTAATTGCAAATAAAGTTTTGGATGGACAACTCAAATCTAGAAAACCTGGGTTACTTTGCAAATTAGACATGAAGAAAGCCTATGACCACGTCAACTGGAAATTCTTACTTTATTTACTTGCACAATGTGGCTTTGGAGAGAGATGGTGTAATTGGATAGAATTTTACATCTCTACAGTTTGCTTCTCTATCTTGCACTAGTGGGTTTCTTTAATTCCTCTTGTGGTTGGAGATAGGGGGACCCGCCCTCTCCACTACTATTTAAATTCGTCATGGAAGTTCTTAGCACAATGATTGTGGGCCTTGTGGAAGGTGATTTTCTCTATGGTTTCCCAGTGGGGAATGGTGATCATGGCTCTATTGATATTTCTCACCTTTGTTTTTCGGACGACACTCTCATCTTTTGTGGGGCAAATCTTAGGCATATACAATCTTTAAGGGCTCTATTTCTTTGTTTTGAAGCTGTCTCGGGGTTGAGAGTTAATCTCTCAAAGTCTAAATTGGTGCCGGTGGAGGTGAATCTAACCTCTTTCTTGGGATGTAAGGTTTATCTTCTCTACCCTTGAAGTATATTGGGTTACCACTAGGTGCGTCCTTTAAATCAAAGAGGATTTGGAATGTTGTGGTTGAAAAGGTGGAGCACAAATAGGCTCACTCTGATTAAAAATACTCTTTCTAACCTACCCACGTATTTCCTAATTCCTATCTTTGAACCTGCTCCCCACAAAGGTTGCCAACCATATTGAGAAGTTATAACGTGACTTCTTGTGGAGTGGGATGGGGGAAGAGTTCAAATTTCATCTGGTAAATAGCTCAATTGTTTGTATTCCAATTTCTAAGGGTGGATTGGAGATTCGTAATTTGATGAAGTTCAACCAAGCTCTGTTAGATAAATGGTTGTGGTGGTACCAACATGAAAGGGGGGCCCTATGAAAGTCTGTTATGGATTCAAAGTTTGAGGAGGATGGTGCTCAAATGAGGTATGTGGTCCATATGGGGTGGCTTTGTGGGAATACATTAGAAAAGGTTGGGAGATCTTCCAAAGACATGCACATATTGTGGTGGAGAACGATTCTTGTGTTAGATTTTGGTACGATAAATGGTGTGCTGAGCAAAGCCTCCAAAACACCTTCCCTACTATTTTTGAGCTCGCACGAGTGAAGGATGTAGTGATAGCTAACCTTTTGGTCTTCTCTAGTGGCTCCCCTCAATGGAATGGAGATTTCATTAGGGCAGCCTAATGAAATCTATGCGGCATTGGTACCCTCATCCTAAGACTGAGGGTACCATAGATAAGATGAACTTGAGCCCCTCCAAGAAAGGTAGATTCATTTTCAAATTCTTTCACTGAGTTTTAACGAGTCCTGAAATGAACACATTCCCATGGAAGAGTATATAGCAAACGAACGCTCATTCAAAAGTAGTTTTTATTTTTATTTGGAAAACATCCTTGGATATGATTCTTACCACAGATAATTTGAGGAAACATCAGGTAATGGTGTTGGACTGGTGTTGCATGTGTAAAAAGAATGGAGAATCAGTTGATCATCTGCTTTTCCATGAGGTGGCCAGGATCATGTGGGGTGATTTTTTTGCGGGAATTGGATTATCATAAGTCATGCCTCTTAGGTTGGTGAATTTTCTAACACACTGGAAAGGCCTCCAAGGTAATCCACAAGTGGTAGCAATCTGGAGAATGGTTCCTATATGCATGTGTTGGTGCATTTGGCGCGAGAGAAATGATAGAAGCTTCAAGGACCATGAGAGAACGATGGATGAGTTTAAAGTTTTCTTTTTTAAAAAATTGTTCTTATGGGCGTGGACTATTGTTTTTAATGGGCTAAATGTACATGATTTTCTACTTTCGGTTGTAAACCCTAGTTAGGTACTGCTCATGTATACATAAGAGAAGGTCCATCTAAGAAGTCTAGCATGATCATAACCAATAATGCTTGTATGTCTAACATAAATGACTGAACTTCAAAAACATTGTAGCCAGCATCGTAAATATTTTACCCCTACAAAATAATGCCTGACTGTTTTACCTGAAGACAAAACAACAATAATGTACTGCCACCCAAGTGCTGGTGTGTGCCTCCGAATGGACCGCACCTCCGTAAAAGGCACTGCTCTTATGGTATAAAGATTCCTATCTACATAACACAGCAATAAATTCAGAAATTATATCACTCTCACAGAAAGTAATTTTTAAAATAGATATCCAAAGCCAACAACCTTTCTCGGACAGCTTCGCATTCGAGCTTTGGCCTTTGTATGGAATCCACGTCTATCAATTACATACACACACACACACAAAAGATAAAAAAAAAAAAAAAAAATGAATAAACCCAGGCATATAACAAAAACAAACAGAAAACTAGTAGAAATTACCATAAAGAGAGTATAGCCTTGCTTAATCAGCTTTAATCGGCCACTGATCCTCTCGGAAGCGAACTGCGTCGGATGAATTGTCACATTATCCTTCATATAGACAATCTCCGCACCGTCGGGCTCGCTGGACGAGCTCTGTGTACGACTATCGCTTCCCATCATGCTTGCCGACCCCTAAAACCGAATTTCACAAACAATCAAACTCACAGATTACGCATTAATTGCCATTCGATCAATATGGTAACGTTCGGGAACCAGTTCTTGCAAAAACTGAAATAGGAATCCCGAATTAAATTTGATTTCGAATTAAACGAAATCTTGCAAAAAATAATCGATGTGTTTGAGTGGCAGATCGGATACGGATGGAAAACGCTTACTTGGAGCTGTGACGCAGCGTAATCGGCGTCGTCAGACAAATCGTGTAGGTCGGTTTCTTGCATGACTAGGGATTGAGCGGAAGAGAGAGAGAGAGAGGCTTTTTCTTCGTTAGGAAGGCAGGGGGGCAACTGGTTTGGGAGGGAGAAAGATGAAGAGAGAGAGTGGGGGATGCAATTGTGGGACCGAATAGGAAAGATGTGTTGGGGCAGTTTTTATTACGAAAAACTCTCCTCACAAGTCCATCTACGCGTAAAAATAAAAGAAAAAGGGTATCCCAAACTTACTGCTCAAATGTACCGTTGGGTAAAAAAAATATTTTTTAATTATTTTTTAATTTTTAAAATATTTAAATCTATTAAAAAAATATAAATAAAAATAAAATAAAATAATGAAAAAGCATATGTGATCAAGTAGATCAAAATAAAATTTAGTGTTTCGTCCATATTCGGATATCTCTCTTCTTCTTCTTTTCATCTTCTTTGCATTTTCTTCTCATCTACTTCTCATTTGAAACACAACATTCCCTTTCGTATACCTACAGCTACTTCTCATTTTTTAGTAACTCTAGTTTCATTTGCTTTGTTTCTCAAATTGGCTTTGTTTAATCCTCGTTCCTGCAAAAGCCATTGCAACCAATGTTTTGAATACTGTACCAGACGGACGTCGTACCGGTTAAGGCACTGGAACGAAATATTTTGATATTGTTACCGTTTTATATACCATTTCGGAATAGTCGATATATGAATAAATTATACATATAAATATATATATTATATTCTAAAATAATAGTTTATATATAAATAAATTATATATAAATACATATATATAAATTATAAATAGCCTAGTTTGAATTTGGGGTCAAAAAATAAGCTTGTAGTTTAAAAAAATGAAAAAGACTGAAAAATCGGCCGGTACATGCTAGTACAGGCCGAAATATTGGCCGGTACGAAATACATGTAGTACCTGTATCGGACTAGTGGCCGGTACGGCAAATACTGGTCGTGCCGGCCAGTACGATACAAGATTAAAAACAATTATTGCAACAACAAGATGAAAAATAATTTAAAAAAAAAAGAGTTTTTTGCAAAACATTATTGTTCTTTCTTGTAATTATGATTGTTCCTCCCCCTTCTATTCTCTCTTCCTAGGTTCGATAGGATCTGAAGCTTTTCTTCAGAGGAACATAGACACCCCACCACAACCCACCAAAAGTTGTCACTTTTTCCCTTTGACATTTTGGTTTATCTCTCGCTTTTCCAACTGTCATGAAGGATTACTTGCTTTGCATTGCACTTTCCCTTCTCTGATCAGGTATGCCCTTTATGTCTTTCCTTTTTTCACTTCTCTTTCTTTAGCCCATTGTCTTTGGAAGTTTCTTTATTTTGTTTCTCATTTGGCTTTGAAGAAACCTCCAAAGACAATGGGCTAAAGAA
Organism: Cyclocarya paliurus; assembly: GCA_029856935.1. Lineage (NCBI taxonomy): Eukaryota > Viridiplantae > Streptophyta > Magnoliopsida > Fagales > Juglandaceae > Cyclocarya > Cyclocarya paliurus. Next base: position 4,757,288 of record CM056946.1, on the reverse strand, counting down.
AGAAAAGTGAAAGAAGGAAAGACATAAAGGGCATACCTGATCAGAGAAGAAAAAGTGCAATGTAGAGCAAGTAATCCTTCATGACAGTTGGAAAAGCGAGAGATAAACCAAAACGTCAAAGGGAAAAAGTGACAACTTTTGGTGGGTTTTGGTGGGTTGTGGTGGGGTGTCTATGTTCCTCTGAAGAAGAGCTTCAGATCCTATCGAACCTACGAAGAGAGAAGGGAAGGGGGAGGAACAATCATAATTATAAGAAAGAACAATAATGTTTTGCAAAACAATAAGGGTGCGTTTGGATCCCAAACTCATCTCAACTCATCATTACACTTTTTTCAAATTCCAATACAAAATATAATAAATAATTCAACTTTTTCAAATCCCAAAACAACTTTAATATTAAAACATAATATTCTAACAATATTTTATCATCTCAACTCAACTCAATTCAACTCACTTCAACATCCAAACTCACCCTAAATCTTCTCAACTTCCCAACACTCCACACTCCATCTTTTTTTAAAAAAATTTTTAAATTTTTTTTATTAAATAATTTTTATATGAATAATAAATAAAAAATTTGAAATATTTTAAAAAAAAATTCAAAATTTTTTTTTTTAAATATTAAAAAATATTAAAAAATGTGGAGTATGGAGTGTGGATGAATAGTAGGAGGTTGTGTAGCAAAACCCGTTGCATTTCAAATGAGAAGATGAAGATGAGAAAAAAAAATGCGAAGAAGATGAGAAGAAGAAGAAGAGAGGTATCCGAATTTGAACGAAATGCCCCATTTTATTTTTACACGTGGATGGACGTGTATGCAAGGGGGTTCCCAACCCTAGGTGTGAGTAGAGTTTTTCTTTTTTTTATGGTGAGGATCGTTGTAGATTCGAAGGGCTGGTTTGGTTAAAGAAGATAAAGACGATTGAAACATTTATAAATAATAATTAGATAATTTGTAAATAGTAATGATATAATTTAAATTAAATTTTTTATTGAGCTTTAAAAAATAAAAATAAAAAAATTGAATAAAAAAAATTATATAATTAAAAGAGGGTTGTAATATAATTTTTAACTATTATTTTTATTTTGAGAATTGAAAAAGTTAAATTATTTTTTATATTTTGTTCAGAAATTTGAAAATGTTGGAATGATTAGATTAAACAATTAAAAATTTAAATTTAAAAAATATTTATGTTTAAATGATACTTGAATATCGAGATGAGATGGCTTGCCTAATCCTCCCACCCGAAGTCATCAGATTGCATAAAGAAAATAAAAAAATCAATTAAGGCATTGTTTGGAATATATTTCATCTCATATTATCTCATCTTATTCACAAACATCACTCAAATACAAATATTTTTTAATTTCAAATATTCAACTATATATTTCATTAAATCATTATCTATTTATTACAACTTTCTCAAACTTACAAATAAAATATAAAAAACAATTCAACATTTTCAAAGCACAAAACAAGTATACTATTAAAAAAATAATATTATAACAATATTTGATCTTTATAATATTTTATTCAAGTTTTTCTATCTCATTTTCTAAAACCTTATAAAATATCATAATTCAAATTATTTCAATATCATTCCCAAACCATTTCACTATTATTAAAGTATTTTTATCTCATTATATTCTCAAAACTAGAGGTGGCAAATTGTGTTTATGTGTCGTGTCAAGTCATGAATATTCGACTATATAGGTCAACATGAACCCAACTCGTTAAACTAAATGTGTTAAATTTTAAAACTCTAATTCAACTCATTTAAATAACGGATCATGTTATGTCACTTGTTTTGACATATTCAATAATTAATTAGAAATATGTTAATAACACGACTTATTTAAACCATTTTTTTTATATAAATGGGTTGAACTAAAACACATAACTCATTTAACCTGATTAACATAATTTCACATAAAAGTTAAAATCTATATTTACTAATAACCACAAGATCTTAAAAAATATATATATCAATATTCTTCAAATTTTAATATATTATAAAACCAATATTACAAACCTTACGATAAAAAATATGAGCATAGGTCTAAAATTATAATCCCAATAATAAAAACAATAAAAATATAGGCATACTAAGAAATATCAATAGTAAAACTTAACAATAATAAAATTTTAATTTTGAAATAAATTATAAACGGATCAAAACAAATTGATTTCGTGTTAAACAGGTTGATCCGTTATTAACTTGTTTATAAGTCATGTCTTAATGGGTCAACCCGTTTTGACCCGAATTAGTTAACATTAAACCCAAACTCATTAATTATGTGTGTGTTAGATTCACAAGTTGTGTATATTGACACCCCTACAGTCAAAGCATCCCTTAAGAAGTAGAACATATTTTAGAAAAATTATTCTCATTAGCTACTATTCACCATTCCACACTTTATATCTTATGAAAAATACTTACATATTTTATGAAAAACACTCCTATATTCTATGAAAAAACCATAGGCATAGAGTATGAGAGTGAGTGATGCATAATAAATCTCAATTTTAAGAGATTTTCTTGGACTTTGGCCATGGCTTCAGAGAAGAATCAGAAACTGCCGGGTGACCAGAAAAGAAGCCTCCACTGCCATCTCCTACATGGCCTATGCAGGTTTCTTTTTCCCTTTTCAACTTTTTCCTTTCTGCACAGTTTGTTTATGTACTACTTTTTGTTAGATATGCTCTGCTTGGTTGCTGAGAAAATGCAATAGACGTTAGTTATGATGACTTCAAAATTTGTTTGGAGGTGTAGTGTTTAGTTAATCAGAATTGTTTGACCGAACCAAGGTTGTGCTTGTATGTGCCTTTTGTTCATCAATGAAACTTATATTACTTATAAGAAGCCAGAAGATTAAATTTAGAAACAATGAGTTAAAATGAGGATAATGAAATCGATATGTGGCTTTAAAAAGAGGGAAGAAGAAGATAAATGGAGGCATTTGTTGAAACAAATGGTGCATCTATATGGGAAAAAACAATAGAAACACTGATTAGATGGTTCACCATAAACCAGGACAACAAATGAATTCAACCCTGTGGAGGATAACTTGTTTTTTGTTTGGGCGTTTTCAAAGCAAAAAGAAGGCCAAATACTTTGGTTGAATAATGAGGGCACCGAGTTAAAATTTAGATTTGGGATTCAATCTCTGGCTGACCTTTGTTCTGAGCTGTATGAGCCAGACTCTCATTTGATGTCTAGTCCCACATCAGCAGTTATGGCTCTCCTCATGGCGAGCCATTGCCCAAAGGTGGATTTGGCACTGGATAAGAAAGTAGGAAGCTGCTGAAATTTTATTTAGTCATATGTTCTTTTACATCATATTCAATGAAAAGGATATGCGACATTGTCAATAATATTATTACTACAGATTTCTGGCTTTATTCTGGTTATGTTGTTAGCATTTTTGAGTTATATTGGGGGTTAAATATGTTTCTATGGCTCACATTTGAATCCTTTTTAGTTTTTTTCCATGAGCGTGATTATTGGGCCTTTTCTCTAGGGACTTTGTTCTTTTTAAACTTTTTTATTCTGTATTTGATGATTGTTTTCATTGAATGTGTTTTTATTTCCTGTCAATCTTAGAACAAATCAAGAAAGTAGGTATCATTTTCTACACTTGCTTAACCAAGCAAAGTTTTTCTGCAAAAATGCAGTTGATGCAATTTATCATGCGTACACCCTTCTCAAATTTAATAAATCCAAGTATTTAATCAGTGTGGGGACAATTATACTTGGTGCATTTGTTGTGGGAGCTCGGGACTTGTCATTTGATGTCTATGCCAATGCTGTTGTTTTCATGGCAAACATTTGTACAACAACATATCTTGCTTCTATTGTTCGCATTGGTAATATTTTCAATCTTATGCTTCCTATGTCTCATTTATGGGGTGGTTAGTAATTTCATTTTATTAGTTTAATATATCCTCCATTCTTGAAGGTAAATCCAGTGGCCTGAATACCTTTGGTCTTATATGGTGCAATGGTAAGATGTTTTAACAAACTTGCATAATCTTTAATTAATTTTCTATGAAAGAAGTAAATTGAAGTCACATGTACTCAGTATGAAAATCCAGTTACTTGATGACGGTGTGAATAATATGCGGACCAATATTGTTGTTCTTGACATCAATCAAAGGGGACTTACAAGTGACACTAAACTTTCCTCATATATTCTCTTCTGGCTTTCAGGTGTTGTTCATATAAGAACTGTTGTGCATAGAAGTTTTCAGGTGCATGCTTGAAAAAAATGCCATGGCTGAAGTTCCCTCATGTTCTTTTTGTATTTTTTTTGGTGGATATGATTTGCTTTTATTTAATTATGTTATTCAGTCGGCAAGTGCTTCTTTTCATAATTTTCTCAAGTCTTCTATCTTGCCTAATAATGCTCCCTGTTAAGTTCTTCAGCAACAAAAGTATTATTATAACAACTACCACTCAAACAATTACCAACCTAAGAGTTTAATGTAACCAATTGGTTACCAATGACAACAACACTGCCAGAGTTTGTTACTAGTCCTATATGCTTCACTACATAGTATTGTACATCACTCCCCTCCCCCAACCCCCTAGTACTTATGTATACTTTTGATATCCTCATCTTGAAATGAATAGATATTCTTAGTATATAAATTAGTAACTTATTGATGATCGTAAACCAGAGGGGGGGTGCAGGTGCATACTTCAAGTTGAAGTTTGTCAGATAATAGTGTTCTAATATTGACAGTGTTCCGTACTTACAAAAAAAAGAGCATTCCTTGGAATTTCTCTCTTGGTAAGAACACATCACTATCTTGTCAGATAGCATTTCTTAATTCCTCCAAATGCCTCTGTCAAGTCTATGAGTCCAGAGAGTTTTTTTTTACAGAATACCTTTCAATTTTCTCTCCGTACAGTTGAGAAAAAAATGTTGTTGCATCTCGTTTCTGTTAATGTTGGTTGAGTTCAATGGTGATTAGTTTAGTTTTCTCTATCGTGATAAAAGTGTTTGCGACGTGATGGGGTCGAGTAGGAATGTTATCGTTGATCAAAAGTGTTTTGAGTTTAAGATGGTTAATGAAAGATGGTGGAGGATAACAAAGAGCAGTTGTCGTGCTGTGAAACACACTCCATTGACCATGTATCGTTGGGATGGTCGGCTGCCATGGTGAAGGAAGGTGCAACCTTTGGAGGTCCTCCTATTTTTCTTAAAACACGGAGAAATGGTTCCCAAGTTTAGGTGGTGCAGAGGCAATGTAACTCCTACGAGAGTTTTTTCACCTTATTGGAGTTCGATCAAGCAAGGCGGCATGGGTTGCTAGTGATACCAAAAGGGAGGAAAGGAATAGGATGGAGAATTTTTGGAAACTTGTTGGAGGAGCTCTCTGTAAAATCCTCTGTTTTGGGAGGAAATAACAGAGGGACTTGCCCATTGATGCCTTCTTCTCCGTCGCAGGGCCACCAAGCTTACTCTTCGTACATAGAGGTCTTGTCTCAAGCCCCAAAACATGCAGAGAGGGAAAACGTTTCTTCTTCTTTGGTGAAGACGCAATTGTGTGTAGGGAATGGCAGGAGTGTGTCGGGAATGAATTGGGCATCTCTGTTGCACACCTTGTCTGAAATGGAGATGCAAGTGGGTTGCTTGCAGACTAATTTAAAGATACTGAAATGCTGCGTTGAAGAGGGGAGGAAGAAGGACTAGGAAATGGGCCAGGAAAAAGGCCCTGGCAATGAGCTGGGAAAGGGAAAGATTATGGCCTCAAATGGCCCAGTGGCCCCATCAGATGCTCAAGTGGCCTAGTGGCCTTTCACGCAGGCCTGTGTGGAGCTCTAGGCCCAGTCTGTCTCCCAGGCCTAGGCAGTGAAGGTTGCCTAGAGGAATAAGCCATAGGACCTTGGTGGCCCGTCGATGTGTCGGCCCGTGCCACCGTCGCAGACTCGCAAGCGATACCTCAAACAACATCGTCAAAGGTCGTTGAAGCTCTGACGAAGGTCTCGGTGCCAAAGTTTGCTTCATCTGAGGTTGGAGGAGGGCTTAATCTTTCCTCACCGGCTCGCATTGACTTGCAACTTGCTCTGACCACCTCGCCAAAGCCCGCAGGTGCACAAACAATTGCGAAGAGGTCTAGGATGGTGTCTGCGAGCGACCAGGTTGTTGTCCCCGAGCTTGCCACGGTCAGCCCCTGCGATGATGTTTTGACCACTGTTACTGAACTTTTGGCTTCACCTCAGGCACAGAAAGCCCCAATAGCCTCAAAGGAAGTCTTGGGAGGACTACAGATGGTGTCTGCCAGCAGCAACAAGGCTGTTGTTCCCGAGCTTGGCACGGTCAACTTTTGCGATGTTGTTTTGGCCATTGTTCCCGAGCTTTTGACTACACCTCAGGCACAGAAAGTTCCGATAGCCTCAGAGGTAGTCTCGGGAAGACTACAGATGGGTGTCCTATGCACTGATAATTGAGGCAGGGGAAACTGTGGACGTATTAAGGTTAGAGGAGGAGGAGGAGACTAGCCTTTGGAAGTAATCCTTGAATTTTGAAGACAGTGAGGAGGAGATGGGTAGTTTGTCCCCTCTACAGACACTACCCCCTTAGATCGCACCTAGAGCATCAGATTGGGTGTTAAAAAAGGTCGAGGAGCTTCAAGGGTGGGTAGGTTTGACGTGCGATGGATATGAGGAACAATTCAAGACTCTCCTAATAGCCATTGAAGCTGGCAGTTCTATGGCCATGAAGTCAGCTCTTAGAAATGAGAGAGAGCTGAGACGATTGCAATGTTGTATCAATTATGATAACAATGAGGGAATTTCGGGGAGAGTTAGAACAAAAGGGAGAGACTCTATTTTTGTTAATGAAGCCTAAAATACTGTATTAGAACGTAAGATGGATCAATGATGTGAATAAACGTCTTCGTATTAGATCTCTTATACGTAGTTGGAAAGTTGACATTGTTTGTCTACAAGAGACAAAATTGAGTGGTTTTGACATAAGTATAATTCGCAGTTTGTGGGATTGTTCCTTTGTGGGGGTGGTGTCATTTAGCTTAGTTGAGGGCTTCGAGAGGTGTGTTAGTGATGTGGAATAAAAGAGTGGTGGAGATGGTAGAGGATTGCATCGGGTCATTTTCCATGGCTGTATCTTTTAAAAACACTAAGGATGGGTGAAGGTGAGCTCTTGCGTGTGTGTATGAGCCTAATGTGGATAGTGATAGAAGCTTATTGTGGGAGGAATTGGCAGGTTTAAATTCTTTATGGGATTTACCTTGAATTTTTTATAGCAATTTCAAAGTTGTTCGTTTTCCTAGTGAAAGGGTGGGGACATCTACATCAACAAGAGTAATGGAAAACTTTTCAGAGTTGATTTTTGAGTTGAATCTTGTGGATCTTCCTTTGGTGGGAGGGCTTATACTTGGTCCAACGGTCGAGGATGGTCAAGGTTGGATAGATTTCTAGTATCCCCTTCATAGGAGATGCACTTTCCGGATCTATGTCAGAAAAGGTTGTCACGAGTATGTTCTGACCATTTCCTAATTTTGCTAGATTGTGGTGGCATTCATGGGGATAGGTGTCCATTCAAATTTGAGAATATGTGGCTGGAAGTCGATGGGTTTGTGGAAAAGGTAAGGGCCTAGTGGGAAGCTTATTCCTTTGAAGGAACACCTAGTTTCATAGTGGTGGGCAAACTTAAAACTCTAAACGTTAACTTAAATAATTGGAATGAAAAAGTATTTCAACATACGGAAGTGCAAAAAAAAATTCTTTGGGATGAGCTACAAGTATTGGAAGAAAGAGAGGTGAATGAGGAATCTTTGTTAAGAAAGAATGTGGTGGTAACCGAAATTGAGAAAGTGTTGTTGATGGAGGAAATATCTTGGAGGCAGAAATCAATGGTACTTTGGTTGAAAGAGGGAGATAAAAGCACTAAGTTCTTTCACAAGGTGGCTAGTTCTCATAGGTGCCACAACGCAATTGAAGTCCTTCATTCAATCTCGAATGTGTTACATTCTTCCGAAGAGATTCAAGATCATATAGTGCAGTACTATGAGGAGCTCCTAGTTGAAAAAGTTGAGTGGCGCCCCAAATTGGATGGTTTATTTTTTGATCAGCCTAATTCGGAAGTAGCAAGTTGGTTGGAGAGGCCATTTGTTGAAGATGAGGTGCATCTAGTGGTGAGAGGCATGTGCAAAGATAAAGCTCAGGGTCCCGATGGTTTTTCCATGGTTTTTTTTCAAGAATGTTGGGAGATAGTGAAGGAGGAAGTGATGCAGATTTTCCATGATTTTCATTCTAACCTTAAGTTTGAAAAGTCATTAAATGATATTTTTATTACTCTTATTCCAAAGATAGTTGGTGCCCATAATTTGAAAGACTTCCAGCCTATTAGATTGATAGGTGGGATCTACAAGATTATTTCAAAAGTGTTAGCTAACCGCATGAGTTTGTTGATGGACAAAATCATTTCCAAACCTCAAAATACTTTCGTTTAGGGGCGGCAAATTTTGGACTCCATTTTGATAGCAAATGAATATTTGGACAGTCGGTTAAGAGAAGGTACTCTGGGGGTCCTTTGCAAGTTAGACATGGAAAAGACCTATGATCATGTCTGTTGGGATTTTCTTTTTTATATGTTGCGAATGTGTGGTTTTGGAAACAAGTGGTGCTGGATTAAACACTGTGTTTCAACCACTCGATTTTTAATTTTAGTTAATGGAAAATCTTGTAGTTTTTTTCAATCTTTGAGGGGTCTGTGACAAGGGGATCCATTATCACATTTCCTCTTTGTTTTAGTAATGGAGGTTTTGAGCTGCATGGTGGAGGTTGCCGTTGGGGATTTATTGCTGATTTTTCGGTGGGCAATAATAGCAATGGCGTCAGTTCCATTTCTCACCTATTATTTATGGATGACATGCTTATCTTCTGTGATGCAGTTAGTGACCAGATTCAAGTCTAAGGACAGTATTGTTGTGTTTTGAAGCTGTTTCGGGACTTAAAGTGAACCTGAGGAAGTCAGAATTGGTACTGGTAGGGATTGTGAGTAATATTGCTTCTCTAGCAGAGTTGTTAGGTTGTAAAATTGCCTCACTTCCTATGAAATATCTTGGACTCCCCTTGGGGGTGTCATTTAAAGTAAAGAACATTTGGGATGGGGTGGCAGAGAAGATTGAGAAAAGATTATCGGGGTGGAAACAGCTATATATATCAAAAGGGGGAGGTTAATACTTATTAAAAGTACTCTCTCTAACCTTCCTACTTACTATCTTTCCTTATTTTCATTGCCAATTGGAGTGGCTAACCGTTTGGAAAAGTTGTTTAGAGCTTTCTCGTGGGGTGGCATGGGGAGGAAGTCAAATTTCATCTTGTTAGTTTGCAAAGGGTGTGTTGTCCAATTGCGAATGAGGGATTAAGGATGCAAAATTTGAGCATTTTTAACAAGGCCCTTCTTGGTAAGTGGTTATGGAGATATCAAATGGAAATGAACTCGTTGTGGAAAGAGGTAATCGCACACAAATATGGTAATGAGTGAGGGGGATGGTGTTCCAAGGAGGGTAGGGGGTTATATGAAGTAAGCTTATGGAAATTTATTAGAAAGGAGTGAAACACATTCGAAAAAAATATTAGGTTTGGAGTGGGTAATAGAGCAAGACTTCGCTTTTGGTTCAATGCTTGGAGTGGGGAGAGGCCTCTTTTCGTTGTTTTTCCAGTCACTTTTAACATGGCTGGAAATTAGCAAGCAGCAGTCTCAGATTTGCTGTGTTGTGCCAATGAGACGGTTACTTGAAATATCACTTTTACTTGAAATGCTCAGGATTGTGAACTTAAGAGATGACAACCTTTTTTAGACACTTGTATTCAACAAAGGTAGGAGGAAATGGGGGTGATCGTATGTTGTGGATTCACACAGGGAGAAACCAGTTTACCGTTCAATTTTTTTATAAGGTTTTGACAGTACAACAAACCACCTTTTTCCCGTGGAAGAGTATTTGGAAAGCACAAGCTCCCTCTAAAGTTGCATTTTTTACTTGGACAGTTGAGCTTGGAAAAATTTTGACCGTTGATAATTTAAAGAAGCGGGGTATGGTGGTCATGGAGTGGTGCTACATGTGCAAAAGGAATGGAAAATCGATAGATCATTTACTTTTACATTGTAAGGTGGCAAGAAAATTATGGGATAGTATCCTTGATAAAGCAGGATTGAGTTGGGTAATGCTTAAGAGTGTGTTAAAACTATTAGCATGCTAGAACAGGAGGCATATTAGTGCACAATTGGCAGTAACGTAGCGTATGATACCTTTGTGCTAAATGTGATTTTTATGGTAAAAAAGGAATTATAGGTGTTCTTGTAACAAGGAGCGTACAATGGGGAAATCTGAATTTTTTTTGTATTCTCTCTTTTACAGTGGCTTTCTGCTATTGTATTGAAGGGTGAGAATATCCATGAGCTTCTATTTTCTTTTCAACTCACTATAATGTAATTAGGTGTCTCACTTTGTATACTTCTTGTGTACTTAAACTTTGCCTAGTTTTATTCAATTCAATAAATCTACTTATTTACTTATATATATATATATATATATATATATATATAAAAAAGAGTCTATGAGTCCAAATCATAAATTCATATTGGTTTGTAAAGACCTAATTCCTTATATTTTATATTATGTTTTAGTTCTTTCCACACTTAAATCAGATACCACTGAAGACTTTATTAACCCCATAACACTTCAAATGAGTGTCATACTATTGATGAATGATATGACTGGTCTAATTTCAAAATTGCTGCATTGGAATCTTTTGCAGGCCATGATGGTTCTTTCCTGTATTATGGTTTTCTCAATAAACTATTGTGTGTTTTTTCAATACAATTCTCAATTTAGCTCTCACTCAGACAATTTGTGGTAATTTGATGGTACACAATATCTGTTTCCAACTTCATGGTACCCTACAAAAAAAAGAAAAAAAAAGAAGACATGAAGTTGTTTAAATCTTGGTGTGAATATGTTAGTATTACCATTATTTTCCTAAAAATTGGTGGCCTCCAAGCAATTGTTTTACCTGAAACTAGACTATTTAGTTACTTTTTAGTCAATGTAATTTTCTGGACTGTAATTATTACGATGAATATCTAGATAGTTTTTCCAGTCAATATCCTATTGGCCAGTAAAGGGCATTCGAGGTCATGGGTCCCGACTCCCAATTGCCATAGGCTGCTGATCTGTCAGTTGGACCATCTAAACCAATTACTTCTTAAACAAGCTTAATACATCTAGCAAACATTAGATCAGATGTGTCTTTGAAGTCATATTTTGGTTACCAGAACTTCCAATCGCTGCATCAAAGTTCATGTGTTTTTTACCATATTGTAGTGAAAAATACTATATCTCTGCCATAATTTACATGAACATTTTGTAGTCTTAGTAAGAGGGGAAACCAAAGGCCTTTGTCTTGCCATCCCTTGGATGGACAAATTGCCAGCAGGTTGGTTAATATTCTCTTGATGTTGTTGGTTCAGTTTGTTTCTAAAAAAGCCAGACTGACTTGGTAAAATTGATAGAATTGTTATGTTTGTTTAGTTTAATGAGACATTAGGATTGGCTGCAAACTAAATTTCTAGTTTTGTGCACTAATGGTAATTTGTGAGCATAGTCCTTGGGCATGCAAACTTTTGGTTTGTACCATATATATACTCAATTTTCTGTCCTTCAACAGTTATTCTCAATAGTCTTATTCTTGACCCCCAATTTTGTTGTAGGGTCTTCTTACAATTGGGCTTGGCTGGCTATTGTTTGACGGGCTTCCTTTTGATTTGGTGAGCATGAAATTGACTCGTTCGAAAATGAGCAGTCAAAAGGCTATCCCAAGTGTAGGAGCGTGTCGCGTAGTAATTAGGAATAAATTCCTAGATCGTCTCCACAGGGAAAGTGCTTAAAAATCAAACTCGTGTAAAATGGTGGAAATAGTTACAATGAGAGAATAAAAATAAAAATGATGATATGTGCAATGAATGTGGGAATGCAATGGAAATGAAAATTTACTAGTCATGGACTAGATTCATGTTTGTTGATTTTGAGTGGATGATGAAAAGTGAAAAAATTAAAATACAAGACAGTAAATTAAAATTGCTGGAAATTAAATAACTGAAATGTAAATGGACAATAAAATTTAAATGACATAAAAGTAAATTGCAAAAAATTAAAGGTGCAGAAAAATTAAATGACAGTAATTAAAATTGCAGGAAATTAAAAGTGCGAGGAAATTAAATGACGGTAATTTAAATTGCAGGAAATTAAAAGTGCGAGAAAATTAAATGATAGTAATTTAAATTGCAAGAAATTAAAATTGCGAGAAAAGTAAATGACAGTAATTTAAATTGCAGGAAATTAAAAGTGTGAGAAAATTAAATGACAGTAATTTAAATTGTAAGAAATTAAAATTGCGAGAAAATTAAATGACCGTAATTTAAAATTGCAGGAAATTAAAAGTGCGAGAAAATTAAATGACAGTAATTCGAAATTTAATAAAAACAAAAATTGTAAGGAAATAACTCGATATTTGGAAATGGAGACTGTGTTCTCCAACCCAAAAATCTGAACTTCCAATTAAAGTAAACTCTCAAAAATAAAATGGACTCTCAACATTTATTGAAAATTTACTCACTAAACAAACTCAAAACTGAAAATAAAGACTTACAAAAATAAAATTCACTGAGTCATACATTGAAACTGACTGATAAATAAATTACACGACATTAAAATTGAACTCAGAAAAATAAAAATTGACTATAAAAATTCACTCACTATTTTTTTTCTGAATTTTTTTTAACTTTAAAATCACACTAAAAACATTCTAACTCACTGAGACTCTAACACCACGACTGACTAACACTGACTCTCACTCTAACTTCAGACTCATCTCTAACTCCCTACTCCAGACACACTCTGACTTCTAACACTGCTGGCTCCCTTCTTCGATTGCTTACAAGCCTTTATATAGGCTTCAAAACTGCACTGTGCTACATGCGTCCGTGCTGTCTCATGTGCATCTGTTCCCCTCGTATCATTCTTTTTCTCGTGTGTCCAGCTTCAAAAGCAAGCCAGCCGACCAGCTTTATTTCTTGTTCAATGTCTGCATGTGTAAAGTAGCTGGGTTTCGGTGTGAATTCTCCTTCTTCTTTATTTTCTTTCACTGCTTTCGGCCGAAACTACACATGCATGTTTTGTTTTCTTTCCTTTTTCCTTTTTTTTTTTTTTTTTTATTCTTAGTTACAACCGAAACCGACTGCACACCGAATAAACTGCTTCTTCTTCTTCTTCTTCTTTTTTTTCTTTGCTGCACCGAACCATATGCACTGCACCGAACTACACTGAACCGAACTCCACTTCTTTTCTTTTCTTTATTTTTTTTCATCTTCCATCTTCCGTTGCTGCGTTCCGTCCGAGCCTCTTCCGTGCTTTGTTCCAGACTGCTTGAGTCCGTGCGTTGCTCGTGGTTCCTGCTGTGCGTGAAGTGCGAACTGCTCCAAGTGAACTGCGAGGCGTGGAGAGAGTAGCCGAGGTGCCTTCGGTCGTTCTCGGCAGTGTGCACAGGAGAAGGTTTCGGTGTGCATGGGGGCTTTGGTCGTGGCGGAGCCTTGGTCTCCGGCATTTTCTGGCGGTCATCAGTGATGCAGGGTGGCGTGGAAGAGTGCATCGAGTCTATTCGTGTTTCGAAAATGGAGGTTGGAGTTGCCGGTGCATGCGGTGGTGCTTCGTGGAGTTGGACGTGTATTTGGCCATGCATGGTGGTGTAGAACTGATGGCCGGCGTCTTCTGGAGCTGCTGGTGGCCGGCGGAAGAGCTTCTGTGCACGACGGCACTGTAGCTCGAAGCGCAGTGCAGGAGGTAGGAGATGAAGGGAACGACGTGTCGTTCGGTTTGCGGACTAAACGGCACGTCGTTTAGGCCAGACGACCGAAATTAACTCTGTGCTAAACGACATGTCGTTTAGGACCTGTGCAGAAAAATAAAATAAAAATAAAATAAAAATAAAATAAAATAAAATAAACTAAAACAAACAGAATAATAAAAAAATAAAATTAGAAAAAGAAAATAATTAATTAATTAAAAATTAAACAAAAACTAAACTAGAATATTAAAAATGTGTTGTGCATGTAAGACAATAAAATCAAATTAAATCACAAGTTATAAAATATAAGCATAAACTATGCTTTTAATCAATTTAATTTATAACTTGGATTTATTGCCTCTTGATCATTTTTACATCTAAAATCAACGATAAAATAATAAAATAATTAAGAATACATTGATTTTAAATGTATAAAATATGCAATAATGCAGCTCAATCAGAAATGCTACTAATCTTATTTTTCTGCAAAGCTTTTGATATTGCCATTCGATCTTATTTTCCCGGCCAATACCTTCGTTTTATTGGATCCTGTTTATATCCCTATTATAAACTTCAAGGAAAATAAGCATGTTAAGCTGTTGCATGAAAGCTTTCCTTTTCACTGGAGGTAACACAACCAAGTTTTGATCTAGTGTTTAACTTGTATTTGGTTGTTGAACCAAACTCAACTCATCTCAAACCAATCATTGAAAGGACTCACTACTTTTTCAACTCCTTATAAAAAAATTAAACTCATCTCAACCTACTTTATACATTTTAACCTAATAAGTTAAATCCATTTCAATCTAAAAAAGTTAAACCCATTTCAATGAGATCCACAAAATATTACTATTTACAACTCAACTTAACTCATCTCAATATCTCATTGTGAAGCATATTGAAACATATAGAAATTTCCTTTACAATATAGGGTGTTCTTGCTTGAAATTAAAAGAGGATGAGGAGCCTTTTATAGTATTCTCCCATAATAGGGGATTTTCAGATTAGAATGATGTGACATCGATTTCTCTTTCTCGATGTGATTAACTGAGTCTCATGGTAAAAGTTAAAAAAGTTGGAAGTGACAAAACTTTCAGGTTTTAGTCAAATTGGAGATCAAATTATAGATAGAAAATCTTGATATCACTGAAATTTATAATTCTATTTTCCATTTAGCGATCTTGCCGTCTTTTGTGATCAACCTGTTCACCTCAATGTATTGACTTTGTGTCTTTTGGTCTACCGTATTTAACCCTGATCTCACGCCTCCAATTTGAAATTACACTGCCTTCCAGGCATATATGTACAACTGCAACACTATGCCACAACGTCTCTGATGGCTCTCTTGCTTCATATTTCACATGTTGGATTCCTTGCTCTCCGCGAGGGTATTATGAAGCGATTGCATCATAAGATAAAAGGCTAATTACACAATTTCACCCCTTGACTATCACCCGCCATTTACTTTATACTCAAACCGCCATCAAGACTTCAAGAGTCCGATTTGCACTCTAAATAACAAAACATAAAAATAATTAAATTTTTTCAAATTTTAAAATAAAAATAACATTATAATAATATTTTGACTTTATAATATTTTTATTCAACTTTTTCTCTCTCTTTTTTCAAAACCTAATAAAACATGTTAACTTAAACCATTTCGTCACTATTCACAAATTATTTCACTACTATTAACATAATTTTCATTTTATCTCATCTCATTTTTCAAACATTCACTTAGTTGAGCTAAATGGTTAGATCTTGACGGAGGGTGCAAATTAAAAAAATACAGGTAATTTGGGGTACAAATTGAAACTTTTACAGTTTGGAGTGTAAAGTTTAAATGGAAAAATAGGTAGTAGCTTGTGGTAAAAAATGTAATTTTTCTAAAATAAATTTAGGTAGTCTTTCTTACTCTCGGAATATTTTGGGGGTCTTATTTGAGGGCTCTAGCTACACTATAGCAAAAGAAAAGGGAGCCATTTGGAGTGCTGGGGGCCGGGGATGGGTGACGGTGAGTTGAACAAAAGCTTTGCCAGCTCCTCTACATTGGTGAATAGGATTTGAAGATCCTGCATCTTGTTTGTTCCTTTTAGTTGTTATTATTGAATATTTGGACCATGAGTAGACATTTTATACATACTTTACACAAAAAAAGAAAAGAAAAGAAAAGAAAAGAAAAATCGATCCTCAGATGCATGAAATTAATGAATAAATATGCATGATTAGGCTGTTCTTTTGCATTACAGCTTTGGCCAAGAATATATTCGGCTTAATTGTGTTGTCATTTAACTTTCATCCAAATGCGATGGCAATCAAAGTGTTTAGACTCTCTCTCTCTCTCTCTCATTTTTTCAGTTCTTTTTAAGAGTCATTTTGCCTGGACCTCCAGGCATCATGATATTTGTCTGCGCGGACGTCTACAGGAAATTAATCTTTTGGTTGGGTAGTGTTATGTCAAGTCAGATGGGTTGGTTCCGGTGAGTTTATGTCCCAAAAATGGGTGAACCATTTATGGCCTTGTGGATTATTTCGGCCTTTATTGTTTCAACCTTTCAGAAAGTGAAAAAAGCCTTTTCCATTCACTTGTTGCCGAGAAAATTTATTTGGGAGGTTCGAAGAGGTAAGCATTAAGCATCCTGCATCAGCATATGTGAACAGAGGAGCATCATATTTACAGAGACAGGGCATAATGGTACTATGACTATGAGAGAGAGAGAGAGAGAGAGAGGGCACAACAACTGGAGTAGTTTGTGAATAAAGACGTGTTCTTGTCTCCACAAGCTGACAAGTGACTTTGGCCAAATTGCCATGCAGGATTGAAACATTACCCACATTGCAATAAATTTATATATCTTTGCATTTCCTCAACCCTGATTTCATGGCAAAATGTCTGTGAGAGATATTACAACTCCAACGATCAATTCCTCCGAGAGATCCGCCAGAGAACGGTCAAGAAAGTTGAAATGACCACTACAAACATGCAGAAGAAAAAAGAAATAGTTGCAAGAGACAAAAAAACTCTAGCTCTAAACTGCAACGACAACAACATATTCGAACAAATTAAACAAAATATGACCAATAAATCAAAAGGAGCAAATTCGTAAAGTGAATCAAATACAGCAGTGATACATAGGAAAGTGCATGTTCTCTATTAAAAGGGGGCCAGGCCAATATGGCCCGCAGAGCTTTAAGAAAATCTCACTTATGATCAGTAGAACGTGGGTGTCTTTTTGTCCACTCTTTAATGAAGAGTTTCAAAGATCACCACCGGGACCTTGGAATTCATGGTACCACTGTGCATAATTTTGCTGCAAAGGACACACATGGGACTGAAAATACAATATTTATTAAAGTTCTACGCGAAGCACTTAGAAAGCTATAGAAGAAGAGCCAGCTTTTGACCTCAGTCTACAGCCCTAAGAAGGAGAGACCAAGACTTGATCAGAGAGAGAGGGAGTCCTAGGATCTGGTGAAGGAAAAATGCAATGGCTTAAGGCGTGGGGGAATCTGTTTGGGTAGTGGCACGCGAACTTATCGCCTCAAATCATGAGTGTGTAAGAAAGAGAGAGATCAATAGGGCGTTTTTATTTTTTTATAAAAAAAAAAGCCCTTTTAATAAAAGAGTCTTTTGCACTTCCCAAAAAATCTTTGAAGGAGAATAAGAAAGTGGACCTTTTTTAATAAAAGAAAGAGTGGGGGTGGTGAGGAGAAAAGGGCAAGCAAAACCCAAGGGCAATGTCTCCTAATGCAGGCCCCAGGCAGGGCTTTTTTAGCGCCGGTGTCCCCGCTTTGGGTTGTTGCCTCTTTCGCCCCTTTGCTTTGTGCTAAAATGTGTCTCTGAAAGCTAGCAACTTTGTGCGTAAACCCTTCCATCCCCAAACTTCTTTCCAGACAAATCCCCTTCGCTGACATTCTGCACTCCTGTTCCCAAGATTCTCTCAATCTCTCTCTCTCTCTCCCCGAACGGAAAGACAAAGACAAACTCGTACTTGACCATCTTTTGCTTCTACATATAGTGATATAGATTGTTAATAGCTATTTTGGAAACCTAATAAATACTACGTTGTACATTCTACCTCGGATGGTATAATCTCGGTGCTTTAGTTTAGAAGAGGGATACTATTTATAAAAGCTAATACCCTGGCCTTTTTTTTATCATGCGAATTTAAGGTTGAAAATCATGATCATGACTTAGTTTATACCTAAATAGCTTCACTTCTAGTACTTAAATTTGAATGTCTGATCACTTACAAACTGGGCATGGTACGATAAATTATTTTCCATTTTCATATACAAATTCATTTTTGTATTCGAGTGGATGGGGTTTGTTGGAAAAACTGTTTGTAGAGGTTACAAATAAAGCCAACCATCTTATTCTCTGCAGTATATAAATAATCAGATACAAGCATGATACAAAAAGGTGAGGGTTAGAATAACAATGGAAAAAGATGGCAGTACAATGAAAAGGAGTTGTTTGGGTTTTCTGATGGAGAATATTTCAGGTGCATGCGCAAGAAGGTGGAGTTTGATTTTATTGAGTAAAAACTAAGCATGGCAAACCCTAAAGTAAGTTGTGCTCCCCCTTGACATCATTCCACTCACCTTCTTCACCTTCCCATCCCGAGGCAGAACCTACCAGTATACATTCTCTGCCTCTCCACCCCTTCGCTCTGCACTCCACTCCTCTCTCTCTCTCTCTCTCTCTCTCATGGCGATGGTCATTCTTAGCTATACTTTCCCTCCCTCTCATACTGTTCTCCTCAATGTAGATCAGTTGTTTCTGTGGCTTAACATGTGTGGACCATGGTCATTATATCTTTTAGGATCATACTTCTAAGCAAATGCATGTTCTAGCTTCATATATAAGCGTTTCTTTTTTGAAACCCGCTTTCATACTTTGGTTGTTTTCTGTTATTACTGTTTCATACTGCATACATGTATATATATATATATATATATATATATGTATATATTGACATGCACACATTCATACATACATACATATTTTTTGGAAGTGTGTGTGCGTGTGTAACCCGTATCATGTGCAACAAAGCCTTGAACGTTTTTCACCTTCAGGCTTCATCCTTATTATTGTGATTAATTATCTATAGAAATACAATAATGATTTGAGGACCCACTACTGGGTTGGTATTCATGAACAGTATTAGAACTTTATATGCATTTTTCCTTCTGATCATCAGCATTGATCCTTCTTATAGCCAGCGAAAGGACATAATCAAAACAAATGCATGCATTGAAAATGACACGATTTGCTTGCACAATATAATTCATGATTTGGAGATCCCACTTCACCATTAATTACACATTATCCTTCAACCACTTCTGACTTCCTCCACTAGTACCTCTCCAAATATTCCACCAGGCAGCGACTTCCCTACCATGGGTATAAACAAAATTATCATGTTATTGTCTTTAGGTTGAAAATGGGACCATATATATCTAGTACGTACTATTCTTTAGTGAAGTGCTTTTTTTCCTTTCTGGTTGTTAACCTGCTACCAGGCTGGCCAGCGAGCATGAAAAGCCCACAAGACCTCTGCAAACTGATCTTTAGTCCACATGGCTTGATCAGAAGATCATCAGCATGCATTCATGGAGGAAGCTAGAACTTTTGCTTTGTGCTGTTCTCTCTTTTCTATAAGAAAGAGGACGTTGGTGTGGATGCTTGGGGAACAAAGAAAGCGATGTTGGTGAGGTTCAATCCGATGACTTCTTTACGAGTGCAAGTCGTAAGAGACATTTCAGATTGAGCCGCGCCAATATCACTTTCAATAATATGATCAGTTCCTCGATCAATTGCTTTCCCTCTCGATCCCAGCCTGATCGGTTTCTCTTCAGACATTGCATGGTTTAGCTGCTCTCATACCCTATCAATTTTACATTTTTGCATACTATGGCATTTTTTTTGTCTTAATGATCATGAGACCAGAATTAGTTTGCCTTATTCTTTGGAAGTAAATATTATGTGTGTGTATTAATTTTTTTAAATGTCATGTGTATGCTATTGTATGTTAATTGCATTATTAGCAATTATTTCAGTTGTAGAAACCCATGTTCTGTCTGTCGAAATAATATCCTGACTTTGAGAAATCTTACGCTATGTAAAAGAGATCTCATAAAAATAAATCTTCAAATTGGCATGGTTTTACATAATATATATGTTAGATCTAGTACGTATTTTATAATAAAAGTAGTTTTACATATATCATATCAAACCTCGTCAATTTATGAATTTACTTATTTGGAATTTCTTTGTGTCTAAAACATTTGATCTCTTTCACTTAATAATTTCTGTTATAAAGAAATGTACACGGTCGTGTTATAACTCTGAAGGTATACTGCATGCAGTTTCTAAAGTAGAAATCTCTCTCTCTCTCTCAATCTCTCTGCTCTAATTTATCTATGAAGCAATGGGTTTTTAATTTGTTGAATGATAATGAAGGATCATTGAATTTTAGTGTATAAGTTTTGAACTAAGAGGAATTTTATCCATATTTTTTAACCATGTACGTACCATCATTTCGTCGTTTCTTGATCATCAGTAGTACCTGATATGATCAAAGGATTAAAAAAGAAAATAAATAATATTTTTCTTGAGCTAAAGTCTCATTCCTTTTCAAATAAAAATTATATATATACAACAGTACTGTTTGGATCTTCTAATCAAGCAAAATTAAGACTTAGAAGTTTCACGGATCTGGGGGGCCGGCCAAAGATTTTTTCCTAGCCTATCGAATCTATTGATCATGCATGCATGCCCCAAGTATATATATATATCTTTCTAATTTATTCTTAACGTCTAGCTTCGATCTGTCCATAATTAAGTTAATTTAAAATTAATTCTGTGACACGATAACATGTGCAGAAGGTCATCGTGATCTTACTATTTTTGTCAAATACATGAATATATAGCTATATTATAGTCTAAACACTTTCGTAAAGAAAGAAAAAGAAAAAGAAAAGTTAAACAAAGAAAATGTACGTCTAGAACTTTAATATTGTCCCCCTATTGGACATATAACCGTACGTCTCCGTCTTCAAAGCCTGGCCAACCAACAAAGAAAGAAAATACAAAGTCTCTCTGACTCTTTGACCTGATCTTCTGAATTCCTCACCGTCATAAAATGTGTAAAGCGGCCAAGATGATCACAACCCAAACCCTAACCCTAGCCAGCAAAAAAAAATTGGTTTTGTCCTTCAATTAATTAATTCGGGCTCTCAGGAAAAAGATAAAATATATTATATATGGCTCTAAAATGAAAAATCAGAAAATCTTCTTTGGACTGGTATATCAAAGCTGCGCTTACGTACTGATCAGGGCATCATGGGGCCGGAAGGACCCTCCGGAGGCACAGGAAGGTGGCGTTTCGTCTCTTCACTGAGTGTTTGGAAGATTTTCTCATACCAAAGCCTGCCTCAACAGCCGCTCAAACTCTCTGTGCTCAAATTGGATGGCTCCTGTTTTGGTAAAGATATTGTTTTCCCCTGAGCTCGCCTCCTTATTAATTGCATGTATATGTATTCATCAAATATTATCATATATACAATGATCATGCCATCATGCATGCATGCATGTAGCTCGCACGGACGGCCTGCTGTATGCAGATTAATGCATGCATGCATGCGTGTATGTTTGAGTACAGAATATGCATGTATTTATATATCAGGTACCGATAGATAAATATCATGTATAAGATTGTTAATTTTGAATGTAATTAAAATTTAGAAAAATTTTAATGCATGTCAAGCAGAATTGCTAGTTGAAAGGACGGCGACAGTAGCAGAACTGAAAGAGGCAGTGGAGGAGGTTTTCAGTCGCTCACCAGAGGATCATGGAGAAATTCAGATTTCATGGTATATATGGTTGTCATTGATCTTGTGTGTGTATATATATATTTTTTCAGTTATCCATGGGTAAATTAATACTCTCAACTTTAAATTTTCAAAACTTCTAAAAACAGCATTATTAATTGTGTACAGGACTCATGTATGGACTCATTTTTGCTTATGCTACAAAGGTCAGAAGCTAGTAGATGATAAAGCATATATCCGACTGTATGGAATCAAGGATGAGGATCAGGTGCATGCTTATATGTTTTTCACCTAGCTAGCAGCTTCCTGCTGGTGGGAGTTTAAGATTATATACTAGCTAGCTACTTAATTAAGGATATTATATATATGGTTTCTTGAAACGTAATCTCTGATGCTAATTCTTTTCTAAGCTCAAATAGAAAAAAATTTCTACATATATTGTTTAGAATGTTGATATATATATTAATTTAGAGTAAAACTAGATACAGTGGTAAGGTATACAAGCCTCACATACTCTCTTAAAGAAAATGGGACCCATCATGCATTAAAAAATAAGTTTTTTCGTGAGGATCTTAGATTTGTCCACTTTTTTCGAATGGAGTACACGGATTGAGCTTGTATCGCCTAGTTAGGACTATACAATTCGTAATATCCCATGCATTAATTTACTGTGAATACATATGGGATCATATTAGCTCAATTGATGATCAGATATTTTCCTTCCCTTTTTGGCCTATGACATGCTTGCTTTTTATAATTGGCTAATAATTTTTTATTTTATTTTATTTTCCTGGAACAAACAGATTTATTTTGTCCGGCATCTTTCAATTAACTATGGCCAGGAAGGCTCGTAGGGGTAGGACGAATCTGGCTGAATCACTTCATATATATATATGCACAGCTTTTTTGAAGTCTTCTCTACAAGATCCACATGAATTAGTCGGTCTCACTAGTTCATATCATGTGTGTACTGTGGAAATTAAAGCATGCAGCTTCCAGGCCATTCTCTATCGTAAGTTGGCACGAGTACGTACGGATATGGAAAATTGGATGAAAGATGATCATGATTCTCTAGAGGTTGTGTACGTTTACTGTTTAGGGTCCAGATGAAGAGAGAAATAAGTTCAAAGGTGAATCGTAAGGAGAATACTGTTCATGAAGATCATCACAAATGCTACTTCAAATCGCCAATTTTTATGAAATCTATGGCAGGGGCTAATTCAGAGGATCTGCAATTCAAGTGATTGAAAATTGCCAAACTTCTTCATGCTCCAAATTGCGGTGCGAGGAAAAAGTGATCAGTTCATGAAGATGCATGCAACTAGCTAGCTAGCTAGCTAGATTCATTACAACGGAAATGCTTTTCTGGACCCAGATTTTTGGTACGTAGTAAAAAAACCAATAAATTGTCGTAGTGACTGGTCCTTTCGGTGGGCTTTCTCAGCTGAGTATATGAGCTGCGCGCACGGGGAGATCGAAGTACCGCTGGCCGCTGGGGCGAAATTACGTACACTTACGTACGTACGTACGTTTTAAGAGCAATAAACATGTTTGGAAGACCCTTTATCGCTAGGCTTACAAAATGGTTCTGGCATCCACCAAACACTTCATTGACTACAATTTTCTACCACTTTTTTGAGGCTAACTACTGCTAAGTGCTTGGTACCGCGTACGTTCGAGCACTAGCTAGCTAGTCAAAGATATATTTAATTTGATTCGGAAATAGAAGCAAGTCGATTAAATTACTATTCGCGAAGGCATTTATAGTATTTCAAACACTAATTGATCGACTGATCATGAACCACATAATTTATAGTCGATATATATCGTTAATTACTTCTTTTGGTCATCGAGTACTGATCATGACCTACATAATTTGCTTAAAATTTTCATTGATAAAGCAATCATCATAGATCATCACATCTTTAGGACTACTTATATATTCATCAAGATGATCGAGAACTTCTGCTGCATAAAATTATGAGAATCATTCTCAATTTAGTATAATTATAATACTCCTAATGATCTCCGTGATCTCAAAGTGCTTAATTCATTGTTGTTCTCCTAGTTTGGATCTGCTCTCGTACGTGAGGAGGCCCTCATGCCCATAATTGTCCAAGTCGATATTTTTATGCAAAAATAAATAAATAAATAAATGCATTGAAACCATCAATTAATCCAGGGGGCTTTGTTGTTTTCAAGAGAGAGCATCGCATCGGCCTTTATCTTAGCATCCGTTAATTAGGATCATTGCCATATTTCTTGTTAATCAAAACAACCCCCTGCATGCGTTCCAGATGAAGTCTTCATGAGCTTGGTAGGACTCTAAGAAGAATCTACATAGAAATATATATTATGGGCTGGTGGAGCGGTGAGCAATTTCTAAAAGGAATCGACCACACGTACAACTTTTTTCACTTCAGCAAGATTATCAACTTTGCACCTATCTTGATCATCTTCCAGGTTGATATATATGATTTTGATCCCTGAGATTACTCAGCCATTTTATTCTCTATTTGTGACCAGTAGAAGCTGCTTCCCTAGCTCAACCATATATCCAGCTCAAGTCTGCATGCTCATTTATATTATATATATATGAAGCATATGATCTTTATTATAAGTTTCTTTGCTCAGTACATCCGTACAATTGAAGTTGCTGGATTAGGCATTGGATATATATATTCTCCAATTGAAACTAATAATTAGCTTGCTGGACTCTCACTGGATTACGCCTTAATTCTCCAACTTATTTCGTAGATCACTCACTTGCAGAAAATTGCTTGAAATTTCCATGAACAAGGAGGCCGTAGGGCACCGAGTATTAATTTTGCCTGCTTCCGATGCTTTAATTTTGAATATGGTCATGATTACACCATCGAGCTGGATGTTTATTAATATCATGAAATTAATGACGTTAGGGCTAGCAATTGAAATGATGGCTAATGATCACGTAATAGCACGATATTAGGTGACTTATACTAGCACATGATATATATATATATATATATATATATATAGTTCTTATTGATCTTCTTGCAATACCAGATCGATCATTATGATCTGTATGTACCATTTTTCCCAAAAGAAAACACATAAAATCAGACAATCCTGCAAAGGGAAGACAATTAAACATACTTTAGTTTTGAAAGATCGATACATGAGTTCGGACTGTTCAACATTTCTTCATTTGAAAGGCTCCTCTTTGACCTACCAGGACTTGCACAATAAAGGCATGCATGCTTGGCTCAATTAATTTCCCAGCTGGAAAGATTCACCAAATTAGTGCATGCTTTCTTTCTTTCTACTTATTCTTTTTCCTTTTTTTATTTTTTTGGATATCAAGGTAATTAAGGAGATCGGGACCCTTTATTGTTTCCTTGCATGAGAACATTACAAAGAAGACGTCGACACTCTCAAGTACTGAGGAATTGCTTGGCAAGGGTATAGTTGATGTTGTTCACCAGCTGATAGCAATAAAGGAAGCTAAGCTAAAAAGTGATACGTCCCACAAAAAGTAATGGCCTGGTTAAGCCTTGAAGTAACATATTGAAGAAGAATTCCAGTTGGTATCATTATGGTTGAGGTGACAGGTGAATCTATCAAAAGAAAATATGCTATGTAGCATCTTATTTGGGAAGACTTAGCCCCCTTTAGAAGTACTTGGACTAGCCTAATTTTAAACTGAGTCTAATATAACACACAACTTGCAAATCACTAAACTCATTTCGACTCAAAACCTCTTTATACATGGGACCTACAATATTTTTCAACTCAACACCGTTTTACACGCGAGACCTACAACCTTTTTCAAGATCCCATAAAATACATATAAACTCATCTTAATATTCAAACACATCTAAACTTATCTTAAGTGGGTTTCACAAAACTCACTTTATCTCAACTCATTACTATTCATAAAGAATTCAACTTATCTCAACTTATCTCAACATTCAAACGGGGTAAGAAGACTAAAATTAACTAAAAGAGATCCCAGTGCTCTTATATATATAGTACAGCTAAAAGATACAAAGGCTGGACGTTTTCCTCTTTGCTGGAGAAAAGAAATTAAGGCTAATTTGACATTAAAAAAAACATGTGAAGGGAAAATAAATGCCACATGCCACATATATTTACGCTGTGCTTTCTTTTATGAATGAGATATTAAATGCTATATTTGGTAAATTTCTGGAACGGTATCATGAAATTATAATGCAAGTTCTGACTTGAATGACACTTCCTATGCCATGAGAATCGAATCAGGGCAAGGTTCTCTGATCAAGACACTAGAAACAAGTGTTGCCTACCAATAAGAAAACGAAGGCGTATATAATACCTTAACTAACATCTTATAGAGGAATGCAAGTCCCAGAAGCCAAAGCAATTGGAAAAATCAGGTGGTTGCAAAGAACAACTTGGAAATGATAAGTTTTATCTAATTACAGTATATAGCTCAATTACAACACAGGCAAATCGCAAGGAATGTTCTAAATTGATGGTTAGCACTCTAATGTAAGGGCCTAGGAAAAGGAAAACTGATGTACCTTTCCTCTTCCATTGTCCCTGCTGCTCTGGCAAGTTTCAAACACCCAAAAATTATACAAGCTTGAAATATTTTCTTGTGACAATTACCCAGTTGAAAGAGATGGCACGCGGCGAGCCTTTGTCTTATCAAATAGTATTTGAGCCAATCAAGGAGGATTGGCTGCCCATCATCTACAATGCTGCTTGCCAATGTTCAGTGGAGAGTCCCTGATGTTCTTGGATTGCTTGTAGGTGAGCTGTGGGGTTCCATCTTTTTTCTTGCGTCTCCCTTGTTGGGATAGACGAGAATGGTTGATAGCAAGATCGTTAAGATCTTGCAATGGAGTCAGAACTTTAACAACTTCATCCATTGTCGGGCGGGATTTTGAGTCCTTACTGAGGCAGTTGAAAGCTAACTGAGAGACTTTTTGCACCCCTTTAAGAGAGTAATTCATTTCCAAGCGAGGATCCACTATTTGATGAATCTTTCGCTTGTCAGCTAGATGAGGCCGAGCCCATACAACGAGATTTTGTTCTCCACTAGGGCGTTTCTTGTCCATTGATCTTCTGCCCGTTAAAATCTCAAGTAGCACGACACCAAAACTGTAAACGTCGCTCTTAGATGTCAAGTGTCCTGGAAAAAGAAGACAAAAAATTGGATAATTTGTTAGATCTCAAACTTCGTATGGTACAAGAAAAACACACACACACACAAGGGATGACTTGCTTGTGAGCTAAGGACCTCAAACATCAGTTTCCAACCATTTGAACTGCATCAAACTAATGTTTCTAAAAGATTTCTGGTGTTGCAGGATTAACCAATTAAATTCATGGTACATAACAATATCATGATCGGATTGATATGAAACATCTCATTTTATGAATTTAGCAAAATACCTTCACATGGCTGTTGAAGGATGACATTGTATTCATGAGCTACTTATGATCATACAATGTCAGATAAGAAAACAAAATGGCTTAGAGGTCTAAATACTTCAGCTTTGTAGTATTTCTGAACTATGTGCTGTGTGCCCATGCACTGATGCAAGCACATTCAAAAGGAATATATGCTTTTCAAGTTCTCAAGTGCTTAAGTTAGAAATCAGGCCAAGTGAAGCCATTCATCCTCGTTAATGAATATCTTGTTGACTATAGAGATGACAGAGGCTTATCACCAACTTCAGTGCATGAAGTCATCACATTTGTTGTTATACCAGTCGCTCACTATATCCTGCTATTAAGTTCTGGCCATTAATAATTAACTTCATCAAAACCAGAGCATACATATTACCTGTCATTACATACTCCGGAGCAGCATATCCATAAGTTCCAACAACCCTGGTAGAAACATGTGTTTTGTCTCCTTGAGGCCCAGCTTTGGCTAGACCAAAATCTGAAAGCTTTGCATTATACTCCTATGGAAAACAATCCATATTAACAGCTCAATCCAACAAAAATCTGAACTTCATCATTTGCAAATACCATTACTGACATACCGAATCAAGCAATATATTGGATGTCTTGAAGTCTCTATATATGACTGGTTCAGGGCCATTATGGAGGAACGCCAGTCCTCTTGCTGCGCCAAGTGCAATCTTAATCCTACTGGACCATGGAAGAGGTATGGTCCCTTCAAAGTTTTTGAAAAAATCAGCATTTCTTTAACAGTATTCAGTTCGACATTTTTAAATATCACTGAAAGAAGTTATATTTGCTCAATAAACTGAAGGCATTATGCTTAATTTAATCATCCATCAATCTTTTATCCAGTAGAATTGCAGTAAGAACTCAGAAAATAACAATAGAGGTTCATACTCTTATAGGGAAAAAAAAACAATTTTAAACATGAGAACCCTTCGGATGACATGCTCAGCTATAAGAATTAGGAAGAGAAACTAGAGCAGAAGGGTGGAAGACAAATATTTGAAAAAGATCACTTACATACCAAAATGCAGACCCCTCTAATTAAATTCTAGAAAACCGGGATGCCAGAAAAATTCTCATGGCCGTTTTTTTTTAATAAACACCACAACGTAAAAGTTTTAGCAAGATGGGTTGCAACTAGACTCACTTCTAAAAAGATGGTTTTCAAGACTTCCACGGGTCATAAATTCATAAACAAGCAGCCGTTGATCATCTTCACTGCAGTAGCCAATAAGTTTAACAAGATTAGGATGGTGGAGCTGTCCAAGGAAGTCGACCTCAGCCTGCATTAAGCAAGTGTCACGGTTATACTCCCAACTTCCATCTTCTCATTAAAAACCTCTTTTTGACATCAATCTACTAACCCAAAGCAGATATTCTACTAACCAGCCATTCTCTATGGCCCTGAAGACCGTCTAGCTTCAAGCTTTTGACTGCAACTGTAATTCCCGACCCAGGCTTCGCTGGTGCTGTCCCATTTTCCTCAATCCATCCTTTGAACACGTATCCAAATCCACCCTCCCCAAGAATACTGTCAGGTCTGAAATTCCCCGTTGCAGCTTTTAGTTCCTGAAAAGAAAACTGAAGCAGCTGGCAAGGAGTTTTGCTTTCTGATGATGGCGGCGGAACAGGATTCTCTGAAGATAGCTGAGCTTCACCTGGAGGACAGAGTTCTCTGTTGCTGGCATTTAGATAACGCGTTTCAGTAGCTGCATTGACAGAATGAGGGTCAAAAATTCTGATTCATTCACAAGCCTTTCATACATAAAACACATGACACCTCAAATTTGCTTGTTTGGAACTTTGAAGTCAAACATCAAGATGTAAAGTCTGCAGAATGAGGGTGAACTTTGCGCCCAACATCTCTACTGGACTGAGCTGAAATTTTACACGTATTGGGAACACGGTGCGAAGCCAAGGGGAACGAAACCCCTTGTGACATAGAGATTGTAACCTCTTCAGAGAGATTAATGAAGCACTGCGGCTTTGGATGATTCAAAGAACAGAATTATGCAGCAACCGTAAGAAAAATTACTTGAATTTCAATTGTCAGAACTCGGACAGAACAAGAATCACGTTTCCTGGTAGCTAGTACTCAAAGAAAATATATCAATAGAATCATTATTAGAAACCCAGTTTGAGATCTGTTGTTCTCTTCACATCTGCATCATGATTTCACCGTACACATGAGTTTTATCATGCTATTTTGAATGCAAATTTCTGATGGGTTAGAGATAACAGGGGAAGAGAGTGTTAAATTGACTTTCAAATCCAGGCACCAGAGGATCTATGTTGGATTATTTGAGAAATTGAGGATTTGAAGAGAGAGAGAGCCTCTCCCAGAAAATAAAAACAGAGGAAGAAAGTGTCTCGCAGAAAAATAAAACCATTGGAGATCCGGTATGAAGGCACATACGAAGCATTTCTGGAATAACTTCTATGCATCTTGAAAATCCAAAAATTAGCAGAAAGCACGAAACTTGAATTCCAAAACAGATTAGAAGAACCTTGTTATGATACCTATACATATACCTGCATCATAAACTAGACTAGTACGAGGGATTGTATTGACAGAGTCTTTAGAAGCAGAGGGCTTGCAGGCACCTCTAACGCCGCGTCTCAGCACAGCCCAGCACCCGCACTTTTTCTCCATAGCTCTCTTGCAGGTTCTCTACCATTCATGGGCAATTGCATGAGATGCGAGAGAGCCGTGAGGAATCAGCCATGAGGAAGCGAAGAGAGGAGAAGGGAAAGAGGTAAGTATAGAGAAGAGTAGAAAGTGAAGGAGAGGAAGTGTTATTGTTGTCGTTGCTGCTGCTGTTGGAGATTGCAGGCATCATCATCGCCATCATGGCAGTGTGTACAAAAAGAACTTTTTTTCCCACCACTTTTTGTGTGGGGGATGGGAATGGGTCTCTCTCTCTCCCTCTGTTCTAAAGTGACAAAATTACCAAAAACATTATGCTGTCTCTTGTATGATTGTATTAACATGACAAAATTCCCCAAAACATTGTCTGAGAATGTTTTTGGTGATTAAGGGCAACCTATCAATCACTTTTCAAGAATATTTTTGTTTCTTTTGTTTTCTTCTATAAATTAGCTAAATGAAAAAAGAGATTTTTCTCCTAACATCTTAACTATACTTGAATACCATTTTGAGGAAAACATTCAATCCTTACTTCAAAAAACCTATTTAATGCATTATTCATTTTGGTACTCTACATCATGTAACCTAAATGGTCCACGACATATCTCTCTTTGTTTAAATTATTCCTTAGCAATATGTGATAAATCACTACTTGTCATAAAAGTTTAAATTTATAGAAAGAGGTATATTTTATTATTTATTTTTCATATTAACACTCCCCTCACGTATAGAGTCATAGTTTAAATTCAGAATCTCTACTTTTATATCATATGAAATCATCGCTTATCCCCAAAAGCTTAACTCTTATTCATGGGTGTTAGCTCCATGAATCAAATCCGTTATAAAGAGTTGGTCTAGACAAGAGAGCCTCTCTTCTTCTTCTTTTTTCCCCATGGTAAAACCACCAAAACAGCAAAAAACTTGCTTTAGTGACTTTGTATATTGTTATTTAGTTGAGTCCTAAGGTACCATGCACACTGATCATATGAGATTCAATCTCTACATATTGATAATGTTAGAGATGTGTTTTTCACATTGACTCAGTCATGATAGAAAAAGTAATACTTTGTATGTGACGCGAAGTTATGCATTGTTGGTTGCAGTCATGGTGAAAAGCCTGGCAAAATGACCGGAATGGCCAGAATATTACTTATCAATGGTTGAATAATTGTTGTTTTACCTCTCCCTTTGAAGTAAATTACATCAACCTCCATGAAAGTTCAGAGAAATGCGAGGCACTTTGTGTCTCCTTCTCTCTCTCTCTCTGTTTTCTTCTTTCCTAAAGAAATGATATGCCCTTCCTCGTACATTTTATGACAGATAAAACATGCTTTCTTGAGAAAAGATTTATCTCTAAAGCATCTTCAGGTGTATATGGCTTCCCTTTTGGTTACATAACAAGGATTTTATGATTGATAACCACTCTAGCTAGTAATGTCATGAAAAATTGCATGGAGAAGAAAACATTTTTTAGTTCTCTCCTCAATGAACATCTCTCTCTCTCTCTAAAATTCAAAGAATTCCGATGGATGCAAAATTTTCGTTAGTACAACAATAAAAAGCAATTATAGTTCCAAAGACTAGAGAGAGTACGGATGTATTGTCCCCCACCGAATAAAGGGGCAAAATAAAAACCACACCCAAGATCTTGAGAACAGATGTTTTACGCTTTAGATCTAAAAAGAATAATAAATAAGTGATAAAAAATAAAATAATATTCCTGCCTGAAATCAGTATCTAATGGCATTAAAATTATATCAAGAATATGAACCAAATAAAGTGTTGGTGGATTTGCTCCAGTTTCCTTAGCTACGTTTCCACAGTTGGCCAATCAGTAATCTGCCTTAATATCAAGCAACTACGTTTAATGTTCAAAGTATGAAACGGAAGCAAGCATTTTGATTTTCAAAAAGGCAACAGAAGACATATTGCAGCAGGTTGCATGACGCACCACTGTGTTGTTTTCCTCCTCATTGCTTGATGTTCTAAGAAATTGGCACTTTCTTTCTTTTGGCTCCCATGAGCTTATGGATCTGAGTTCACTTTCTGGCCTCAGATCATGTGTTCGTGTCTGTGCTACTGGATGGTTTTCTGCAGATTGTTTTTAGTAGCTTAAAAGATCTTTCCATACAAGGAGTTTGAAATTTGATAGATTTTATCTTCAAAAGCTTTCCATAATAAGGGTCAAATGAGTTTTGTTTAATTAAACAATTCTTGGTCATATTATGGGCTGGTCAAAACTAATAGAAAGACAGTCAAGAGCATATTTGAGTGCAATCCCATCAATCTCTCTCTCTCTCAAGACAACGAATGTAGATGTATTCCTAATTTCCTATAGGGTTTGGAATTAGCAGGTTTATCATAGTTGGGTTACTCTCAAAAGGCTATGTTAATAAAGGGGAGGAAGAGAGTGGAGGATTGGGGGGGGTGCTTGGTGAGAGGTCATTTCATCAATCAACCATAAACAAAATTGTATTCTATGATGCTTTGGGTGAAGAAAAGCAATGCTTGCTGAGAGATCCTATTCTTTTTTCTTAGCACAACTTGACATGGTCTTGTGGGAAAGGAGTGATACCCATTGCTCCCACTTAGTGGTGGGTCCTACTGCTAGGCCCCCACCACAGAGAGAGAGAGAGAGAGAGAGTTTGGAACACTGACCAGTGAAGCCCACTCAAGGTCATCATATGGGCAAACAAGATATCCTATTTCTGGGGGTATAAAGTTGCCCAGACATATAATTGGTGCAGGAAAAAGGCTCTAGAGGCATTTGATTTTTTTGGAGAGGTAATGCTGTGCAAAGCAAATATACCACACTCATTGAACTGAAGCAACTGCAAATTTGGCAAATCTAGGACCCAAACCAGATCAGCATATCATGAACCATTCATATTCACAAGTTTAATTTCAACTTAAATTTTCCTTCTGGTTTTGAAATTTTCCTGTTGGTAAAACCCAAAACAGTGAACCACTTGTGCATCTCAGACATCATCATCATGCTTGAAACTATTCATGTCATGAGATGCCATTGGTGGCTTTGGTAGATCGAATGATATCCTAAAGAATATATGATTGATGTGAAGATGCTTCTGGTCTAGTTTCCACCATGGTCTCAAATCCAACAACTGGGTGATTGCAGTTAACCCAATTATAAATTCGAACTCGGTGGACAGTGGGTAGCATCTTTTGGATAGTCTATGCAATGTTATTAATTGCTTGTACTTTTTTGGTGTTTCAACTAAAACAAAACAAAACAAAAACAAATTTTGCATTTGAGCCACAACCTAAAAACCATTCACATCGAGATTCATCTTTAGGTTAAATAGGTTAAGCTAAACGAATATATACCAAACATTTTTTTACATTCACTCAAGATTCATCTTTTGGTTTAAAGGAACAAAATGAAAGGAAATGGGTAGATGAGTCTCCAATAGAAGTTCTCCATCCATTTTAAAATAAGTGTGTAAGGGAATTTTCCCTCTTGTTGGCCCGAGTAATAAGCCCACGAGGGACCTTGGAAAAGGGGGAGGGAGAGTCCAACCTGGCCCACCAACCCTCCTCTAACAGAAGTTATTGGGCCTTTGCGGAGTACTCGGCCCGTAAGCAAAACCAACTTATGAAGTAACCCTCATGCGAGAAAGACGAACAATAGGGATAGATGAGACTCTCTGCCCTAACACACCCCAATAACGCTTAGCTCTCGAGAATCTGTACAGACAGGTAGGTGAGAGATGCGGAGGACTCTCGATCTCCTGACAGAAGGTATGGAGAGACTCGACAATGATCATTTGCAAGCTAAAGTCTAATCAGGGAGTCACGCCCATTAATGGCACCGCTTCCCGGACATCATGTTGCATTAATGACGCTACTCCAAGAGCCACGCCACATTAAATGATTATGACCAAATAACAGTCGAAGTGACATGAGCCCCTTAAGGCAAGGTATGGGGTGTCTTCACCCAAAAATCTTGTATAAAAACTAACTCCAAAATGTGAAGAACTCTCTCTAATGTCTCGCAATCAAGCACAAACTACTATAGAGATTTATTGACTTAAGCGTTGGAGACTCCCCAACCTCTAATAAGGCCCTCCTCTTTTTTTTTTTGGTTTTCTTGAGTGTGCAGGTAGGACCCAAAATTCAAATTGCTAGAATTCGACCTAACGACGTATGAAACACGCATTAACATATTGCTTTAACACACCTAAAGGTAAGAAAATTCGACTTACATGCATATAAACGACACACCTTCCATAATTCTAACATGTCAAATTGAAAAAAAAAATTTTAATTAAATTTTAAAATTTTCAACTTTTCTTACAAACAGGCTTCATGTATAATTTGTGTAAAAGGTGTATCATTCCCATCAACTTCCAACTCAAATAACTGATCATAAAATAATATAAAAATAATTATTCATCCTAATACATACCTGGATGACTTACGATATGCTAAAATACTATTTCACGACTTTCAGGCTCTAAATTTGAAAACTTTTTCCTGCAATTTTGTGAAATGGAAACGTTGGTTTCTGGGGTAGAATAATCTGGAATAAAACTATCCCTCTATTCTTTTCGATTTCCTGATTTTCCGTATCAAAATCTCTGATCTTAATTAGATGCGGAGCTTGTTGCTCAATCGCTTGACGGTGTATCAAAAAAGAAAAATATCAAAAAATCACGAGGTTAGGATAGGTTTGAGGGTTTAGATAAGAATTTTGTATTTTGTTTTAAAATTTAAAATATTATTTTTTAGTTTTAATATTTGAAAAAATTAAATTGAAATTTGAAAAAATTGTATTGAAATTTGAAAAATTTGAATTATTTATTATATTTTATATAGAAATTTAAAAAAATTATAATAATGAGATAAAATAAAAATTTTGTGTGATATAAAACTTTCAAACCTATACAAAAAGCTTGGAGTTTGGATCGTAACATGGCATGACACTTTCGGTGCCTCCCTTGACTAGTTTTTCTCTTTTTAATTTAAATTTTGTTAATTATTTTAAAACACTCAAACCCATATAAAACGTAGAAAACACATTCGACTTTTAGGTTCGGTTTAGATACCTAAATTTATTTTATTTTATTTTATTATTATAATTTTTTCAAGTTTTAATATAAAATATAATAAATAATTTAACTTTTTAAAATTTTAAAATGATAATAATATTAAAAATTATATTATAATAATATTTTATTTAATTTTTAATAAAATATCTCATCACATCATAACTCATCCAAACGACTAAGATGTATGATTTCACTTTCTTTCATGGATGATATATTACACGTCAAATATCCTCATATGCATTAGTCCTTTGAACAGTTTATTCTTTAATATTCGAGATAAGCGTGATAATATAAATGCACCTTGACTTCAAAGAGATAAGTCATAAAGCTGATGGGACAACAGAATTATATGAGATACAAAACAAGATCTAAAGCCAACAAGGGATGGGAAAAAATGACAATGAGTAACAGACTGTAGGGAGATAGTACTATAAAGGCAAGAAGATACTTCACTTTAGGTAGATCTTCACCTCTTCCTCGCAAATGTACCAAAATGCTTGAGTGAACAGCAGGTATTAAACTTTATTTATAATGAACTACACACTTAAAATCTGTGGATATGGGCATCAATGTCGAATCATGTAAATCTTTATTATTTTATTTTTACGTTTTACTTATATTCGTAAACCATGAATGCGGATGAGTGCCATCCAACTATAATACTGTAAGCATCCATAACTAGAAAATACCTCAATATTTTAGATTTTTTTTTTCTAATCAAACTTCATATATATATATATATATATATATGAGAAGTGCTCCAAGCCGGTCGGGTGTGAAGATTAATTTCACACCCGCCAATCAAACTTCATAACCAAACTTCACCACCATAAAAAAACAAAGGAAGAAGAAGGGGTAGAGGTGGCCGAAAGTTTGATCAAGGCAATGTTTATGTGTCTGAGTTCCCCACACTGCATCGTGGCAAATACATCGTCTCTGCAAAACCAAACGGAGCCCTTTTAGCGAGTACTCTAGATAGACAAGTTGAAAACTGTGGCAACTTGTGTGGAATGGAGATGAATTTTCCTACTACGAGCAAGGCTTTGAGTTTTGCCCAGAGGCCTAGTTTTGGGCAAGTTGGGACAAAGTGTATTGTAAAGGCCAACCATTTCTTTGCGGAGTTACTGGAGAAGGACCTGAACCAGTATGATGTAAGCTATTTACTTTAATGTGGCTAATATTAAACTTAGCTATTAATGTGATGCTGCAGATAATTGAATTGTATTTTACTTAGTGTCATTGCACTTGGGACCCTTGAATCTAACATCCAATAAGTTTATGGTGTGGCTTATTCATATGTTTGTTGTTACATTGTAGAGAAAATCGATCATGTTTCTTTTATTCAACTTTGCCTCTTTAATACACATAGTCAAAGTTGAAGTATCCCTCGTTGGATCACTTCTTTTTTTTGGGCTTTTGTCGGCGTCTTAAGTGCAGATGGGGAGGGAGAGGGAGAGGGAGAAGGAGATAGAGAGGTTTTGGGTCTTGAGTGTAGATGGGGAAGGGAGAGGGAGAGGTGGTTTCAGTGTATGTGGTCCATATTATTGAAGATCCTTAGGAAATCACCCCAACGGCTACTAAGCCTTACATAGAAACCCAGCTATGCACAGACCCAAGTCACCCAACGGCTACAAAGCCATACATGGAAACAAAGATACCCAATGGCTAAAATATAAATATGGAAACAGAGGGCTGAAATCTGATCCACTTTCCAAATCTTCCTCAATTGTAACGTTAGACTATAATTTCTATTTTCCATTCAAACATCTGTACGGTACATATATATAGTGAAAGACTCTCCAAGACACTCTCACGCTTTGTGAGACATTCTATCAAACAGCTTGTGTTTAATTGTCTTTATGGTATCTAGAGCCTTGTGAGAGCAAGAGAGTCTTACTCCCATGGCAGCCATTTCCCTCTCAGTGAACAATTTTGTCACTCTACGTTTGAATCAAGGAAATTATCCCTTATGGAGAGAACAAGTCGTGGCCTTGGCTGAAAGCCAAGACCTCATGAATCACCTCACAGCCTCTGTTCCTCCACCTCAATATGCACCCAACAGTGACCCAACGAATACCACACAACCTCAAATTAGCTCTACTTACCTCAAATGGTGGAAGGAAGACAAGTTGCTTCGTGGATGGATCATCGGTACTCTGTCCAAGGAGTCCCTCGGTCTAGTTGTTGGCCTCGACAGCTCCTATCAAGTGTGGCATGCTCTTTAAGAAGCCTATGCCCAGGATTCCCAAGAAATGGAGTTTCAACTTACTCAGCAATTAACCTACATGAGGAAGGAGGACTCGGTTTCTCTTCAGGTATATCTCAAAAATTTCAAATCCATTTGTGATAACCTTGCAGCGATCGGGCGACCCGTGAGTGATAAACTCAAGGTGTTTGCTCTCCTCAATGGACTCGACCCCAAATATAAGCCCTTCACCACTACCATGCTCAAGCCACCGATGCCTTCCTACTCCGAGGTGGTGCCACTGCTGCAGGGCTTTGAAACGCGAAGCCAATTGCAAGATATGTACAATGCACAACACTCTGCCTTTTATGGTTAAGCTATGGGTCACGACAAGAGCAAAGGGAGATCTTGGTCCTCCCGTGGACGTGGCTTTTCCCAAGCCACACAAGTGGCACGTCCAGGCCCTCAACACAGTAGGCCTAAAACTCACGGATCACATTCTGGAACGGCCCATGAAAATGTTAAAGAAAATAATCGTATTCCGACCTGTCAAATATGTGGAAAGCAAGGGCATACTGCAATTAAATGTTGGCACCGGTTCGATCATGCTGTTCAACCCAATGATATTCCTCAAGCATTGGCAGCCATGATCCTCGAAAATAATATTCATGATACCGAGTGGACAGCTGATACAAGTGCTTCTGCCTATATGATAAGTAATTCAGGTATGCTTTCGAATCTTCGTCAATATCTTGGTAATGATGCTGTACTCATTGGTGATGGTAGTCTCCACACAATTACACACATTGGTGACACTTTTATTAAATCTGGTAACTCGTTTATTAAATTAAAAGACGTTTTACTAGTTCCTGACTTGGCAAAAAATTTATTATCAATTAGTCAATTAACTTCTGATTATCCTTATAACTGTGAATTTTATGGTGTTGGTTTTTCTATTAAGGAAAGAACGACCAACCACACATTATTGAATGGCCGACGGAAGGGTAATTTATATGTGTTGTCCCCACCCTTTGAAGCACACTTCTCAAATCGCTTCGCACCGTTTCTGAAGAAGTGTGGCATCAACGGTTGGGACATCCTCAAGCTTCTACTCAACAAGTTTTATGGTCTAAAGGTCTTATTTCGGTTATTGGAAAAACTAAAACCAACTCTATTTGTGAGAGTTGTCAACTAGGAAAAATGAGCAAACTTCCTTTTTTTCCATCTTTGCATGATGACTTCAATGTATTTGATAAAATTTATTGTGATTTATGGGGACCCGCTCCAGTTTTATCTGTTGGTAAATTTCAATATTATGCTTGTTTTGTTGACGCCTTCACCAAATATATGTGGTTTGTTCCTTTACGAAAGAAATCTGATTTTCTTAATGCATTTCTCTTATTTGAAAAATTAAGACAATTCAACAAAAAAATTAAAGTTTTTCAAACCGATGGCGATGGCGAATTCACTAACCATCAACTAAATTTGCATTTTCAAAACCAAGGAATTCTTCATTAATATTCATGTCCTCACACTCCCGAACAAAATGGCTCGGTAGAACGACGACATCGTACAATCCGTGAGCTTGGTATGACCTTACTTTTTCAAAGTGACGTTCCTAAACATTTTTGGGTCGAAGCTTTTTCAACTGCTGTCTTCTTAATAAACCATCTACCTTCTTCTACTTTAGAACTTCAATCTCCTTTTTTTCTTCTCTATGGTCACTACCCGGACTATACCTCCCTTAGGATTTTTGGCTCAAAATGCTATCCCTATACTTGGGATACTAAACAAAACAAGTTTGAACCCAAAACCCTTCCTTGTATTTTTATGGGTTATAGTGACAAACATCAAGGTTATAAATGCTATCATCCTACATCTCATCGAACCTTCATTTCTCGACATGTTGTTTTTGATGAGTCCTCATTTCCTTATAAACAACCTGGAAATCTTCACCTTCCCTCCCCTGGTGATCACATTTTATCTACTTTTATTGATTGGCGTTCCACTAACAATTTACCTTCTAATTCTTTGGATGGTTCTAGTGTTTACTCTATGCAGGCACCTCTTTCACTGCCTATCCCCACAATCCATGAGATTGACCCCATTCCTTTGCCACCTTTTCCATTTATGCACGAATCACCCCTCATTCAAATAACCAACCTTACTCCACCAAATAGTGATCCACCCACCTCACCAACTCATCATCACACCATGGTAACTAGATCTCAACTTGGGATCCGCAAACCTAATCCTAAGTATGCTCACTATCATTCTCTCATCGAGCTCCCGAAGGAACCCAAGACAATCCGCTTCGCTCTTAACCATGCAGGTTGGACCAAAGCAATGCAGGAAGAAATTCAAGCTCTTCATGAGAACAAAACATGGACACTTGTACCTCATCAACCTCAAATGGATGTTATTAGATGTAAATGGGTCTTCAAAACAAAAATCAAGGTGGATGGTACCCTAGATCGACTTAAAGCTCGTCTTGTTGCCAAGGGATTCCACCAAATTGATGGTGTCAACTACACAGAGACCTTCTCTCCAGTCATAAAACCATGCACCATACGGATCATCCTCAGCCTTGCTCTTGTCCATAATTGGGACATTCGCCAACTCGATGTCAAAAATGCTCTTCTCCATGGTGACCTCCAAGATGATGTATTCATGGAATAACCTCCAGGTTTTATCCATCCAACTCTTTCCTCTCATGTGTGCAAATTAAATAAAGCATTATATGGGTTAAAACAAGCACCTCGTGCTTGGTTTGATAAATTTAGTAATTTTTTAACTGCTTATGGTTTTACTTGTAGTTCTGCTGACCCTTCACTTTTTATTTATAATTCCTCTATAAGCACAATTTATTTATTACTTTATGTTGATGATATAATTCTCACGGGTTCTGACCCCACACACCTCACTACTTTTATTCATGCTCTTGGGGAACAATTTGCAATGAAAGATCTTGGTCATTTGCATTATTTTTTGGGAATTCAGGTAACTCGCAACTCAGATGGCCTTACTCTATCTCAGGCTAAGTATGCACTTGAGATTTTGGATCGTGCTCAGATGAAAGATTGCAAACCCATGGGTACACCTATGATGCCAAAAACTAAAGGACTCACAAGTGATGTCCTTTTTCCAGATCTGGGTCATTATCGGAGTATTGTTAGAGCCCTTCAATATCTCACTCTTACTCGCCCTGACTTAGCCTTTAGTGTTAATTTTGTATCCCAATTTTTGCACTCTCCCACTATGGCTCGTTACAAAATGGTAAAACGTATCCTTCGCTATTTACACGGTACTCTTGATATCGGTATTCATTTTAGTTCACATTCTACACTTAATCTCTATGTTTTTTCTGACACAGATTGGGCAGGTTGTCCTCATACTCGTCGCTCCACCACAGGCTACTGCATTTTCCTAAGCAGTAATTGCATTTCCTGGTCTGCCAAGAAACAAAATACAGTATCCCGATCTAGCTCTGAAGCAGAATATCGAGTCATGGCAAGCACCACTGCAGAAATCACTTGGATTTCATTTCTACTACGTGATCTTGGTGTTACTCTTCCATCGGCACCAATTTTGTTCTGTGATAATCTCAGTGCCCTACATATGATTGCTAATCCCGTTTTCCATGCTCGAAGCAAGCATATCAAGATTGATTATCACTATGTGAGAGAACGTGTTGCTCTTGGTCTTCTCCATACCCGGCACATTCCGGCCTCTTTTCAACTTGCCGATATTTTCACCAAGCCTCTTGGACATCCTGCGCTTTATTATTTACGAACCAAACTTGGCCTTCTATCTCGGTACAGTTTGCGAGGGACTATTGAAGATCCTCAGGAAATCACCCTAATGGCTACTAAGCCTTACATGGAAACCCAGCTATGCACAGACCCAAGTCACCCAACAGCTACAAAGCCATACATGGAAACAAAGATACCCAACGGCTAAAATATAAATATGGAAACAGAGGGCTGAACTCTGATCTACTTTCCAAATCTTCCTCAATTGTAACGTTAGACTATAATTTCTATTTTCCATTCAAACATCTGTACGGTACATATATATAGTGAAAGACTCTCCAAGACACTCTCACGCTTTGTGAGACATTCTGTCAAACAGCTTGTGTTTAATTGTCTTTACATATCAATTCTTTTTGGGATGCTTACGTGGCGTTTGTTGATTGGCCGGTGTGAAATTAATCTTCACATCCGACCGATCTCAAGGTTTTTTCATATATATATACATATATATATATATATATATGTATTAAACAGTTACAAAATACGAGAGTCTAAAGGGTGAGAGGCCCCAACAATCATTCCCAAACCAACTAATACAACACGAGAAAAGAAAAAAAAAAAAAAAAAAAAAAGATCTAAAGCCAATGGCTCCTACCAATTCTCCACAAAGAGAAGTCGCTTAAAGAGATTTTTTTGTAGTCCGATAAACAAACTGCGACACTACTACTAAAAGTCGTAGTAGATAGTATTGTGTTGCACTTTGTTGGTCCAGTTTGATTGAAAGAAACGCTCACTTCCTTTTCCTCATGATCTTTGGTTAGGATAAGTGGTAACATAAGAAAATAGCATCCGATGATGGTCTGATAAGCCAACAAATAGCTGTCAATGGTTGTGAAGGTGCGTAGGAATCACGCGCCATTGCTGGTGAGAAGACATTTGTTGTATCTGTAAGATCCAAGGCCGATAATCCCATTTTTACTTCACGTGGCGGCAAAACACGCACCATGACGTGGCTCACGTGTGGATCTCACGTTTTACTCAAATGGACGCGATTTTTCCAGAAGCCAACATATCGACAGTTAGGAAGTCTTGTGGAGCCGCGAATGATGGTCCAAGGTGGCAAAAAATTAGTAGATCAACCCACCTTTATGCTAATTTCGAAAAACAACGAGAAAGATCGGACAAAAGCCGGTGGACTACGTCAACAAATACTGAAAGGAAGAAAGAAGGAGGAGGTGAAGCTCCCATATGCGCCCCCTGGACGGTGGAGGGATGATCTTAAGATATGGGTTTTGGGAGAACTTTTTGGAAGGGGAGAGAAAAAAAACAACATTCAACATTTTAGATGTTCAACTCGATGGGAAATAAAAGATTCACATTACTTACACATTTGAATTAACTGTATCATTACAACACTAAAATTAGGGAGAAGACAATAGATATACTGGATTTTTAACAAGATAGTTTTTTTTTTTTTAAATACTAATTTCTGATAAGGATATGTTAGGTGGACAAATTTATAGGGTACATACAGTCTCGCCATCTTACACGCATTGAGTAATTTATCAAACTACTCCATATCGATGTAAGGTGATTTGTTTGCTTTATTTTGTAAATAAGATTTCAACCCCAATCTATCTAACAAGCAAGGTGGTTGTTCCACCTGCCACTTCAACTCTATTTTCCTTTCTTTTTTATTGACACACAACGAAAG
This sequence comes from Cyclocarya paliurus, assembly GCA_029856935.1. Classification (NCBI taxonomy): domain Eukaryota; kingdom Viridiplantae; phylum Streptophyta; class Magnoliopsida; order Fagales; family Juglandaceae; genus Cyclocarya; species Cyclocarya paliurus. The sequence goes on along the minus strand of CM056946.1, from coordinate 4,714,763 downwards.
CTTCTAGGCCATTGATCAGGACAAGTGGAGTTGGAACAAATACTTTGGACCTGTATGTTAATTGGGCCATATAGACAACACAAATCACACCTAATTAAAGTGCATTGGACTTTCCTTCCTAAGTTGGTGAAGTTAGGTTTTCCCTTAGCTTTAGATATGTCTAATTGTTATTTTTTTATATATAATTATTATCTAGATTTGAAATATCCATATATGATTTACAAATCTCACACAATTTAAAACGAAAAGTATTAATTTTATAAAAAAAAAAATAGATAGAAATCATTTGATTTGATACGTTATTTTATAAATTTATTTGATTATAAATAGATATTATATCATATTCAAACGTATCATTTGTTTTATAAGTCAAATATTTTTAGATAAATTATTTTATTTTATCTCATATCATCTAATCTATTTTTTTTTCATTTCATCTAATTATTATAATTTTTTTAAATTTTTATATAAAATATAATAAATAATATAAATTTTTAAATAAAAATTATATTCTAATAATAAACAAACAAAGCCATCTCTTCTCACTCTTCCTATTAATTAGTGTTTTTCCTTTTATTTTATTTACTATAATTGAAGAGCTCCAATGGTCTCAAAGGTCTCATCAGGCTTTTGCCTCCACTTCTTTCAACGACCAATAAAATACAAACACGACGTCGCTCAAAACGCCGCATCCCCAGTTTAGTTGACCAAACCCGAATTTTATCCATCCACGTATCCTAAAACCTTCCCGCGATATGTGTCACAAACTCCCGCTTGCATGTCTCCTCCTCATTGGTCCTTCGCGCGGCGTCACCGTCACCCAATCACCGCTCCTCCAACTGTGCTGTATGGTGTTGTAGCCATGCCCATGATCATGAATGGAGGAGTAATCAAATCCTACCCATCCCTCCCTCTCCTCGGAAGCCGAAGAACCCTAATTTATTCAATCGAAATATCTCTTTCTTCCTGAAACTGTCTATTGATTTCATATATGATTGTTTTTTCTCCTCGGAAGCCATCGAAACAGTGAATGAGAGAGAAGGTGTGCGAGGAAGACAAGAGAGAGTAGAGGAGGTGGAGGAGGAGGAGGTGGGCGGTTGTGGCGAGAGAAACATAGAGCGGACGATCGCCGAAACATGTCTGCCATAGTGTGCGGGAAGAGATCCTCCATTTTCGAAGACAGTTTGAGTCTGGCAGCTAACCCACCCGTCTCCAAGAGAATCCGCTGCTCCTCTTCCTCGCCCGTTCGCTTCTCCCCGCCCAGGCAAAACAACACTTCCTTTCCTTCCCCCTCCTCCAATCACTCCCCGCCGCACTTGATCGAGCATCTCAAGGCCATTTTTCCTTACATGGACCATAAGGTTTGCTTTTTTATTCTTAAATGTTCAAGAGTTTTGTTTCTTATCTAATTTTGATTACTAAAATCTTAGATCGATATATGATGATCCTTAATTTTGATTCTTGATTTGGGTAGATAGAAATTTCTTGTCTTTTCCTTCTTTTTCTTTTTTTTTTTTGGTTGGCAAGAATCTTACCTAGAAAAGATGATATAATAGGAAATGACAAGCAAAGCCAGCTCAATTTTTCTTGTTTTTGTTTTTTTGTTTTTTTCAATACAAGATATGAAATTGGAGGACGTAGAATTTTCTTTTCAATAAAAAAGATTTGAAATTTAGGATGTAGATCACATCTGCTTCATGTAGCATTAATTGTTACTAACCATTTGGGAGACCTGTCATTGTTGTAGCTGCTCGAGAAAGCACTTGGAGAATGCGGTGATAATTTGGATTCAGCCATCAGAAGTTTGAATGAGCTTCATATAGGATCTACTGATAATAACCTAGACTCTGCTTCAGCCAAATTTGATGTTACACCGGAAGCCAATGTTCAATCACAAGGTACGTCTATGAAAATGTTTCGAGTCTATCTTTGGAAACTCTCAACGATTCTGGCTGTCTCTAAATCACATTGGTTCTACTGGTGCTATTCTTTGGTCTTTGTGAAGACCTTGTCTCCCTCGGTAGATTGATGAGAATCTTGCTTCAATTATTTTTACCTATGGTCCTGCTGGACTTTAGGCACTGGACGGGTTAACTTCTCTTTCCAGTTAATATCATAGTTGTGATGTACCCACCAGTGGGTACCCAAGTGGTAAGGGCGAACTTGTGTGCATGAGCTCCATGTCACCGGTTCGATTCTCCCTGGGATCAAACTGAGATTTAAGTGGGAGGCCATGGTGGTGGGTTGCTGTGCTAGTCTCCCCGGGAGTTTAGGTTCCATGGGTGAGTTCTAATGGCTCTGCAGTGGGGTGGTTCCCCCATCATCATCAAAAAAATATATATATATATAGTTGTGATGTACCATAGCTTTGGGCCTCGAAACACTGGTTGAATGATTTTCAGATGAAAAGAATATGGGTTCTTTATTGATTGATAGCAAAAGTGGTTAATTGATAGATTGCGGTGATAATAATTGTGCTGAGAAAGAATGTGGGGGCATGCATTGGTAATGATCGAACTTGTTAGGCTGCACTGATAATGGGGACTATCTTTTCATCTCAACAAGCTGTGAAGCTATTTTATTAAACTCTATAATTTGTTCCATAAACATGTAGAAAACAATCATTTTAGGTATTTATTGCCAATAAAGATCCAAGTTGGTTCCAAGAACGGGGTAAAGGGTGGTCTCTTACATGTTAATGAATTGAGCAACACTCACTTGTTGCTTAAAAGCAGCTTCTGGCCCCAAGTTGACCTTCATACCCGAGGGATTCAACGTCCAGCAGTTATGACAAAAACAAAAAACCCACCAAAATTGATTGCTTAAAGAGGATAGCCTCACATATCATTCTTGGCAGTTGACATCTGTTTCATGCTTTGAACAAAAGTCAGCAGAAATAAAGCTCTGCAAAAGTGGATGATGTTTACATGAAGTGCCAGAATTTATAGGCAAGGAGATCAGAAAAAGTTTCAAATTGTGCAGAAGATTATAAAGTTAAAAGTGAATTACTCGAGGATACTTACCATCTAAGAAAAAAAGTTCCACTTAAGCAAATTTGGTCATCCTTCATTTGCGAATTACCCTTGTTTTTCTAAGTTTATATAACTAGTCCAGTATGAAGTGCCAATTCTAAGTGGGCTGAGTGCCATATTTTGTTTCAGGTGCAGAGATTGCCGATGAGGAAGTTGGGGCTAGTGAGGAGCTATCAACTCCACAGGACCCTCCCATGGATGGTGCTGACTGGGTGGAGCTGGTCGTAAGAGAAATGATGAGTTCTTCCAATGTAGATGATGCTAGAGCTCGTACTTCAAGAGTGCTTGAGGTTTTGGAGAGATCCATCCGTGCACGTTCAAGTGCAAGTGCAGAGGCAGCCCAAACCTTTCACCAGGTTGTTTATCATGCCATTGTTTCTGCTACCGTTATTATGTTTGTGGAGACTACTACAATGATGCAGAATGTATCGTAATTTCCATTACTGTTATTTCTGTGTTTTTCCTCTTTGATGGGTGAGAGAAAGAGGGAGGGAAGCACAGGTGGAAGACGTACCAGGGTAGTTTGGGGTGGGAATAGGGTTGAGAACTTAAATCTAATCGTGGCTGGTTTCTTTCGAAGGATTGGTTGTACTTATGGGTTGCCCTTTTGTAGGAAAATATGATGCTGAAGGAACAAGTGGAAGCACTTACACAGGAAAATACAATTCTCAAGCGAGCAGTGTCTATTCAACATGATCGTCAGAAAGAGAATGAAGAAAGGAGCCAGGAGTTGCTACATCTGAAGCAAATGGTGTCACAATACCAGGAGCAATTGAGAACACTAGAGGTTTAACACACAAATCCATCAAAATCTATAGTCTATATTTGATCCAATGAATAAACTAAATTTCAGCATGTTTTTGGTGTCAGCAGTGGACTATGCTGTTTGAAATGGAAATTTCTATCAAAGTCTGGCATTGCAGTCTTTCTGCATTAGTCATTTTGATTGATCCTTTCTTCGTTACAATCATTGCATGATTAATATATTTGTTGTTTATGCTCTCGAAATGTCTTGATTCTGATGGTTTTTGTGTGGTAATATGTTGCGCTGCCAGGTGAACAACTATGCATTGACAATGCACCTGAAGCAGTCTCAGCAAAGTAATTCCATCCCAGGACGTTTCCACCCCGATGTCTTTTAGTGAATCTTGGATACATTAATTTGGCCTTGTGGATGGTTAGTGAGTGTGCTTTCAAGCACTGCTAAGAAGGCATTGCGACTTATCTCTAGGCACTTGAAATGGTGGTCTGCTGTGCTAATTGGGGCTTTGGCGTGCTGGGGCTTCCTATTTTATATCCAAATGGAAGGCAGTGATGAAAGACAGCATTTAGTTTCATTTGAATACGTTGTTAAGGCTTACTTATCTTTTCCATTTGTGCCCTCAATTTTATGAGAATTTAATACACGTAGGTGGTTGGTGGTATGTGTATGTCAAGAGACGTTTTAATTTCATTAATAAACAGACTTATGGTGCTCAGATCCCTATCTCATTTTCTCATTTTCTTGGTCGAGTACTGTCATTGCTTCTCACCTATCTGATGCACTCTCCCCAACCTACAGAATTTTCAATGTCAATTTCTATTAGCATCTGCACGTTTCCTTTGTGCCCTGTAATGGGAATATGAGATGGATTGGAAGCTGGTGGAGGTTGGGGGGGACCTTACTTTTTATTTTTTCGAATGGGGAAAAGGAATGGTGCCTCACTGTAATAGGACAACGGCTTTTCTATGCTTACACAGATGTTGGAAACAATAGCCCTGCCTTTTTTCATTTTCATTTCGCCCATGCAAGGTTCTCAATCCCACCTTTTTATCTGAATTACTTCCTCAAGGGAGGAATCGATGATTAAAGGATGGATACAGTAATTGGGTTATGCTCAGATGTGAACCGTGAACGAGGGATGATTTGCCAAGTTTTCTAATAGGGGCCCCACAGGACATAAAGAAAAAGAAATATGTTGTTCTTTCCGTGTTGAATATGGTTTTGCTATTTTGTTTCATATCCTTTTGAGGTGTATATATGGCCAGTTTTTTCTTAATTATGACTGATGTTTTTGTTAACTTACTACTGTTGAATTAGCAATTTATTATTGCAAATTAGTTACACATTTGGAAGTGCAATCACGTTTCTTGTTGGTCAACTGCATAAAGAGTCAAGAAAGACCAAACCTTGCTAGCCTGTTTTGTTTCTATTTCGTAGTTTGACCGCATAGTTTATCATCAAGTGTCCAAAATAATATGTACGTATTGCAAAAAAAGAAAAAAGAAAAAAAAAAAAAGGTAGTAAATGTGGACTAGTCCAAGTCCTCAAACTGCTTGAAGAACCAGAAGTACAGGGAAATAAGAAACAAAAGAAAGAGAGAAACAAAAAGATTCATACGGTTGAAATTAACATACAATTTTCTTTTCTCAGGGTAGAACAGAACTGTACATAAATTGACTAAGGCAGCTACCAGAATGGTCGGATCAGGGTATACGCCGGGAACTCGGAATATTACTGTCTCTCACCTTAGCTTCATCTAGTCAAGGGAAGTCTGTACGTATTGGGAGGGCTAACCTCTTTTCATATATAGATTGTCACATCTTTCAGATCATGAAAAAGAAAAAAAAAACAAACTTGAAGATCTACATATATACATATACATGACGTTCTTCTCCATCTACTTGAGGTCGAAATGAACATCTTCTAGGAAAAATGGTTGGAGGATGAAACACCTTGTTTGCATGCACCACCAAAGTGAATGAGACGATCCGGGGCTGTATATATATATATGGAAGCATAGAATATGATCATGGCGAATAGTACTGTTTTATTGTTGTTTCATACACATTTTCTGCGTTTTCTGATGTGCGTGGGTGCCTGTGTCAATATCCATGAGAGAAAAGGAGAGAAGGATAGAGAGAAACCTTAATATATAGATCTAGTTTGGAAAAAGCCTAGTGAGAATTAGGAGCTAGGCTAGGCTAGGCTAGGAGAAGCCTCCGGCCTCCACCTTTCATCATCTTCTTAAACTCGTCAAAATTAACCATGCCATCCCCATCCATATCAACCTTCCTAATCATCTCCTTGCAATCTTCCACCTTCTTCCCTTCCTTTAACCCCAAAGAAGAAAGCACCAAACGCAACTCCTCTACTGTAATTAAGCCATCTCTATCTTTATCAAACACACCAAAAGCCTCCTTTAAATCCTCTTCTCCACCTTCACTTTCTAAACCTGTTGCTGCCTCATCTCCCTCATTCTCTCCCTCCTGACCAACCATGGACTCGCACAGCACGCAGAACTCATCAAAGTCGATCAAACCATCTCCATTAGCATCCACTTTCACGACCATCTCTTCAACCTCTTTGTCTGTCATGAAGATTCTGATATTCTTGAGTGATTCCAGCAGCTCTTGCTTTGCTATGAATCCATCACCATTCTTGTCGAAGGTGGCAAAGATCTTTTTGAGCTCAGGCTTATTGTGAGAAGTAGTCCTCTCTTTGTGGGAGGCGGCTGGAGGTGGGGAGGCGGTAGAGATATTCATGGGTGAAGAAGATTTGTTGGCTGAAATATATTGCAACCATGCATAGAACTTCTTGGTGGGAAAATGGAAGAATATATTAACGAGGCCAGCAACAAATAAAACTGCTAATAACAGTAGGGTAATTATCACCATTTCTGCTGTCTAATACAACCAAAGAAGGAGGAGGAGGAGGAGGGCAGAGAACAAAGAGGTTGGAGAACTTTTGTCTGTTTATGAGACTTTGGTGGTATAGAAACTATAAAAACTTCAACAATTGGAAGTCATGGGAAACGCGGTGTTTGGTGGTACTTTTGATCCCACAAACCGCGTGAACTAAAATAACTGTATTGTCAAATTATGAAAATTAATTAATGTTTTGTTGGCATATAGTGGCGTTGGAATATTACACTTTTGCATCAAACAAAGGCACTTGTCGATTCCTCAATAGGTCCCTATCTCCTCTATTAATTGTCAATTGTGGTGGAAAGTTAAAAAAAAAATTAATAATGGTCAAGGCTTGCTTGCTAGCTAGCTGAACCATATATAAAAGTAGTACTACTTTTTTTTAAATAAAATGAGTTTATATGAAGAATAATAGTCCAGTTATAACGGGATTATATAAAAGTAAATTTATAAATTGATGTAGTTTTATATGATTCATATGATCCATTTGTTTTACAATAAAAGTAAAATTACAATCTGATAAACCATATCAAATCATATCAATTTGTAGAATTACTTTTATACTTTATCATTATAATATTTCTCAAACATATATTTTCACTATTAATTATAGTGTATGTTCTTTTCTTTTCTTTTCTTGATAAATTATCAACACCTAAAATGTTTTTAATGCCAATCACGCAGCAATATTTAGAATAAACAAACAACTGAGCTAATAATTTATTTTTTCATGAAAAATACTATTTATACTTATAATTTTTCGCATATAATCATACGTACTGACATGTTAGGTATTAAAATGGTAAAGATTTTGAAATCTGAATTAAAAAAAATGATAAAATAGAGTGGATACTCAATATATAGTCAATACATATAATATTATGCATAAAGTTATATGTACATATAACAATACTTAATTATTTTTTATTGTAATATATATATATTTTATATTGATCAACTTGAATGGGTGGCTTACATATTGGTGTTGATACCAGCTTGTGTCGTCATGGAAGGAACAAAATGATGTTCATATTAATTAACCAAACAGGAGTACTACTACAGCTAGCACTTTTTTATTTTATTTACTATAGTAACTACAGCTAGCACTTGCCAATGAAAAAAAGAAGAAGAAAAAGAGGAACTTGGAGTAGCAGCACTTTACGAGAACCCCACATTATATATACTTCATGATTTATCATTAATGTCTACTATTATTCCAACTGAAAAAGATTGAACAATTGGGTTTCTTTCATTTGGAAATTCTATTTTTAGAAAAAAAAAAGACTTTCATGTGGATGGAGTCTTGGATCGAGAGAAAACGATGATCAGTGGTCTAGAGGTTGATGATGACTTTGTGTGGACTTGAAAGTAGGTGAGAATCAAGGGGACTGTGGCCTCCAATAAGACTTACCTCGCAAATCATATCCACAGAAATTCTCCTCGAATTGATTTTAAAAAAGCAAAAAATAAAAATAAAAATAAAAATAAACAAAAATAAAAAGGCAAATGTGGTCGGCAATAATTCAAAAAAACAACTTGTATTTTAAAAAATAGCTAATGTTACAAATTATAAAGATAGAACTTATTCTTTTCAAACTCTTTGTTGTTGTTTATATTCTTTCTAGTTTGCTTATACCGCGTTTAGTGTTTATATTCTCAAGGCGAAGTGTATTCTTAAAATATTTACATGGCATAATATGATTTAGAAGATGAATATTTAAATTTTATAAATCAAATTTTATTATTTAAATGATACAGACGTGCTATATACGACAACTAAAAAATAGAATAACTCATTGAGGCACGTTTTCCTATAATTTGGTTAAGAAAAATTGTCAATTTGTTGGTAAAGTCAAATTCCACAAGAGTATCGTAAAAAACAATGATCAAATTGCATAAACTTATATTTATGTAACATCGTAAAAAGAGAAAAGCTTATGATAAACTCGTGTTGGCTTGTGACATGATATTCTATGTGCCTAATTAATTAGATGCCGTGGCTATTAACGAATATAGATGACTTTCAGCATCGGATACCTGTCCTTGGGAGCAGCATAAATTAATGGCCAACTAGTTAGCTTCCTTGAAGGAAATGTCCCTAATTAAGAATCTGCTTCTTTCTGTCTCCCAACTACTAGTGTTTTCTTCCCACTAGTATCTTCAGATTTGTTATCTCACATCATTATGGTCTATTTTTTTATGAAATATTTTCTCACTTATTTTATCAGAAGCGCGGACAAAAAGATACCTTATAAAATAAATCTACAAATTGGTATGATTACATATAGTATATTATATTTGTTTTATAATAAAAATAGATTTACAATCTAACGCGTACTCTATCAACTTACGTTAATTTATAGATTTATTTTTATGAAATTTTTTTATTATTAATTTATGTTACTTTATTACTTGTCTTTGCTCATATTGATAACGTTCATGAGATCTTTGATGGATTAGGGTTTCTCTTACGCAATGGTCAAATGATTATTCACGATGGATTCAGAGTTTCACTAATGATTGCTTTATTTTTATTTTATTTTTCTCCCTTTTGAATCTAGGATAGCGGACTAGTTTGGTCAACCCTAGTTGTGCCTTTTTTTACTTTTATAAATTATACCATACAAGATTTAGGGTGCGTTTAGATGTTAAACTGAGTTGAGTTGAGTTGAGTTTAGATAATAAAATATTGTTAGAATATTATATTTTAATATTATTATTATTTTAAAATTTGAAAAAGTTGAATTATTTATTATATTTGTGTTGAAATTTGAAAAAATTGTAATGATGAGTGAGATGAGATGAGTTTGGTTTGGTAACCAAACGCACCCTTAATTTCCACGTAAGCATGTAGAATTAGGATAGGTTTGGGGGGTGAGATGAGAATTTTGTGTTTTGTTTTAAAATTTAAAATATTATTTTTTTAGTTTTGAAATTTGAAAAAGTTGAATTGAGATTTGAAAAAGTAGTATTGGAATTTAAAAAAGTTGAATTATTTATTATATTTTGTATGGAGATTTAAAAAATGTGTAATGATAAAATGAGATGAAAAATTTATGTTTTGTTTTGTGTCCCAAACCTATCCTTACTCATCTTAAAAATCCTAAAAGAAAGGAAAATCAAGTTGTTGAAGTTTACATGGCTTTGAGAAATGTGCTTCAATGGCGTAGGGTTTGGATAGGGCCTGAAGACCAAAGGGCAATCATGGGCCATAATTTTAGGGGCATGCAGCCTAGTGGGCCATTCAAGTTAGTACACATTATAGACGTCGTGAAAGAGCTCTCAAATTGATTAGATGGGCTTCGTAAATAAAACAATCTTACTTGATAATATCATGCGTGTATATGGTCTTCCTTTTGAATTTATTTAAGTTACTTTATATTTGAGTAATTAATTAATTAATGCCCCTCTACTTCCAATAGTCTAGGAAACGGCCCAAAGTAACATCCAACCAGAGGTGCACGAGTTCTTTAGTGTATTCTAAAAGCGAAGGATAAGATGATTTGGACCGGGCCTGATCTTTCCAAACAAACTCAAAAAGGTTTTAAAAAAAGTCCAAGTAGTGCTATTCATGGGCTAAATCGACCTTCTATTTGTACCCTTTGCCTAGGCGTGATTAATTTTTGGGAGCATCATTAAGGCTGCGTTTGAATGTTGAGTTGAGTTTAATTTTCTTTGAATAGTAGTGAGTTAAGATGGTAGACTGAGTTCTGTGAGATCTACCTAATATAAGTTTAGATATATTTGGATGTTAAGATGAATTTAGATGTATTTATAGAAAGTTGAAAAATGTTGTAAGTCTCACGTATAAAGAGATGTTGAATTGAAAAAAATTGTGGATCTCACGTGTAAAGAGATTTTGAGTTGAGATGAATTTAGTGATTTAATAGTTGAGTGTTTAGATGTTTGGCTGTTAGAGGAGGTCTAAATCTGAACTGAAAGGAACCAAACGCAATCAATTTTTTTATAATCTAATCCTTCTATTAAAATTTGATCAGCTTCATTAAATCTTGTTTGGGGAAAAAAATCTCATAAATAATATTTGTTCAATTTAACTTTACTTTTCTCAAGATATGTTTCTTGTCAAAAAAATTAGAACTCCGTCAAATTGATTCCTTTTGTTTTTTGAAAAAAATAAAAAACCCGACCTAAGGTAATAATGAAGATGATAATAATAATAATAAATTCAAAGTCTAAATAAATCGATGGATCCAATAAAAATAATTTTCTATAACATAGAAGAGGACGAAAAGAAAAAGAGAGGAAGAAACAAATAATGTTCAACGACTCGATTAAAGTCCATTATTGTACTACTAAGTATCCAATGGGCTTTTTTGCAGATACCGTTTACTTATTGGAAGTTAGGTGCAACTTTTTCTGGAGGTACCCACAAGCATTTGAACAAGTTGCACCACTAATTTAAAAATAAATAAATAAAAGAAAAATAAATTTCGGATAAAAAGAATTCACCAGTAATCCAACCCAATAAAGAATACAAAAATTTCTATCTGTAGTAATTTTTTCAGATTCTTTGTGCATTCTGTTGATTTGATTGACTGTATTATCTTTTTAAAATATAATTAAAATAATACAGCCAATCTCATCACCAGAGTGAGCAAAAAGTATGTAAAAATGACTATGTAGCATAATTTTAAAGAATAATATCTTTTTTCCACATAATCTTTTTAATAGTTTTTTTCTTTAACCAGATGGGAGATTTAATAAAACAAGAGTTGTACGCATGTGATGAATCATTATTGAGGTTTGGGCCCATGTGTGCAATAAGACTGTTCCCGTGGGCCCAAATGTGCTTTTCATTTGGGCCCGTCTGTGTACCTCCCCATCCCGACCAATTGTGGTTTGTGTATATACAATATGTATATTTAAGACCTAAGTAATTCATTTTTTGTGGATATATTCAAATTTATTGCGAAAATCAACATTATATGGGTGAGAGGGTTTGAGTGGTGTGAACAGGCTGTTAAATGACCCCATGAAAGTGACCCCCAATGGGAAGACGACAACGTTACCGTAGCAATCCTTGTCAGCCCCGTCCCGTTGTGCCTAAAACCTTTATTCCCCTATTGGAGCTCAGCACATGCCCCCATTTTCTTCCATTGCTATAGGTTGGTCCTGTCACAACCTCATAAGTGACAATTTTAAATGGGATAAAACTGCAGTGAATCCACTTTATCATTAAACTTGGGTTTCTACCCATATGGGATGTTTTTGGCCATTTTTATATATATGCACATACATGAATGTGTGTATGTATATATCAGCAGGATTTTAATGTTGAGTTAAAGTTGTGTATGAGTTGTAATTCTATTGGAGTATTACTATTTTAAAGTCTTTATGTCATACATTATTTACGTGACATAATTTGATTTAGAAGATAAATTTAAAATTTAAAATATTATAAATTAAGTCTTACAATTTAAATGATGTAGATATTGTGCTCTATATACTGATTTGAAAATAGAATAACTAATTATATTATGATAAAGTTATGCATAACTAATAACTCTCCGATTTTTCCACGAAGGTCATTGCGGGTGTATGAAATTTACATATATACGTGCGTGTGCGCGCACTATAGCGCAGCTTAAAATTAATAAATGATTATATTTTGCAAATGAATTAGAGTGCTTGGTATAAAGTTACAATTAATTTAATTATTCAGCATAGTACAAAAGTGTTGTTAGATTAACCATAATCTTAATTAAGCAACATGTTAATAGGCATAATTTATACAAAGTTATCTTATCTTCATCCCTTTTCTCCTTATATATCTATATTTATTAGTGTTAAAATCTATTTAACACATTCTTTTTAGCACACTCAGAACACCATTGATGTGGAAGTCTTTTACGTTAACTATACAAAAAAATAATTGACCTTTTTTTATTTTCTTAAAGCGACGCTTGCATATTCACGATTACAAGTTTGCAACTATCATTTTTTTTTTTTTTTTAATATTAGATTCATTTGCAATTCAAATGGGTGATTATTAAATATGGGGTAAAAGCTTGCTAGATAATAACTGATAAGCATATGATTAAAGTAAAGGAAATCCAAACCCATGAACTATTTGTTTGTCCAATATCAATAAACAAAAACAAAGAAAGAAGAAATATAAGGACTAACAGAATGATACGGTATTTTATGGGATCCGTACGAGTGCAGATCATCGGATGCTGGGGTAACTCGTGCACCGGACTAGTCAAACATCATATGACAAAATGACAGAATAAATTAATAAATTCACTGTTGGTGATTTTTTTGTGTTTTATTTCAGCGAATTATTTTTATAGCATGCAAGTATCGTACATTTTATTTTTAAAAAAATAATTAAATAAAAATTGAATATAAAATTAATTTTTTAATAATAAATTTAACTATTTTTTATACACGATAATTACAAAACTTATTACTATATTTAACATTATTTTTTATTTTATTGTGGACCCTAGACTACAATAATGAATAAAAAAGAACCATCGTATCATTCCCTCTGGCGTGCATGCCTTCGTATGTTGTCCTCTAGTTATCAGCACCCACACGGTTTTTTTTTTTCTTTTTTTACAATATTACTAATATATTTTACCATAAATGTTATTATCACTTACATTTTTTTAATTCTACAGTTAGATCGTGACCTTTCATTTTTTTCAATCTGAACAAAGAGTCCATCCATCTGTACTTGTTAATAATTTCAATGATATGTCATATCAGCCCCAATACAATTACAACACATGTCCTTAACAATGCTGATTCAGCTCCACGAGAAAAAAAAAACTTAAAATGGAAAATGAAAAAAATGGGGTAACAGGTATATATCCCCCCTAGTTAAAAAGATTCGGCAAAGGACCTCCACTCAGGTTTGTCTCTAAAAATTAAATTTGTTGAAGTGTTTGTCAACTTTTTATTTTGATTTTTCTTTAATTTAAAATTTTTGATGTTTTTGTTTAAGATATTATTATATATTTTACGTCATGATATTGTATAGTAAGAACTTTGAAAACATGCCTTTTAGATAAAAATCTCCTCAAATTTTTATATGGATTTAAGGGTTTTGTGAGAGAGAAATAGACATATAAATTAGATCTTATCATATTTATTAAATATTTAATATTATCCAAAATAACCATGTAGACAATAATAAATATTATATGACTTACTTTATATATTTATCTTTCTCGTTCGTTTGAATCACTCAAATTCTGACAAAAAACTCGAATTAAAATATCTTAGAAGTAAAAGGTTTTGCAAGTTTTCCCTTACCCTAATTTAAGGAGTCTGCACACCTAGCTAGCTATATATCATGTGTTAGTTAAAGGCCGGGATCACAAGGGTTTAAAAGGAGGACTTCTTTGCCAATTTCCTATGTATACAAGTTTGCAGAACACAACCAATTAAGCTGTGCCACAATGGCTTCAGTTAGATGTTCGTAAAAAAAAACAAAAACAAAGAAAAGCAAAACATGTCAGGATTTAGTTAAATAGATGAGTTTGGCCCCATTTTATATATGTGTGTGTGTGTGTGTGTGTGTGTTACATATATAACAGATAAAGCTGAATGGCACATGAATCCAATGACAAGGGCCAGTACTAGTCTGTTAAACAGTATAACACCAAAGGGAACAAGCACGCACTCGATCGTATTCTAACTTTTGCAGATCCGACTCTGCTCACTAACACATCATGCATGGGGAAACTAATAATATTCACTACATGCAAGTAAATGAATTGCTTCTAAACTGAAAGTTTAACTTTTCCCAGTAGTACTGATGCATGGCCACAAACTAATTATAACCGTGCTTGTGCATCATGCATGCATCCCTGTAGTCTTATGCAGATATGACTACGACATGCCATATCCAAGAGCCCCCACTGCTCAGGCTTGCCGTGTGTTATAAGTAGATACTGTTTGAATTCTATTATGTTATAGAAGTATTAAATTCAAACTCATAAAATTTAAGGTCACATATTTACACGTGACTTCTTGTAGTGTATATTATATATATATATATATATATATGTGAGATTAATTGTATTTGTAAGAAAGATCTAACATAATACCGCAAGAAGTCTAATGAGTTAGTAAATTTAACTCTTGTGAGTTCTCTTTGCGAAGTACTAAACATTTCTTATTTGAGAAATTTTTTAGCCAAAAAGAGATCTCACAAAATTAAATCCACAAACTAATGCATGTGGCTTGATGTGGTATCACTTTTGTTAGATTTTCAAGCTATTTTTATTGTAAAGTAGATCTAGCGTATCATATAATAAAATCACATCAGTTTATAAATTTATTTTTATGAAATAATCTATTTGTAGCTGTAGTTCTCTTTCTTATAATTTTATAATATTGGCTTTGACTACTAGTCTCCTCTCAAAAATGGCAATAAAAATCCCAGTGAAATAAGTGCATGCACCAAGTACTGCTTCTGATACATATATAATAGAAAAAATCTCCACAACTTCTTATTATTGACACAACCTCCACACATCACATTTTTTTAAAATTTTTTCTTTTATCAAATATATTATTATATGAATAATGAATAAAAAATTTAAAATAGTTATAAAAAAATAAACTTAAAAAAAATTTAAAAATTTAAAAAATATGGAATGTAGTGGAGATTGTGTAGCAAAACTCAATAATACTATAAATATAATTTATTTAGGGGTTTTCCAATGATGTACAAACAGTTGATGATTAATTGCAGGTGAATTTAACTGCAACGTCATTATTTCCCAAATGCCATATATATAGGCGGTATATAGATAGTCGATATAGGTTTAAAAAACTGGAGATAGAAAATTGAAGTACAATTAAAACAACTAGATAGAGAGAGATGTATATATATATATATATATATATAAAGTAACCCAAATAATTAGTTAATTTGCAAGGTTTACAGCATGTTTCGGGTCCAGTACTTGGTGCTGATGAATCAATAATTGGCCGGGAAAGTACTGCGTGCATGCATGTAGATATGTACAAAATAAAGATTGTACGTATAACTGATGCAACATATTCACAGAAGTTGAACCAGATTCGATCATGTACATGGAAATATATAAGTTTAAGCCCAGTTGTTTCTTTCAACAGGAAATATTTGCAGCTTTCTCAACTCTACCAAAGTTGCAGACATTCCTAGCTACATGCATCGATCATGTGAACAATGCTAGCTAGCTAGCTGCTGACATGTACACATTTTCCGTTTTATTTTAGGGTCTTTTCTTTCTTAATTTCTTGGGACGAAAATACTTGCTATAAAATAACAAAACCAATAATTAGTCATGTTTTCTTTTCAAAATTCTCTCAAGTAGAGGCTGCAAACACTACAAGAAAATTGGTCATTTCTAGTATTTTTAAGATCGCTGCAAATAAAATCGTTGTAAATACTTCTTATTTCCAGTGATTTTCATGTCGCTGCTGAATTTTAGCACGAAATTAAAATTTGAAGAGAGACAATTTACTATTTGATTTTTTTACGGCAACTTTTAACCTATTACGGCAATTCTTGTCGTCACAATAGGTAATTTTAATTGTAATAACATTTGCTTTCCGTCGAATAAGATAATTGACGCAATATATACTTTTTACAGTGAACATTATCGTCATAAAAAGCCATATTGTCATCGTAAAAGAGATGCCAACTTGTTTGCGGCTAATTGTTGGTTATTTGTAGCGAGAAAGAAGTGTTGGAAATAAAATTGTGTTTTCAATATCCCCCCGCGGATGCCTTATTTTCCCCCCCTTCCCGATACTCCTCTCTCTCTCTCTCTCTCTCTCTCTCTCTTATATGTTCTCGATTGCGATTGTTAACTCCGGTGCGATTGTCGCCGCCATATGGCCGCCTCGTCGATGCCGGTGAGTTTGTATTTCAGATTTTTGGTCTCCATCCATCTCTCTCTCGTCTTCGCAAAGTCGTTTCCGATTGCCAGTGCCCCCGTTTTCTTGCTGCCTTGCAAACACCGGTGAGTTTCTCTTTCACTATTTTAGGCTCAATCGATCTATCTCTCTCTCTCTCTCTAACCGCCGCTCGATGACCCTCTTCTCCTTACATAGAACAACTATTTTTCGTTTTTCATTACTATGATTTGGTTGCATTAGGTCATGATAAATGTTTTCCATTCACAGAGCCCTAAGGAATCGAGCCCCTATGTGTCCCTAATTTCTTGCCTAATTTCAACCTAATTTCTGTAGTTTTCTTTATAATTTTGTGTTACGCAGTGTTATAGTGTCTGTAGTGACTATATAATTTTGTGGGAATGAGATTTTCATTTTATAATTTGTAGAAGGTGCTCACAATAATCGTACATGTTTAGGCCTCTATACCAATTGCTTTTCTTTTTGGGTTCACATTTGATTTCTACTTGACCATATGTGAGTGTGTCTTGATCTAGATGTGTATAAGTAAGCATATGAACTGTAGATTATTCTATCTGTGAGTAGTGGGGATGCTATAAGGATAGAAAAGAAGGGTTTTTTATATTCGGGTTTTAATCATGCATAGTTATCTCTCTTGTATATGTCCTGTATATATAGGCTATACCAATTGCTTTCGTAAAAAAAAATCTTGATTACTTTTAAAATTTAGTGTGTAATTTTTATACCTTTGGCAACTATATCAGCTTCATTAATTTGTTTACAGAGTTTTTATCTCATTTAGAATGTAAACGAGAAATACTCTGCTTATGTTTACTTATTCAAAATGAAATATTTACTGCTTTTGTATTGATACTTAAAACACTCTTATATTGATCTGTCACATTGTACCATAAATACTCTATGAAATTATGATGCTTGATTGCAATTTTTTTCTGTTTGATTATTATTCGTTAGTGGTGTGGTAGATACCACATTGGTATCATGCATTCTTGTTGATCTTTTTTAATAATTAGTCTTCCTTTGCAACAAGTTCATTCTGAATGTATTGTTTCGATTCACATATTTAGTTTCTTAGATTGGGGAGGGATTGAATGCATGAAGTGTGCAAGGAAAAGTGTCCTTTGGGTACGGATATATTTTTCTTTCCTTTATGATTCTTTTTTTTTCATTAGTTGTTTGTAGTGCCACATTTTTTATACAATACAATTTATTGTCTTAGGGTTTTTGCTGATATATCATTATTATGACTATGAAGTCACTAAAAACTATAAGCTTTTTGTCTGCTCATCCTTTTTCACATATTTTTACCAGCTTGAATTTCCATTTTGTAATCTACCAACATGAAATTTACTTTTCTTTTTTTTTTAAATCCAGAAGTTTTCTCTAAGTAAAATGAAGGTAAGGCAGCATTTGGTTGTGGTTCCTTAAATTATTCTTTTTAAAGCACGTTGTTTTGTTATGGCAGAAACAAGGCAGGCTTAGAGCACTAGCATTGGCTTAGCTAAATGCATTTCCAAACTTTAGCCAATATCACACATTTTTACATTTGCCTATTCTATTTACATTCAATCCCCACATTGGATTAGCCATTTACTCTCTATATAATAATAAAATATTATTAAATTAATAATTTTTTTATTTAATTTATTTGTATCACATTTTATAATTCTACCAATTGAATATTAATAATAATTATATTCTAATTAAATTTATATTAAAAAATTTATATTCTTAAAAGTCATTTAATGTTAATAATAAAAAATATTGATTAAATTCATCTAAAATTCTACCTAAATTTCTTAATTACAAACTAAATAGTATTTTTATTGGAGTAAGAAATTAATATTTTAATATTTTCTTAAAGTGAGAAATTAATATTTTAATATTTGGTGAATCAATAGTGATTCTCCATCTTTGGCCAATCACTATAGCAAAAGTCTATTTTATTTTAGATTTGGTCAATCCAATGTAGAGTATTTTTAGTACATATTATCTAAATTTTAGCCAATCTTTAATTTTGGCTAAGCCAATGCTAGTGCCCTTATGCATTGATTTTTGAATGTTTTTTGAGCTGGAGCTTGTGAATGATTGCTTGTGAAGTATAACCAAATGTGGCCTTTATAATGAGTCAATGATTTTACATATTTAAGTTTCTATGCTGGGATAAAAACTACAAAGCTAAGAGATGGGAAAGAAGTTTTGGACAGACAACAACATGCTGATACTGAAGTTCAAAAGAATCTGGAAGAGAATCTTCAACAGTTTAAAAATCGAGATGACAGGTATGTGGTTTGTTGGTGTACTTGTTTGGTTGATGTTTTTTTAAAGACAGATCCTTTTCCTTTTTAATATATTCATTTGATCAGTATATTCTTTTTAGCCTATGGCTTGTATATCTTTTGCCATCTTCTTCTGTGTGTTCCTTATATTTGAAAATGTACTTTTTAAAATGAATAGAAAAGGAAATGATAAATCAATTTTACTTATTTTTTATCATTTGTTTTGTAATGAATGTACTTTTTAATAATGTTATATGTGGCTACTTAGAAGCTAAGGGATCGTACAGACTAATAAATATACAGCCTTTACTCATAGTAAACTTCTTTCATTATGATTTTATACTAGGTGGCAGTGTAATTTAATGGGGATTGTATGTTGGATTTTGCACGATGGAGTAGAAATGAGGTGATATAGCCTTTACTAAAAAGAATTGCAACTCTAGTTTTTTACCTTTATAATGTCCTCTTAAGCTATTGTTAATTTGTTAATTTAAAGCATGCTTAACTTGCATAAAACGACATTTAAGTGCATTCATATAAAAGGTAACAAATCCCCATTACCTATTGAGCTGAACAAATTAGAAGAATTTGAATTGATTAAGTATGTTGTAATTGCAATCAATTATGTTGTAATTGCAAGCATCATATCCTAGCTAATACATTTAGATGACAAAAACGTGGAGCAGTGTGGTTTTAGAAGAACTTGATCTAATTGTATGCACTGAGAATGGCTGAGGTTCAAAGGAACAACAAGAATCCATAGATTATCATTCAATATCTAAAAATTCTAAAGTTTAGATAATATAGATTTGATCTCTAGTGTACTAGTCTGCTCAACATCATCAACCAATGAAAGCTTATGAGACTTCAATAATGGAGAGCATTTGGTGACCAAGCACAACAAAAAGTTCACAAATTTTAGAGATTTGGAAAAATGTACAGCGAATTGCTGAACCCGGTAAACAATAAATTTGGTGTCTCCCATGCCCCTCTATTTATGTATGTATGGGCTTATGAGTATGTATTGTGATTGATATTCTTTTTCTGGGAGAACCCCATATATATTTGTTGAGAATGCTCGAGTTTGAGATCATGTATATGCTATTTACTTAATCTTTGGACTAATGTTGGATGCCTATATTTCTTGAATTTCTGTTAGTGGTTGAGTTTGGTATGGTAGAGTTTGATTTGCCAACCTATTTGCTTATGCAGAATGTGGTACTGTACAAGTCATATTGCCTGAAAATGTTTTGAAGAGAAAAATAACCACTGGCGCATTTAAGTGCTGCATGTAGGATTTTTAGAGTGGATCCCATCAAACAAATAACCAAGAAATCTATGCAGGTTATGCACGTTAGTGGATGTGTGTTATGCAGGTAAATGATTATTCTCTGTCTTATTCAGAAATCTATTTTCCTTTTGTGGGTCGTGTCATTCTCTTCATTGTGTATGTGTGTATAAGCTAGTTGGGTTTTTGTGCTCCCTTCAGACAAGTATATAGTCCACTATGACCATTTCTCAGAGAGATTCAGATTGAGGAACAACTCAAATAACCACAATAGAGAAGTAAATAAAATCAGATGTTAAATACTAAGTAACCATACCAAAAAGTTTAATATATAACCTGGATTAATAGCTTTGTAATGTCATATTGTACATGACATTACCATTTACATGTAAACTTGTTGCAAGATAAATTTGAAACTTCATTTGTCAATGTATGTGTGATAGTTGATGTTATTCAATGCATAAAGTCATATTTGCAGTATATTCGTAAGTGATAATTGAACATCACTTATTAAATTCCAATGCTATTTGCTGTTATGGGAAATAATGGTAGGAACATGCGATTTATCTATAACATATTGTGTATACTGATGTATTTTATTTACAATTGGTAAATTGATGTTTGCATATCTATGACAATACTGGTATTAAATGGATCAAATGGTTGTAGTGGTATTAAATGGAGTTCCACCACCCCTGCTAGCTTATGGTTGATTTATATCAACCTATCATCTATCTACTTAAATAGAGGTAATGTTATTTGACTCTATGAGGAGTGCAAAAATCTATTAGGCTATGATGTGATGGAAAAACTTGATATATATAAATCTTCAAAAATTTGGATGAATGAACAAATGTCCTTTATTAAATTGGAATGTACCAAAGATGATTGCACATAATTGTTTTGATGTGGATCCTAGATGCATGCTCATCAGAAAATGAATGAATGTCCTTGGTGACATTAGCTTATTATTGATTTTTAGATCATTTGTAAGCCGTCTGGTTTTGTGCTTCTCACTTGTGCATTTGCTTTTTTGAGCAAGAACATATAATTTGGATGTGTATTACAATTTTTTTTATGTATTATGTTTTTGTGCAATTTTCTTTTAGCAGTCTGGTTTTTACTAGTCGAAAATAAATTTTTTCGTCGCTTAAACTTATTTGCGTTGATTTTATTTTCCTGGAAATAATATTTCCCTTCGATTTTATCAGCAATCGTAGGAATTTTTTGTAGCGTTTGTATTCACTATTTGCGTCCATTTGATTTCGCTAAAAATACGTGTATTTCCAGCGATTATATTGAAATTGTTGGTAAAAAGATATAGCATCTGATCTTTAGCATCCAGTGTACAACGATTATAAATTCACTGCAAATAAGTTTTTGCAGCATTTTTTAGAATTTTAGTAGTGAATTTGTAGCGCTGCAAAAAACTGAATTCCTTGTAGTAAAATTATAAAGAAAAAGAAATTATATTTATAAGCTTTATTTTTTACATATCCAACACACCACTGATATGAAAAATTCTACTAAAAGATTATTGATGTTTTGACCATTATAAATCATAAGCTAACATACCAATTTATGTATAGAAAAATCTAATTAAAAAATAAAATGTCATGTACTAGCTAGCTAGCTTGGATATAATAAATAACAAAAGCAATAAAATCATCGTGTTACGCAATGGTACTTAAGATCAATAGAGGTTGAAAATTTTGAAGATATAATATAAATAATAAAATCTACAATACCTTCTGATCGATTTAAGTTTTTATGATATGTATTAATGATTTCACAGAAAGCCTGTAGTAGAAATGTTTAGCAAAAATTAAATTTAAGCTCTAAAATAGATAGAAATTAAAAGTAGGTACAGATCGTCATGAAGTGACAAGCCTAGCTATATTACTTTGACTAATTTGAACGTTGGACATGATGATTAATGCCTTTTCCAAAACCTTGACCTTCCAAAACCATCATCATCCAAATTCGGGAAATATTCATTGGTATAAATTCTTAGAAATCTCGAATTATTACATGATATTATAAGTTATAGTACTATTCTCAATCTACTGCATGCGCTAGATTGATCATGTTATATCATTAAAATCCCGGTAATTATATAAAGAATTTTGATAATTAATATGACATTATGTAAATAATAAGACAAGAACATTGCATCAATATTTCGTGATTACCAAGTAATTATTCAACATGCATGGAAAGTATTGAAATTAGCAAGCATCGCTAGTTAATTGAGATCCCAAGTCACAATATGACCGACAATCTTTTTAACTAGTACTATTTGACTTTAATGATCTACCTGATGAATCCTTATTTGATTTTAAGAGGATCAAGATGTTCTTAATTAGCATAATCGTAGAGATGCAAGAACTATATCACCATATAATTAAATTGTTGTCATTAATTACTTGATTGAAATCTATATATATGAGCTTAGAATTGAAGCTTTTTTCACATGAATACTTTAAAATCAAAACATATTAAAAAGGCCGTAAGATCAGTAATGCTACAACCATAAAGAAATTTTACAAAATTAAATTAATTTATAAACTGACGTAATTTCATGTGATACATTAGATCTATTTAATTTATAATAATAATAAATTTATAATAAAGATATATATTAAGTAATGAAAATAGGTAATAGGTTAATGGATTTAATTATAATTAAACAATAAGTTAATTAGATGTGAAGCTTATTAAACAAAGTCAGAAAGTATCAATATTCTTCTACATATTCTAAAGTTTGAAATTATGTATATACAAGTTTGGGTAGACGCATTTTTCTTAGGAATATGCAAATAAAGGATGCTTCTTCTCGACAAGATTGGATTTAATTTCAAACATAAAGATAGAGCTGAGAGGAAAAAGTAAATGGACTGACAAGTTTTTTGTGGGAGGAATTAAAAGTACAATTTTTATTATTAAATGTTGGCCCATTTTTTAATTTGGTAGGGACTTTGGCTAGACATACGCCACTGGATGGATGATGGCCAATGGACACTCCGGTCTACTCCTGTATGTGATTCTGTAAAAGATGTCAACTCCACCCAAAAACAAAACAAATGAAAAACACGCGAAATGACGGATGTGACTCTTAAATTTGTCGAGTTTTGGTGCCTTTTTTTTTAGGTAAAATGTCGACTTCACTTCTCCTACGCTGCCGGTTTCATGTCCTAAATCATGTTGTGTTCTACCCACGGAAATAATTCACTGGTATATAGAAAATATCACTATAAATTAATGACAAATTAATAAAAAGATATGGAGGAAAATCCAACTGGATATGTGGATGGATGGATGGATACTTCTGGTGCTTGCGAGGTACACGTGAGAATGGTTCTCTTACAAAGAGATTCCCTTGTCGAGAATGGTTCACTTATCTTCTTCTTCTTCTTCTTCTTTTTTTTTTTTTTTTTTCTTTGAGTGAAAATATTATAACACTAGAATAAACAGTACATAGTTTATGGGGATTTATCTCACTTTACAATAGACTCAAGTACTTAAATCCATCTTATTATATAAACATCGATCGACTTGATCATTCTTTGAGTTGCTTCTCTATGAAATTCACTGAAGTGTCAATTTGTATTTTTTTCTGAGATCTCTGATAATCCTTAAGTCATCCCTAAGATTTTCATGTTCTTGATCCTATTGCTTATTTAAAGATGTAAAAGCATCCAGCTTCATCCCCTTCAAAAATGGTGAAGCTGAGACTCAAGATGTATATATGTTGTACATGCCAAAAATAAGAGAGAGAGAAAATAAGTATTTGCTAATCATTCCATTAATCATAATAGTTTTTTTTTTTAAATTAGAATTTTTTTTTTAAAAAGTTATTATATTTTCAAATCGGTATGTTGGTCACATTATCCACATCATTTATAAGATTTGATTTATAAAATTTAAAATTTAAAATTTATCTTTTAAATTAAAATATGATGTATAAACATTAGATAACAGTACATGACTTGTTTAAATAAAAAGAATTCACATTGTAATTCTCATATTATTATTCATTTTTTTCAAAAGTTCTACTTATCATCTTGATCATACCACACACAACACTTTTTTTTTTTAAAAATAAATATGTGATATATAGATAATAAATAAAAGAACTCAATAAATTTAAGAAGAATAGAGCTAAAAAAAACTTTAAAAAATAAATATAATATATAATATGAAAAGATGATGAATATCAAAACTTCAACCAAAACCATCTAAAATTTGACCGTTAGAATTAAATTGATATTTCTTTTTATAATTCAGTGGACGTCACAAAGGAGCGCATTAATTTGAGCGGTGAAAATTCAATTTTCAGAAAAAGGGGGAAAAAAAAAAAAAAAGAAAGAAGTGTTTGCAGCAGCACAATGAATCAGACGGCAGATATCAATGCAGATCAAATGAAGCCGAAACAACACGGTACAAACCCAAAGAAAACAAACTGTTGCAACAGGTGGTGATGAGGTAGACATGACCGTAACGGGTCATGTAAATTTCTGGAGATTTATAATTAATATTATTTTTGTATGTGCAGAATGAGCCCCACCCCACAGTCCAGCACTACCACCCCCACCACCTCATTTGAGGCCCACAGCACACACAAAATTATTAATAATACTCTCTCTCCTTTTAAAAAATAAATTACTTTCTACTTTTTCTTGTCGCAGCAGAAAAATATTTTGCTTTATTTTCTTTTTGGGTCACGACCTTACGTTATCCTCCTTTTTTTTTTAATAGATCCTTACGTCAATAATAAAATGGTAACGTCAATAATAATAATAATAATAATAAAAAAGTAACTATTATAGGATATTACCATGTCATTAAAAATAAATGATTATATAGGCAGGCCATTATATATAATATATAGCATAATATGATATTATGATAAAATAGGAGTGTCACGCTAGTCGTATTTCAAGACTACTTAATAATTTTTTTATTTATGAAGTAATACATTTAAAAAGGATAATTTTGAATCTTGATATGAATCCTAATATTTATATAATTATTACTCATTCTTGAATTTTCGCTTGCATTTTGATAGACGTTTTTTGGAAATTGCTTTCTATCACGTTACTGTGTGCATGGATGAAACATTCGGCCTTACAAAAAAGAGTAAATCCATATGTCAAAATGGGATAATTCCTGCCTTTTCATCTTTATTAAATAATTATTTTATAGGCTTGCTGATGTGGCAATGTATTATTCGTTGAGCGACCTTAATTTTATGGAACCTTATGCAAGCATCTTAATTAATTATATATAACCATTGAGCCAAACCTTTGCTTAATTAATTATAATATGCATACACCCTTAGACTTAGTTTTTATCTATATTTTTGCATGGGGTTGACAATCAAGACTATTTATCTAGGTTCTAGCTGGGGAACTCGAGTATACTTGGACTGGAATCCTGGTTTGAAACCCGGGCCAGAACCCAGGTTTCGGGTTGATGAACTTTTTTTTTTTTCTTTTAACAACATAAAAGCCTACATTGTTTATATGATATTGATGCAGCATTAGAATGATTTTATAAAAAATAAAAATAGATGCGACATACACAATGCAATCCACTACATATTATACTGTTTGAATTAATTTGTTAAGAATATTACAAAACACATATATTGCTTTAATCAAACTCCAATACACAACAACAAACATGAACTAATTTGCTAAGAACATTCATGCTACCTCTACCCGACAAAGGACTATAATTGCTCTTCAGAAGTCTTCTCATCCCTGGTCCAATATAATCATGAAAACACCTCCAATGGCATCTCCATCAAGCCAGTAAGATCTGTAGGGTACCCGATGTGGGTGATGATATTTGCTTTCACTATATCCATTACAGAAAATACAAACTAATGACTTATTGAAGATTAGACATGTTTCCCCACAATAGTAACACTGTAATTTCAAATTTAGAAAACCTTGGCAAAGATTAATGGCCAAAAACTACTAGATTCACATTAATATGGGTGGTCAACAAAAGAATTTTGTAACTCATCGTTCAAGATTACTAATGTTAATTTAGGATGCTAGAGTTTCTCTCAACAATATGACACAATTTTGCTACAGTGTGCATCACAAATGGCCAGCAAAAGGAGTTCTATCTTGCAGTGATGATACATAAGGATACTAGTGGCAGAGCATTGATGGCTCAGAAAGGCTATATGAAATCAAATGTGTTTAGTCTTTGGTTTGTTAGTATTAGATATAATAATGTTAACAAGAATTGAGGATTTCTTGACCTTAGCCTAATAGTTGTTTATAGAAGTTATTCCTTTAGGCATGGATACTATGGAATGAGAGGAACCCCTTGGAACCAATGGATGCAAAATGGAGAGATCTTTTGCAAATGATGAAATGGTGAGATGTATGCAGCTAGTTTGGTAGTTTCTTCTAAAAGTTCTTCAATATGGATAGACAAGTCATTGGGTAATAATTTCCTCATAATACCAATTAGGCAACTTTTAACATTATATGTGGATGAAAGATAGGAGGATTGTTTTTATTAATAGAAGAAAATCTGGAATAAATATACTCAATACCTAAACCCTCTTATTTCTTCCACAGGAATGCAAAATGGTTTTTGTTTAAATCTTCAAGTCTTATATAAGCTGCATAACATCACCACGAATGAATGTTAGTTAAAATTTCAGTTCTTCATGGTATGATTATTAGTAGATTATTTATAAATTAAAGCAACATAAGTAGTAGCATGACCTTCCTCTTTTGCCCTTCTTGTAAACTTTTCATTCTCTCCTATACCATACTAGGCGTTTTCAGTGTCTAATGACATTATCCAAGGACTTTAAAGAAAACCCAAGGACTTTAAAGAAAACCCAAAAAAGTCACAAATGACATTATCAGAAAAGAAAGCATAAAGCAATGAGAACGAAAATAGACCCAAATCAATAGAGAGAACAACGGAAATAAAAGATAAAGAACCAGTAAAAGGATTCGAAAGCCAGCAAAAGGACTCACAAATCTAGCTCCAACCCATAAAAATACTCATCAAAGATTATTCCATTCAAACATTGTCATCAAAACAGACCCAAATCAATAGAGAGAACAAAGGAAATAAAAGATAAAGAACTAGTAACAAAGGCAAAGACAGAATAAAAGATAAAGAATAAGGAAACATCAAGCATCTGTTAATATCATAACTCATAAGGAATAATTTTCAATAAACTTTAAATAATAAACCAAATATGATTAGATCCAAAGCATTTGGGAAGAAAAAGGCAACCACCGAAAACCCTCAAATACTTAAAAAAACCACACGCACAAGCCATGTTTAAAAAAAACCCATGCCAAACCAATAATTTGTTTCTATCATGGTTTAACAAAAAAAGAGCAGATCGAGCAAAAGAACTACTTATTACTTATACCCACATAAGATTTGTTCAAAACTCGTATTATGTGAGAACTGAGAAGAATGGAAACATAGATCCAACTAGAAATTAAAAAAAGAACACATATTTGCGATGAACAAAATCTTATCCAAAAGCCATGTCTTACCCAAAGAAGAGGAAGGTTGAGCTGCGGGAGTCTAGGGTTTTGATGCAACAAAGAGAGAGATAGAGAGGGCCAAATCGATCGTTGGGGTTTGAATATGGGTGTAACCGGTCCGGTCTGGTTTTAGACAAAATTTAGGACCGAACCGGTATGTACCGGTTTTACATTTTTCAAAATCAATTACGCCCCAGTTACCCTCCTAAACCGATACTTCCGATTTTACCGGTTTTCAGTCCAGTTTTCTGATTTTTTTTAAATATAAGTTTGACAATTTGTCATTAAAAATTTGTTTAAAAAAAAAATGTTTTAAAAAAATCTATTTTATACTTTTATTAAAAAAATCTACTTTACTAAAGCCAAGTACTATATTAGTATTAGTTATAGTGATTTAGTATTACTATATTAGTATAATTATAACTATAGTCTATATTAGATTATTAGTATTAGTTATATGTTAGTGTTAGTTATAGTGATTTAGTATAACTATATTAATATAAGTA
Organism: Cyclocarya paliurus; assembly: GCA_029856935.1. Taxonomy (NCBI): domain Eukaryota; kingdom Viridiplantae; phylum Streptophyta; class Magnoliopsida; order Fagales; family Juglandaceae; genus Cyclocarya; species Cyclocarya paliurus. The sequence goes on along the minus strand of CM056946.1, from coordinate 4,686,527 downwards.
TAATTATAGTCTATATTAGTATAACTACTAATGTCTTATGTATTTATCGAAATTTAGTAATAATATTTGAGTGATTTTCTTTCTTTTTATATATTATATATAAAACTTATATATAGACTATCAAATAATATATAGAGGACGGACTATCAAATAAAGCTTATTGACATGAATGAAATGGATGAAATGGCATCATCGATCGATCGATCTTTGTATGGAATGTGAACAAATATGCATTGCCTACGAAGTTGATCAAGGCCGTACAAATACAATATTCTATCTAGCCTATCAATACATGACATAGATTAGCATGCACAAAAGGTAGACCATTGATTAAATTTTATGTGCAACTCTTGCTCGCATCTTTATTACTGCATAAAGTGTAATTTGTAGTGGTACGTTATCATGCGTACGTGCATGCTAGCTTGGTGTTAATATAGCTTTCTTGAAATAAAGGAAAATGTTTTTGTGTTGATTTGATATGAAAAGTGACACGAGTAGCAGTGATATATGCTCCGAAAAGCATATATTAGCTAGCTAGGAAAGCAGAAAGTATAGTACTGCAGCCAGCATGATCATCTCAGAAAATATTATATATAATTATATGCTCAGAAAATATCATATTGTAATCTCAAATATTTACGTCGGAAACTTTGGAGTGTTCTTTTGTTTGCAAGTAGTAGTACTGAAACCAACAACGTCTGAGAAAAGTAAGACTAATTATTTCAGGATATTTCTTTTGCAATAATTTTCATGTTCGACCATGCATGCACCTAGCTAGTAGCTTATTAAATCACAGAAACCATGTTCTGCATTAACTGGGAAAAAGTCAATAGGTATATATAATTTCGTGTCTTCATATGATCCACAGCTTCATTTGTCTTCGAAGATGATCAAACTGCAGAAATATATATATATATATATATATATATATATATATACTAATTATACACGAGTCTCTAATTCCCATCTTGGAATCTCAAGGGCTCCAACCTCATGTCTATATATATATATAGATATATAATTGGTATAAAGTTACTGTTGAAGAACGACGTAACTAGACTACTACTGCATAAAATATCTGCAAGGCGCTGAACAATATTTGCACCATCTATTTAAATATATATATATATCGATCATCGATGATCACATATATATTAAATGGGGTTTCGATGTTTAAAAGAAACATAACGATTGGGGGACCATAAAGTTATAAACAACCCATACCTTTAAATCCCAATAAAATATGAGGAGATTCTGAACACATGCATGGTTGCATGTGATATTGGTGGGAATGGGGATGATTTTGAAAATATATATATACATTATTTTCTTCTGCTTTCTTTCTTTATTTTTCTTTTTTTGACGCTTATATTAATAATATTTTATTTTCTCCATATATATTTCCAAAATTTTATCTCTTTTTTTGGGGTATATGTAAATGATCATCATCATGTGTTTGTGTAATTTCCTTTACCCTCCATGTGACGCATTGTATATACCCCACTGCGCACTTACTAGGAAAGTAAGGCATTTTGTGGGTAAATTGCACTATATGAGTGAAGTGAACCCTACAAAGACTCCTCACCCCCTCTCTATAAAGCTGGTAGACAAATTATATGCTAGAGTGGTCCACGAGCGGCTCTGTATGGGCATTGGTCATTTCTGGCCTCCTCCTTTACCTCTCTCTCTCTCTCTCTCTCTCAAAGACAACACAAACAGAAGCTATTATATCTTCTATACAAGAAACACATGAGGGATGCCAAAGAAAATCGAAATGAGATCTGAGGAAAAAGTGAGTGAAATTTTGTGGGAAGTCCTGGTCATGCTTTTCCACAGCTTTCTTGAACTTCTTTTTCTGCTTAATCTCTAGGATTAACAGTAGTGCCCCTGGAAGCTCAAGAAAGCTGTGGGAGAACATGGCAATTCAGGATTTTGCTGGTGTTTCCTTCACATGATATTAATTCTGTTCAAGATCTAGTACTTTGCTTTATCCTGCAATTCAAGGCGTCCTTGGCCATCCTTTAGTCTGCATGGATTATGGTAATACTCGAAATTCTCTTATAAGTCAAATACATTCCAATCACGGTATTTTTCTTTGATTGTTTCGTATATTTCACTTGAATTCTTACATTTTCTGAAGGAAAAAAGGATTTTGACGCTGAAATACAATGTGGGTTTTTATCTTCCTTATATATAAGCTTCTTAACAGAATTAATTTGCAGTAATATAAGGGGGTTGCGGCCTGATATATCTTCTAAATACCCATGGAGAGAAGAAGAAATTCATGAATTCAAGCTTATTCTTTTATTCAATACTATTCTTATTAATTTTTTGTCAAATCTACTGCTACACTTTTGAACCGTGCATGAAAGAGGGCAGCTTTGGTGGAAATTATTTATATTTCTCAAGTTGTAATATACAAAAAGGTGAGAATTCCTGCAACATATAAATATATATATATATATATATATTCTTTGTTCATATTCTGATTTATTCCATCAAAATGGTGAAAAAAAAAGTTACCTGCAGAGAAGATTCCCCAGCTTTCCCTTTTAGCTTCAATGATGATAGTTCCTCCTGTTGGCCATTTGGGTTTGCCTCCACATCTTCTCCTAAATTTCTGTGAAAAAAGGTAATACTTTGTCATGGCTAAAGTGACATCATTTTTTTTAACCACTCCCTCTGATTGATCCGACTTTCAACTTTTTTTACCCCTCCCACCTTTTCTCTTTCCAGGAACTGTTGCCCTTATATATGGAATACAAAACAACGTAGTAGGTCATAGAATCGGGCCGTAACTGCGTCTCCAAGTGAATGTAATACAGAGCTAGCTAGCTAGAATTTACGTTTCCCTTGATTTCTTTTTTTTTTTCCTTGTTTTGTTTTTGTTTTTTGACTAGTAATCCTGAGATGTTAAAGGTTGAAATGTTTTCTAGGATCTCGAACAAAACACCAAACCCCCTTAATTACCACCTCAGGCGCTACAGCTAGTCAACAGTCAAGAGACTGATCTGCAGCTTCCTGGCCTGTATCTGGTCAGCAACATCGGAATATCATTAAAGACAGAGAAAGTGACAAGCAATTCTAAGCTAGCCTTGCTGCTGCTGCATTGTTGACTGGATTCCACATTATTACATGTCGTTCGATCTTGACAAGAATTTCTAGCTAGCTGCTTCTCTTACTGTATGTAATAGATCTCAAGTAGATCCATGTTGTTATTATCATGGCCATTATGAAAATATATAACAGGATTCAGGATGCTAATTTCTGGATTAGGATTCTAGCTCTGGTTGGAATAACTGATCTTCGAGATTCCGAATTGCATGTTAATTACTTTCCTAATGAAGCAGTTGCCTGCAATTAGGTAAAAAATTCGATGAACTTCTAAAGAAATTATTTTTTACTATTTGAAATTTATGAACACGTACAATTCTCAATTAATTGATTGTATAATTGCTATATAGACGTTGTACATGCCTAAACAAGGACCTAGAATATATATACTTTCTCTACTTCAAAACTATAGTTTTCTCTTTCATAAAATCATTTGAACTTTTATCAGTAACTCTTAATATGGGTGTGTCCCTAGCTATCAGATTTTGCTATTTGGGAACATTTTTGTCATCCCTAGCTCTTAGATTTGACAACTTATACACACACACACACACACACACACACACAAGTACACTTAACAGTGACACGATTTATGCTGCTATGATATGATCTTTTATGCAACAAGTTATAATCTGATGTTCAGTTGAGGACAAGAAAAGCTAGCTACAAGCAAGAACCACACTGGGATTAATTTTCGAAAGAGCCAAAGACCTTCAAAGTGATCCTTAAATATTGTTTCAATGACCGGCCGTTTCTTCTCCTTTTTTTCCTTTCTTTTTTTGGGATTTCTTCACTTCATGATCCTTGATATATCTATCTTTTGACAAAGTCAAACTCATTTTAGGAAATAATATTATTTGGTCACAATCTTTGGCAAGATAAAACTGGAGTACTTAAGCAATATTGAATTGGACAGCAAGCTTGAGGCTAGCTAGCTAGCTCTAGTAATATAAGATGAGGCTACATATACATATACAGTAAAATTATTTTAGAGTAGTAAGAAAAAGGCACCTAGCTAATTTGGATGAAGAAAAAATTGATGCCATAAAAAGTGAATCGTGATCGGTTGCTACATGCAGTACACAAGAAAAAATTGGAGTTAGGTCCACCAAAACCATATAAAAGAAAATTGGGCAGACAAAGGAGCAAGCTAGCTTGCAGGCGTGACAGTTCTGTGCTCCTCAAAGGCAATAAAGGTATAGTACCGAACAAAAAAGCTAATATACTAGCTTGAAACTAACATTACTTGTCTGATTTTGAGGAATTGGGGGGCCTATTTTCCATTTTCTTATGGTACTAATGCCTTTAATATTCCATTAATATGATGATCAGCTAGCTAGAAGATCTGAAGTAAGAGCTAGTGCATCATGTAGACACAACATGATGGTATAATGCAGTATTGCCAAGTTAAGCTAGCAGCTATATATTTGGTACATGCAATTAATATATTTGAATAACTGCACACAATTACAAATAGCCAAATAACATATATATCTCCAAGATCAGAGAATGATTAAAATAGGGAGACATCAATATCTTGAATATTTAATTAGTAATCGAACCAGCTTCTTGCAATTTTTTTTAAGGTAAACTCAAAATTATATATAATGGTGTTGAGAATATTTTCGATTCTATGCAAGTTTTGATGAAAACTTTTAACCAACACTTTATATCATGCTCCATATAATAAATATATATATAATGTGTGTGTGTGTGTGTGTGTGTGTGGGACTCATGTCTGCAGATCAACTATCTAATCATTATAATTAGCCACACTTCAAACAAGTGACTAATTTAAGTACTGGCCGACACAGCTTAAATATTCAAATTAAGTACAGTAAGTTAAACAAAAAACAATCGATATATATATATATATATATATATATATATTGCAATATATCATATATGTTGGGTTATTGAAGTAGGCCTGAAACATACAATAATTAATTGTAATTGTATATATATATATATATATATATATATATATATATATATATATATCTTGAGTCCCTGGTTGTCATGAACTATATATCTTCTAAGGCCCGGCATTAGTACGTACGTACATGATTCAGGAAGCATTCTGGTTGTTGACAATTAATTAATTGGTTAGAAATTAAGACTGGTACTACGTACTACTTCAATCATTAATTACTAGTACTAAAAGGGACGTTTGTGTAGATGCAAAAGTTAGGTTATGCTTGGGGTGAGATGAGAATTTTGTGTTTTGTTTTAAAGTTTAAAATATTATTTTTTAATTTTGAGATTTGAAAAAGTTGAATTGGAATTTGAAAAAGTTATATTGGAATTTGAAAAAGGTGAATTATTTATTATATTTTGTATGGAGATTTGAAAAAGTGTAGAGATGAGATGAGATGAAGATGAGAATTTTAAATAAAACACTTTTTCCAAACATATCCTAGTATCGAGGAATATCTCATGCTACCTTTATTTGTTATTTTATTATCATTTTTTATCTATTTTTTTTATTAATATTCACAATTATTTAGTATTCTATTATTATTTTTTTATTACTATTTACATAATATTTGAGAATACGTCACTATCCAAATGTAACATAAGTTTATAAGTTTGAATAGGACTAAGTGACTAGATGAATATAGATGTGTTATTAACTTTGTTGAATGAATGTAAAGTATTTTATCTTTATCTCTAAACATTTGAATTATGTCAAGAAGTTATTAGATAATGGGTTGGATAAGTCAAGAGTGTGTATAGCTAAAGTTCAAAAAGTAAGGAATTATACAATTGAAGAAATCTATATCTGTTGAGAAGACTTAGCACCAGATATCAACAGACGCGTCAGCATGGTTGTTCCCAACAGAGTCCTTCTGTCAGCAGAATCTTGTTGTGCCTCAAATTCCTAACAAATTCAATCTGTTTGCAAAGTCCTACTACAGATCAAATCACTATAACATAATTTACCTTTTGTGACAGAGAAAATCGTCACTAAAAACTAAAGAAACGTCACTAAAGACATTTGGTGACGGTTTCAAGACCGTCACCTAAGGTGCGTCACCGAATACATTTAGTGACACTTTACTGTTGAACCGTCACTAAAAGTATTTTTAGTGACGGTTGGAGTTGTTCCGTTCGGAGTGACGTTCGAACGTTATATTTTTTTGTGACAGTTGAAAACAGTCACAGAAAGTAACGTTCGGATGTAAATTTTTACGTCCGAACGCCAACCCGAGCAATTTACGTTTGAATGTCATAAGTTGACGTTCGTTGATTGATTATAGTTCGAACGTATAATATTTACGTTCGAACGCATTAAACATTCAAAATTTTGTTCGAACGTTATGGGAACATCATCCGAATGTAACGAGGATAACATTCGGACGTATGTTCGAATGTTTAAGAAGAAGTGTTTGAACGAACATGGTACGTTCGGAGGTTTCATCGAACGTTAATCGTCAAATCGCGTATTTACGTTCGAATGTTTGTTCGAACGTGACATCTTGTTGGAACTTTTTTTTTTACATTCGAACGTACATATCAGAAATACACTAATTTCATAAAATTAAGAAATTAAGAAACATACTAATTGTATCATATTACACACCATAAATATTTTACAACTAACAATGTCTTAAAAAGTTCTAAAATCAAATAGTAAAAGTTATATACACGAATTAAAGTGAGAGAATTCATTTCTTCTTTCCTCCCCCACGAGCGTGTTATGTTGCAATGACATAACACGCTCCATTTGCACAATCATCTCCTGCTACACTTGCTGTTGGATTTTATTGCGCATTCTTTCTTCCTGGTCTCTCTGTTGGTCCTGCAAAAGCGTCTCTAAATGAGATTGTCGCTCTAAGAGGGACTCCAACTCTTGCTGCCTTGACCTCATATTCTCATTCTCGCGTCGTGCGGCTTCCAAATCTTTGGTAAAATTATTAATTTGTGAAATCGAAGAGGATGAACCAGAATGCTTGAAAGATCGTCCCAAACCTCTTGTCATACTAGAGTTGGGCCCGAGCACTTGCGTAAATATGTCTATGTCACTCGGAGAGGATTCCCCAGAAACTGACTGTATCTCCATCATTTTTTCCTGCCATGTCAAAGAAAACACACAATAAGTAACGTATTAAAAAAATAAAAAATAAAATTTTCACATGTTGCATAATTTATTTAACAAAAATAACAACGCTTACATAATTATCTGCAGCAACAGGATCCATCCACTCACTACTCTTATTAGTGTGAACAGCAGCATAGACATGAATGAAGGAAAAGTTTTCTAGATCATCACGTTTCTAACAAAGCCACATTAGCAATTTTAAAAAGATAATATTAGAACTTAAATAAAAATAGTTAAATAAATAAATATATTCTATAATATTATTAATTACCATTTTCTCAGTAAGACGGTGGAATAATCTTGAACCAACATTATGGTGGACAGTCAAAGCAGATCTATTATTAGCATTCGTAGAACTTAAATACTACAAAATTAATTAAGAATGTTAATTAATATATATATACATAAAATATATAGCCCAAATATATATGTAAATAATCATTGGATATTATTAATCTAGAATACCTGATAATCTGAAGTTGCAAAAAGATCACAATACTTTTTCCAATCGTTTAACTTAATCTTCTGGAAAGGAAATTGCGCAACCTCTTCAACCGTCTCAAATTTCTTGAAGTGGTCATGACATCGTCCCTTGTGACGTCGGAATGCTGTAGCCATCAACCCATTCACAGTTCTCAAATCCTCGCTACGGCCAAAGGCGAGGTCGAATTCATCCTAATAAGCGAATTACGTCAAAAATATAATATACTAATCCAGTATACAACAAATATACTCTCAACGTAAACTCACCAGCTCCGAATGTGCTCCTTAATCTAAAGCGAAAAATCTTGTCATGATCGCACATAAAATAGAGCATAAGCTCGAACAACTATACCAATATATGAGGAAAGCGTTGTTGCACTATCATCCACGCCTCCAGTGGAATTATCAGGAATGTTGGCCTTGAGTTTTCCATGCCTTTGGCATTTTTCAAGAGAAATGTCACGTGTATAACCACGACCGCGTTGAGCGGATGCATCAACTATTAGATATAATATAATTATATATATAGTTATTGAGATAAAAGTATTGAAATATAATTAACTATGTTGTTATTTTCTTACTGGTAGGTGTCGACTGATTGTCGTTCTCTTGCGTCTGCACTTGATCTTCAAGAGGGAAACACTCGGGTGGGGAGTCCTCAATAGGTTCGGGACTTGGACTAGGCGGAGGGGGCAAATTTATTCGTTGTCGTTTTGGCGGCATCCTTGAGGCATGATTAATATGATAAAAAAAATTAATTAGAAAAAATTATTGAAAAGTTAAATATTTTATAGTCACCTATATGAATAAAATATTTAATATTTTTATTCTTTATCTTCGGATGTATTTTCCATGCTTGTTTCATAATCTCCCTCAATAGCATCTTCGTCGTCGTCATCAACCTCTTCTTCGTCCTCCTTATCCACTTCCTCCCCAGATTCTGTTTCGTCTTCTTCTTCTGACTCCTCTCCTTCTTCTTCTTCACTAACTTGAATTGAATAATCATTTAATATGGTTGGGTCGAGAAGGACGGGTGGGACGTCATCTCTACACAAGGGGAGCAACTCGAGTGCACTGAGGTCAACAAACAAGTTAATACCCTTTCCATCTTCTTGGTAGGAATCTAGTATCGGAGTGTCATCTTCATCTCCACTATTCTCGTAATCAGCACTCGTTCATGTTTCATATATATTTTGAGGGACAAATTTTTGTACTACTCGTCAAGTTATCTCTCCACTATCTTCATCAACACTTTTCATTGGATCAATTAAGTAATAGACTTGGGTAGCTTGACAAGCCAATACGAATGGATCATCTTCGTACCATTTAGATGCCGTATTGACACTCGTAAAGTTATTCTCCCTATGTATCGACACCTGACCACCGCCTAAGTCCCACCAATCACACTTAAAAACACATGTTACAGACCCACCCAGATATTTCAATTCAATAATATCACGTATGACACCATAATAGTCAATATCGTCTGTTCCATGACTTCCCTCGACCAACACACCACAATTTTGAGTCTTTCTATTACGTTCACGATCTAGAGTATAGAATCTATAACCTCGAACCGTGCATGCAGTGTATCGAAGTGCTCTATTAGAGGGACTATGGGCCAATGCATACAATTCAGAAGAAACTAATCCGGGATCATAAGTACGTTGTTCCAAAATCTATCAATTTCAATAATATATACGTATTAAAAGTAACCCAGAATCAAAACATTATAAATCAAATAATCACAATGTAGTTTTAGTTCATACACGTTGTTCAAACCATTCAAAAAATTCTTCCTCGTGTCTTGCCTTTATATTCTCTACGCATTCCATCCTAAATTTATCCATGTGATCACTGTATATATGTGCAAAAGAAAATAATATTTTGAGCACAAAAGTTATATAATATAACGACATTTGACTATAACTTCTCAAAACATGCAACAACATACCTGAGATAGCAATCAATCTCTTGGCAATTATTTAACACGTACCAACGAACTTTACCCAACTCTCTATCAATTAAATCGTAACTCATTTGTGCACCCAAAAGTCGTACATTCTGGGAAAACACTGATAGCTCACGGGGAGGCGGAGCCTCAAGATCAGCATTTTGCTCTTGACGATTAAATCGTGTCTCAACACCACGAAGATATAGAGAGCAAAACATTAACCATTCATCGTGTATATAGGCCTCTGCTATTGAACCCTCAGCTCTGGTTTTATTCCCAACAGTGCGCTTTAAACGACCCAAATATCTTTCAACTAGATACATCCAACGAAAGTGCACCGGACCACCCAATAATGCCTCCCGGGGTAAGTATACTGCTAAATGGACCATGACATCAAAAAATGATGGTGGAAAAATATACTCAAATTTACAGAGTATGGTAGCAATATCTTCTTTCATCTTCTGCAAAATATCTCGATTTACTACTCGAGCACACAAATCTTTAAAAAACATACACAGTTTAATAATGGCGACACGTACATTAGATGTCAGCTTCCCACGAATTCCCACCGGTAATAATTTCTGCAAAAGAACGTGGCTGTCATGACTTTTCAATCCACTAATTTTCCAGTCAACAGGACTCACGCATCTACCGATATTTGAGGCATAACCATCTGGCAACTTCACACCTTGCAACCATTTGCAGAAATCCATCCTCTCCTCCCTTGTCATCGTAAAACATGCATGCGGCATGATCACCTTATTGTCGTCCACTCGCAAATGTAGATTATGTTTAATTCTCATTCTCTCAAGATCTTTTCTTGTCTTTTTGTCTTTTTAGTAATACTGATCAATGTACCTAGTATATTATCACATATATTCTTTTCTATGTGCATTACATCCAAACTATGTCGCAACATGCAGGACGACCAATATGGCAAGTCAAAAAAAATACTACGCTTTGTCCAATTCAATTCTGTTTCGCCTCTTTTTCTCTTATTCTTACCCCGGCCTTTGCCAAAATTGTTTGCTCTAATATGTACCAGTTGTTCCACTATCTCTTCTCCAGAAAACTCATTTGGTGCAATTTTGTCCTCTACTCTCCCATCAAATTTAGCACATTCGCTTCTCCATGCATGATTTGGTGGTAAATAACGTCGATGATCCATGAAGCACAACTTCTAAGAATATGTTAACCACTCACTAGCAGTTTCTTTATTACACGTCGGACACGCTAACTTCCCTTTAATACTCCAACCGGAAAGATTTCCATATGCCGGAAAGTCATTTATGGTCCACAATACTGCAGCATGCATCTGAAAAGTTATCGACGTGGATGTATCATACGTTCTGACGCCTGTTTCCCATAACTCTTTCAACTCTTCAATCAACGGCTGCATGAATACATCAATGTCATTCCCAGGTGATCTCGGGCAGGGAATAAGTAACATTAACAAAAATTTTGGTGCCTTCATGCATCTCCATGGCGGAAGATTGTATGGAATCAACACTACGAGTCAAGTGCTATAACTTGTACTCATATTCCCAAAAGGGTTGAATCCATCGGTAGTGAGTCCCAAACGCACGTTCCGAGCTTCTATCCCAAACTCTGGGTATTGATCATCGAAAGATTTTCATGCAAGTGAGTCAGCTGGGTGCCTCATGTATGCGTCATTCTTAACTCTTTTATCCTCGTGCCACCTCATATCAACAGCTATTTTTTTACACATATATAGCCTTTGCAACCTAGATCTCAAGGGAAAATATCGCAACACCTTAACTGGCACATTTTTCTTGGCCTTTCACCTCGACTCTCCGCATACAGGACATGCTTCTTTCCCCTCGTTCTCCTTCCAGAACAAAACACAATCATTCTTGCATGCATGTATTGACTTGTACTCAAACCCTAATCCATTTCTCAACTGTTTTGCTTCATTAAAGTTCTTTGGCAATGCAGACCCATCGGGAAGCACCTCGTTAAATAAGTCCAATATCATGTTTATTGTTTTCGTCGACATCCCACACAATGACTTAATGTGAAGCAACCGCACAATAAACGATATTTTGGAATGTTTTGTACAGTCTAGATAAAGCTCACGTTTTGCATCTTCCCACATTGCAGCAAAGTTTTCATAATCACTCCCTCAACCACTTGAGTCATTATCGTCTACGTCATCCATAAACATCCCAGCTCCAATGTCACCCAACATCTCCTCCATCTCATCCCGCTCATAATTATCATCTATGTCTAGCAAATAATTCGAATGACTGAACAATGCATCCGCTGACTATGCATACGGCTCACCATGCAATACCCATCGGGTATACCCCAGATTCATACCGTTCACAAATATATGAATTTCAACTTCAGCCAATCCTATCGCACACAAATTTTTACACCCTCGACATGGACACTTAATGCAACCACGACTATGAGCAGAGTTTCGAGCAAAATCTCTTACTCCACGCGCATAGGCTGCGTAATCAGTTCCAAGTCTATCGCCTAGACACATCCAACTTTTGTCCATTTCTAAAAAGTTATATCTATTAGTAACACTTAATGTACATTGAAAATTCACATGCATGTAATGCTCCAATTGCCATTGCTAATTTTTATAAGGTAGTTGGTCTTATCCCATTCGAGATTATATTATCCATATTGCACATATTCCGTCACTCTACTACTGTTCACGTCAGTAGAAATTTCGGCAGCACCTCCCCATAGTTCTCCAAGTATACATGTTCATTAAGAGGGATTGTGACCCTACGAACAGTATACCCGAAGAACAGTAGAAGAAGACACCGAAATTTCATACTAAACGTGTTCAGTAGGAATAACAAGAATGTGCAATACAGATGATATAATCCCAAACTGTCCACACTGGACAATTCAGGAATTAGTGCACACCTAAATGTACACTAATTCCTGAACGGGTCTAAGATTATTTATGCAATGTCACACATATTCATTCAAAAACTACATGAATCTTATATATATTAAAAATGTTAGAATTAGTAATGTTAAAAACATTCAGAAGTCTTATATTGTTGAACTAGATAGAGATGTAAGAATATGTTGGTGCACCTACCGACATACGTACACAACGAGGGGGAATAATCTTGAAAAAATGTCTAAACTTTAGTCTAATTACTTAACTGTCACAAACTTTCTGGCCTTTACAACTCTCAAAGCTAGAGAGACTTTGAGAGTCAAGCAATTTGACTGACATTTCTTCGAGATCATTCTCTCTCGTTATATAATATTAACGAGTTATTATACTTAATTATCCCTCTAAGATGTTATGGTCCACAATATTATAACTAGTTGATACTTATTTATTTGTTGAGTTACTATTATAATATTTATTTATTATACTCTAAGTTGTAGTTGTCACAATATTACAACTAGTTCATACTTAGTGTTAACTAGTTGATATTATAACTACTTAGACTTATTTATTTATTATATAGAAAATTTATTATTTATTTATTATACTTAATTATCCCTCTAAGTTGTTATAAGTCCAATATTATAACTAGTTGATACTTATTTATTTGTTGAGTTACTATTATAATATTTATTTATTATACTCTAAGTTGTCATTTTCACAATATTATAACTAGTTCATACTTAGTGTTAACTAGTTGATATTATAACTACTTAGACTTATTTATTTATTATATAGAAAATTTATTATTTATTTATTATACTTAGTGTTATCCCTCTAAGTTGTTATAAGTCCAATATTATAACTAGTTGATGCTTATTTATTTGTTGAGTTATTATTATAATATTTATTTATTATACTCTAAGTTGTAATTTTCACAATATTATAACTAGTTCATACTTAGTGTTAACTAGTTGATATTATAACTACTTAGACTTATTTATTTATTATATAGAAAATTTATTATTTATTTATTATACTTAGTGTTATCTCTCTAAGTTGTTATAAGTCCAATATTATAACTAGTTGATACTTATTTATTTGTTGAGTTACTATTATAATATTTATTTATTATACTCTAAATTGTAATTTTCACAATATTATAAATAGTTCATACTTAGTGTTAACTAGTTGATATTATAACTACTTAGACTTATTTATTTATTATATAGAAAATTTATTATTTATTTATTATACTTAATTATCCCTCTAAGTTGTTATAAGTCCAATATTATAACTAGTTGATACTTATTTATTTGTTGAGTTACTATTATAATATTTATTTATTATACTTTAAGTTGTAATTTTCACAATATTATAACTAGTTCATACTTAGTGTTAACTAGTTGATATTATAACTACTTAGACTTATTTATTTATTATACTTAATTATCCCTCTAAGTTGTTATAAGTCCAATATTATAACTAGTTGATACTTATTTATTTGTTGAGTTACTATTATAATATTTATTTATTATACTCTAAGTAATTTTCACAATATTATAACTAGTTCATATTTAGTGTTAACTAGTTGATATTATAACTACTTAGACTTATTTATTTATTATATAGAAAATTTATTATTTATTTATTATACTTAGTGTTATCGCTCTAAGTTTAACAAATAAAATCTCAACATAACAAAATATTTCTAAACATATTCATTCATCAATAGCAATATTCACAACATTTAAAATCCTCACAATATTCCAACAACAATATAAATAAACATTTCACAATATTATTTCCACAACAATATTATTTCCACATTTCAACAACACAATAATTTCCACAACAAAATTTTGTAAACCTCACAATATTCCAACAACAATATTCATAAACATTTGTATTCATCAATATACACAATAAACTTACAAAAGTCCATTATAATTATACTTAATGAACATATAATCACATGCATCTCATATATATCCATATCCCTCTAAGTATCTAAACCTCACAATATTCTCACAACAATATATTATATATATTAATTCAAATATATTTTCACAATATTACCACAAGTCCAATTCATAAACCTTAATCACAACATTTAAAATTCAAGACACAATAATATTCATAAATATGCAATATTGTACTTAATAAACAATAATCACAACAAAATTTTCTATTCCTCACAATATTCCCACAACAATATATTATACATATTAATTCATCAACAAACACCATAAACTCACAATATATTCACAAAAATTCATAAACAATAATATATGATATTTCTAATCTATAACATAATATTTTCACAATATTACCACAATTTCACAATATTCTCACCACAAAATTCATAAACATATATAACTAAAGTTTAGAAATATACCTAGCACTTTTTAATATCCTCTTACAAAATATAAGCTTTCAAGTTGCCAAAATAACCAATCCTTCAAAAAAAAAAAACAACACTAACTTGTTAGAGACATATACATATTTATAAAAACAAAAAATACAAGAGAAATAATCTAAATTAGAAATAATAGAAAAAATAGTTTTTCTTTACCAAAATAGTTCCAAAATCTTCACTCTCAATAATCATCCTTTCTCACTCTATCCCTCTCTCACTCTACTCTCTCTCACTCTAGTTGTAATCGCCTCTCACTCTCACTCTAACCCTCTATCTCACTCAATCGCCTCTCTCAACAATCTCTCCTCTCTATTTCGCGAACGGGATAGCAGAAATGATTTTCTGCTTTCCTCCCGTGCGTGACTTCATGCAAATAACATTCATTCCAATTAACGTTTGAACAATTCATTTATACGTTTGAACGTTACTTCCTTCCAGTTAAATTTTTAATATTCTCGTTCGAACGTTTAAATGAATCGTTCGAACGAAAAAGCTCACCACGTAACATGATAATCGAGCAGAAAAATTCCCGCCAACAATGTATTAACGTTCGAATGTATATGTAATAACATCCGAACGATAAAATTGAGCAGGAAATTTCCCACCAAAAAATTTAGAACGTTCGAACGTATATGTAATAACATCCGAACGATAAAATTGAGTCGGAAATTTCTGACCAAAAAATTTGGAACGTTCGAATGTATATGTAATAACATCCGAACAATAAAATTGAGCGGGAAATTTCCCACCAAAAAATTTGGAATGTTCGAACGTATATGTAATAACATCCGAACGATAAAATTGAGCGAGAAATTTCCCACCAAAAAATTTGAAACGTTCGAACGTAATAAATTAACGTTAGAATGTTAAAAATTCAAAAAATTAAGTTAATTTTTTGTTTTTTTTTATGAAAATAGACTTCATTTCATTAATGATCTCTCAACTTCATTTCATTAGGTACTATTATATATTAATGTTATATAATATATTATAGTTACTATATAGTCTATTTAGAACATATAAATAGTTACTATTATATATTAATGTTATCTAATATATTATAGTGACTATATAGTCTATTTAGAACATATAAATAGTTACTATTATATATTCTATGTTATATAATATATTATAGTTACTATATAGTCTATTTAGAACATATAAATAGTTACTATTATGTATTAATGTTATATAATATATTATAGTTACTATATAGTCTATTTAGAACATATAAATAGTTACTATTATTTATTAATGTTATATAATATATTATAGTTACTATATAGTCTATTTAGAACATATAAATAGTTACTATTATCTATTCTATGTTATATAATATATTATAGTGACTATATAGTCTATTTAGAACATATAAATAGTTAATATTATATATTAATGTATATAATATATTATAGTTACTATATAGTCTATTTAGAATATATAAATAGTTACTATTATGTATTAATGTTATATAATATATTATAGTTACTATATAGTCTATTTAGAACATATAAATAGTTACTATTATCTATTCTATGTTATCTAATATATTATAGTTACTATATAGTCTATTTAGAGCATATAAATAGTAACTTATAATGTTATATAATATATTATAGTTACTATATAGTCTATTTAGAACATATAAATAGTTACTATTATCTATTCTATGTTATATAATATATTATAGTGACTATATAGTCCATTTAGAACATATAAATAGTTACTATTATATATTAATGTATATAATATATTATAGTTACTATATAGTCTATTTAGAACATATAAATAGTTACTATTATGTATTAATGTTATATAATATATTATAGTTACTATATAGTCTATTTAGAACATATAAATAGTTACTATTATATATTCTATGTTATATAATATATTATAGTGACTATATAGTCTATTTAGAACATATAAATAGTTACTATTATATATTAATATTATATAATATATTATAGTTACTATATACTATTTTTAGAACATATAAATAGTTACTATTATATATTAATGTTACATAATATATTATAGTTACTATATAGTCTATTTAGAACATATAAATAGTTACTATGATATATTAATGTTATATAATATATTATAGTTACTATATAGTCTATTTAGAACATATAAATAGTTACTATTATATATTCTATGTTATATAATATATTATAGTTACTATATACTATTTTTAGAACATATAAATAGTTACTATTATATATTAATGTTATATAATATATTATAGTTACTATATAGTCTATTTAGAACATATAAATAGTTACTATTATATATTCTATGTTATATAATATATTATAGTTACTATATAGTCTATTTAGAACATATAAATAGTTACTATTATGTATTAATGTTATATAATATATTATACTTACAATATAGTTATATCATTAAAAAAAAAATCATTAATAAAAGTTTAAAATTAGATTTACACTAAAATGGAATGTTACTAGAAAATATATATGGAACATTATATTTATTAACGTTCCAACGTTTCATTCAACGTTGGAACGTTATATTTCGATCGATTTGTATTAAAACCGAAACCCATGGTGGCCGGATTTTCAACTCGATTTTCCGGCCACCACAGGTTACCATTGGCCAAAACGTTACCGTAGAAATATTCCTTGAAGTGTATACTTCATTTCTACGTTAACCTTTCGGCATTTAGCCCAGTAGAAATAGGATTTGGAGCTTTCGAGAATGGCTGAGTTAACTCAGCCATTCTGTCTCGTAACGTACGAACGTAACACCAATACGTTCGAACGTATGCCGTTTCAATTTCGTGGCCTCCACGTCCGGACGTATATTTTATACATCCGGACATTACTACATTTACGTTCAATAGTATAATAATACGTTCGTAACTTTTTTTAATTTTTTAAATATTTTTAACAATTTTGCGTCCGAACGTATAACAATTAAATTTATTATACGTTCTATGTTCGGACGTTTAGTTAAACATCCGAACGTTATATCTTTACGTTCAAACGTTAGTAATAAACGTCCGACCGTTTCATCATAACGTTCAAACGTATATTTTCTATGTTCGAACGTTAATACAAATCAGTTTAATATTAAGACAAATATGCATCAATAGTACATTTAATTTTGTTTCATTCTCTATTTTCAGGAGATGGCTCATCATTTGCATTCCAGGAAACGAGGGAGGGAAGGAGCCACTCAAGACACTGCTCGGATCGGGTCTCGTACTGTTATGGTCGAGCGAGAGGCCCTGATCAACGAGTTCTACGAGCTCAGTTGGGAGCATACCAACCTGAGAGATGTCTTCCTCAGTAGAGGCTGGGGAAATATCTGCACATTGAGGGGTAAGGCATATCCCTCTATGGTTCAGGAGTTATACATGGAGATATGCTCCATGCCTCAGGACGTATCCTCTCACACCGTGACTATACGCGGTGTGACATTTAAGTTTTCAGCCGATGTCATCGCCGACCACCTCGGGATTCATCGAGGAGTTCACACATCGACTGAGGCAGATGTAGGCACTTTTGCATCATCTACTGGCCCACTTGATGCATCATCAGCCAGAGATGCAGACCAGTCAAAGGCCGATAGTGCTGACCCTTCGGCTGCGGATGACAACCGAGACAAGGATTTCTACATCCTCACCGGGAGAGACCGCATGCAGCTCGAGAGGCCGAACTCCTTCCACCAAAATCATTTGCTACCGTTCTTCCGTATGTTGTATCTTATAGTTGCAACAAACGTGGATCCTGTGACACATAAGACCACATTTAGTCAGACTCGGGTATAGTCTTTGATACGGGTGGCACGTGGAGATGCCATAGATTTGCCCCTGCTCATCTTTGACAGGATTCGTTACGAGGCGAGCATCGTCTCCACGGACAACCTCCCATACAGTGTTCTGCTCAGCCGGCTACTACTTGCTCGAGGAGTGCCAACCCAACCTTTAGAGCTTGCCAAAGATCAGATGAGTGCCCTTGACATGACCACTCAATGACGTAGCATTGGACAGGCAAAGGGACGTCGGCCACCCCCTGTAGCGGATCTAGTTCCTCCTACGTAGCCCCAGCTCAGTGTGGGGAGTAGTGGTCAGCAGCCGACCAGTACATCTGCGGGAGATGTGCGGTTTGCCTGGGTTGATGCAGTGATCTCGCAGCTGACTGCACATATCGATCGTAAGATCGATGAACGGCTCGGGCCTCTAGAGGCATCTGTCACTGAGATGTCATACCGTGTACATATCCTCAACGACAAGGTTGATACCTTGACTAAGGAGGTACGGGCCGCTATGACTTTCCCTAAAGGCGATATTATCTGAGTGTTGTTTACGTACTTTTATCATATTTTATGTATTTTATTTTTTATATTTGTAAGGAATAATATTATTTAATATATCTATGGTTTTTTAATTACAATTCTCAATCTTCTTTAATGTTATATTTTTCAATTCCAATACTAAATCACTGCACTTCAAATATACATAAACATATGTATATATTTAAATATGTATATATAAATATATACATATTTATATATATAAACATAAGTTTATATATATATATATATATAAACATAAATATTTAAAATATATAATTATATTTTACAAATTGTGTATATATAAATGTATACAAGTCAATTTTTTAGACTTGTATCCAAATTATGCAATATAAAAATCACATAAATTTAAAATTATAACATATTTAATTTAAATTTATAAGTAACGTTCGGACGTTACTTACTAAGATTCGATCGTTTGCGCCAAAAAAATTTCACGTTCGCACGTACGTAGCCACACATCCGAACGTATGTGTGACGTTTGAACGTAATTTTCTCATTCGTTGGAACGTAAAAAAAATCTCATCCGTCTTTAGTGACGATTTTCAAAAACCATCACAGAAAACACTTTTTAGTGACAGTTTAGGGACTGTCACAAATTCTCAACTGTCACTAAAAATCAAATGTGTTGTAGTGAATATTGATCAGAATATTTATGATAGAGGATTTCAACGATTATCTTTTTGATCATATCTTCTAGAACTTGGAGAGATTCGAGAATGATCCAAGTGTTTGAGTATGAGAAATCTAGTTCTTTTCCTCTTTCTCTCATTGAGTGTGTACTTAATCCATTTTAGAGTTTGATTGATCGAGTTTAGCCACTAGAGTTTTAAGAGAGAAATCAATAGTTTGAAAATCGCCAGAGGTTCTGGCTGCTACTGCTATAGAGGCAAATGAGTCATTTGTCAGGTCAAGTAACATAGTTAATTAGTAAATGTTTTATAATTGAGAATTACTTCTAACTAATTTACAAATAATAAAATTGATTTTTCTGAGTTTGGTAGTCCCGTAGGGTTTTACCTTTAAATAATTCTTTAAATGATTTCTATTCGTAACCAAATTTGGTGTAACATATTTTATTTACTTTATGTATTTGATTATCAAATTATTTCATTTTTTATCACTAACCAATTTGTTGATTGAATTGGTAGAACGTGGTAATACAATACAAGGGTACTTGGGTAGTTTCAGTTTACAGTTATAGTTTAGGAAGCATAAAAATGAGGAAATTAATTACTCTCAGTACAACAAATAGTGGTTTTTGGGACAAAAATTTTTCCCACAAATACTATTTGGTAGCAAATAATTACGTTTTGCCACTAAAATCACGTTGCCGGAAAATTCTCACCGCAAATAACTATATTGGACCATTTTATTTGTCATGATTTACAATCTGTGAAAATTATAGATTTTTCTCTACAAAATTAAGTTCATCAGAAAAAGTTTGTAGATATATATATTTTTTTATAGCGACATATGTGTTTATTAGTGATGGAATTAGTCAGTGACAAAAAATTTACAATTCCCGCGAATACAATTTGGTTGCAAATAATTACATTAGACCATTTCTTATTTGTCACGAGTTACAATCTGTGAAAACTAAATGCTTTTTCCTACCAATTAAGATCATCAGAAAAAGTTTGCGAATAATATTTTTTTACGATGACATATGCATTCATTAGTGACGGAATTAGTTGGTGACAAAAAATTAACGATTCTTGTGGATAGTATTTTGTAGCAAATAATTACGTTTTCCCACCAAATTCATGTCGTGTTACAAATAATTATATTGGAAAAATTTTTATTTGTCAGGAGTTTTAATCTTTGAAAATTAAAGATTTTTTGCCACCAAATTAAGATCATCAAAAAAAAATTGTAGATAATATTTTTTTACAGTGACATATACATTATTAGTGATGAAATTGGTTGGTGACAAAAAAAATTTAAAATCTTAGATATAAACCCATTTTCTCTTTTCCCTCTCATTTCTCTCTATCTCTCTCCCTCTCTTTCAGCCGACAGGCCCCTCCCTTATTCCCGCTCTTCTCTTTTGGCCATAGCGGCGCCACTGCAGTGCAGCCACGCAGTCACCGACGTCAACCTCCCCTCGCCGGCGCCAACCTCCCCCAGCCCCCACGTCGCCGGCCTCCTCCCTCACCCGATCTGCTCTCCTCTTCAGCCTAGCGCCGTCGCAGCCTCCCACTGTTACAGACCACCACCACCACCTCGCTGGAGCAATCACACCTCCGATCTAACTTCCCCCACGCCTCCCTCCCTCTCCTCCTCACCGAATCGAGCCCCCTCCCCACACGGGTTCTATGCCATCGCACGACCCAGATCTGCCGCCAGCGGTTGCCGCACCACCTCCTCGAGGCTACCAGCCATCCATCGACACCCGCTGTCCCCCATGGCCAGCCTAAGTCCCCTCTCCTCTCAGATCTGTTTATACCTCTCTCTCCCTCTCATACGTGTGCCACGGCCTCCACCACCCATTTTGGGTTCTACTCCCCCTCCACCACCCATTTTGTTTTTGTAGTTTTATCACACTCATTTGTTATTGTGTAGATGGAATCTTTAGTGTGGATAAGAAATTTGTAGAACCATTACTACTTCAAAGCAAGGTATGCTTCTATGGCTTGATGAATTATTATCAATTTGTTAATGTTGTCAAATGCATTTCATGCATACTTGATAAGGTATGCTATGTTGTAAATTGCATATGTGAAGAGTGTGTTCTGATTGTGCCAGTTGAATATGTATATACTATGAACGATTAGTTGAATATGATGACATGATGTTGTGTACATATAAACAAACTTGCATGATTTTTATTGTGATCAAATCTTAGTTACTTTTTCCCTGATCATGGAAGTAGATCTTTGCAATACAGGTTTTAGGCTCAAATTGATCATAGCCGAGAAATGGGTAAAAATCTAAAGTAAAGTTAATCAATTACAATAAATCAACCCTCTTAAGCCTACTTTCTCATTGTGCTAGTTTTTGTTGTAATGATATCTTGTGCTCGGATACTCTAGATTGTGATGGGAAGAAATCCTATTGATTAAAGTTGTGGCTTAGGTAGTTTTAATCATTGAATTTAATAGTTGCTAGCTTATTTTTTTCCCCCTCTTATTTGGTTTTAGATGCTAATTTGTGCATGTTTATGCCTTGTATATTAGTCCATCTTTTATACTCCTACTTTGGATGTTGGACAGTCAATCTCAATTGAACATCAATAAAGCTAGTTTGAAAGTTTTACATCTATTGTGATTAAGTTTTTTAATTAAAATGGTCTATTTTTTTTCGTGTAAGGGCTGATGCAGTCGGTAGCTAGCAATCTAAGTGGGAATATGAGAGGGATCAAGTGGGCCAACCCGGTAATCAAAGTACTTCATTAATCTAATTTGTGTTTAGAGTAGTTTTTTTTTTTTCAGTTTTTTGTCGTCTCTTATTTATAAGCCTAGAGATTTCCACATATGTGTACTTAGTCAATGTGGTCAAATGCAGTTGTAAACTTTTCTAGTTTTACTTTTCTGTAGTTGTAAGCTTTTCTAGTTTTACTTTGAGATTTTTTTGCTTTCAGCTCTACTTAAGTGCATAATATATTATTACCAACGTTAGTGTATTGGTAATATATTATTCACATTTTTTGTATTTTAGGTATAAGGTTTTGATACTGTCTTACTAGTATTTTTTTTTAATTTCATAAAAGACTATTTCCTGTGAACATATTTTTCGTGATTTCCACCGCGGCATATAAGTATTTCCGACCCCAGTTAACCATGGTTGACATACTTTTTGCGATGAAAGTTAGCACTTTTGTGAGGAAAAGAATCGCCGAAAATACTTTTATTTTTAAGGAACATTTCGCTCGCAGAATTAAGTACTATTTCTTATGATGTAATTTTGAGGAGTCAGCTACAACTTGAAGTAGCGGAAAAAAGTCATTTCCTACATAAATATGGACTAATTGTGACAAAACCACTCGTGGGAAAAAGCCTAATATGATTTAGTGTCTGTGGAAGAATTGATTCTCATGACCATGGCCACTTCCAGCTATTAAAGTAAGTATTTACCTAATTAAATATATAAATTAAACTAACATACATGCATATAATATTAATTATAATTAGCTAGGTACGTAGTGTGAGTGAAAAAAGAGTTAATTCCCCTGTACGTGCGCGCATTGAAAAATATTTTTACAAGTACTATGAGTGGTTAATTAATATATGCTAATTAATTAATATCACACATTAATCGAACCTAATGTGTGTGATCTGTATGCATGTGTGTGTTTGATCAATTCTGATGGTCATCTTAATTAGTCTCCCCATTAACCGTAAATTGGCTTGCAAATTAGTAGTACTACTCAATATTAAAGGGTTAAGAGATAATCGGTGATCTCGGTCGGCACCGGCCATTTCCATCTGAAATTTGTCACTAATTATAAAGAGATCGGTACTACATGATGATGACATATATATGTACATGTCTCTCCCATACTACAATTACAAAAATTCTATTTGCATTCATTTTTGCGTACTCTTTATACACTCTACTGATGTGATTGGCTATATATTAAAAAAAAATTATCCAATCAATCACATTAATAGAGTATATAAGGAGTATGCAAAAGTAACTGTATATAGCAAATCACTTGTAATTAATATTTCCATTCTCTTGAAATCGTACACTACTACTACTTGCAATGGAAGTAGTACTAGGAAAACTTATTGAGAAAAATGGGTAAAAGCAAGCTGCTTGATCGATCGGGAACTTGGGAAACCATATATGCACAGGGAACCTGAAAGATCAGAAATTGGTATGCATAGATCAGAAGCAATAATTTTGCCATATATGCACCAATATTATCATCATGATGCGTTAGGACCAGCGAAATGAATAGTAGTAGTCACGTCGCTGTTGGTGTACAATTATAGTTTGGCCATTTGAACAACACTACTACAAATTAAATTAAATTCTGCCCTTTTTCTATGCATATGATGTGAAAGTAGTGCATGCGCAACAATGCTACATGCTAACTTTGTTGACCGTGATGTTGTAGGACCTTAATTAATTAATTGGAGTCGTTATATATATACACACACACACACCAGAAAGGACGAATAGTGATGGTAAACAATACATGACTATACGAGGCTGGCTGGCTGGCTAGACAGAACATTTTTGTAAATTTTTTTATTCTTAATTTAAAATTAACAGCTAGGGCCGGCGGATAGGATCGGAGGAGATGTTGTCACACTTCAAAAGAAAGTAAAACACTTGTGGACTTTAAAAGATCGAAGCTTAATTTATTTATTTGGCTTTGTAAATCGTGATAGCTAGTGTCAGTTATAATACTTAAAGATCAGAACATGCATGAAATAAGTTTTGTAAAACATGATTAGTACTAATTAATGATGTAGTGGAATAAAATCCTCTATATGTGAAATGGATATTATTCATTAATTAGTACAAAACATACATATATATAATGAGGATGTATTAATCATTGTATATATAATTACTAAAATGATCAAATAGCTAGCTAGCTAGATCATTAGTGAAATTGCTAAAACACCCTATTTTTGTTAAAAAAATAATATCTATAATGGCATAAGTTCCCTTGAAAATATATAACCACCTGCTATACATATAAATATATATATTCATAATCCAGGCGTGCTTGCATATTATGCATGCACCGTGCAATTACAATGAATGCAAATTAAGGACCACTTGCTTCATGCATCAGGCCGGTTCCTACATAAATATATGAGATCTTTAATCTACAACAATATGATGGGATCAAAGTTCAATTTTTCTTCTCCCAAATCATAGAAGAGGCAAAAAAAGGCCAGATAAATCCTACTAATACTGGCCGCCGGATTGATAAGATTGTTAGAGGGGGTCATGAGTACGGCCCGGCCAGCAAAAACCTTATTACAGATACTACATCAATACAATAAATAGGAAGATTTGAGCCAAATAAATGGTCAAATCCCAAATTTTCTTTGTTGGTCAAGTGGCAAGAATAGAGTAAATGAAGGCGTGTGTGTGTGTGTGTGTGTGATGTAAGTTATTGAGGAGAATTCATTTAAGAACTCCAAGTTCACTGCCGCAGATATAGAAGTCTGTCAACTCTAGTTTCAAGGCCGGAAGCGGGAAGATCATAAAGAAATAAAGAGGATTGAATTGACAAAGACTTGGGCAACCTTCAAGGCACACACACACATTGCCCTTACAACGTGTGAGAGGCTTCATTTGTCAGCGATCGGAAATGGAACATGGTGGCTCCCATCTTAAAGATCCAATGTTAAAGAATCTAGCAAAACAACGCGTGGTAGTTAGACGAGTAGAGTTGTGGTATCGCCCAAGACTCACACGTATGTGCTTGAGAAACATATATATATGAGGCTCTCATATGTGCTAGTTACAATACATGAGTGCTACTGGTTTGAACTGGTAAACCGATGGACCATGTGTAGGTCCAAAAGCACACGATCGATTTTCATCCATTCTACCAGAAACAAGATAAGAAAAAAAAAACACAAGGAAATATTGGCCGCTATTAAGCCTTGGGAGAAGGGTTGGGGGAGGGGAGAGATCAGCAGTTTATGAGAGAATATAGCTTTCTCATGCTTTCTTGGATGGTAGGGACGATAAACAAGTCATGCCTTCTTTTTGACCTAAATGAAAATCACAACAAGCTGACCGGTACTGATGAAGACCCTTCAAGCAAGGGCATATATATATAAATATATATATAATTAGTAGCAACATTTCAAGAGCATCTAAACACAAATAAATCCAAAAGGTAACAAAAGTGTCCATAATTAATTAAGCTAGCTAGCACTTTTGATTGATTATAAAGTAATATTAAAGAATATTATCTAACAGCAAGTACTGAAAGAAATTAAACCCATTAATTAGAATATGCATTTGATTAGTGGGTGACAGTACTAAGACATCATGAATCATATATATAAATGAAGTGGTTGGCTCATATCATGATGATAGGATCCGTGCAATATCTTCTAAAAAAAATATATCAGTGGCCAATTAATTGGATGTATTGATCTAGTTCTCTCCAGCGTCCAGCTAACTCCACGAAAGACAATTACCATAGCTTTTGCAGTCAGATTAATTACTAATATTTCCTCATTTTCTAGGGCTCATGAATATCCTGCATATCGATTTGGCTCTTAGCTGCTTGGACCCTCGAGATCCAACTGATCTTTTACATGAAAGACCTTCAACTTATCGTCTCTACCATCCACGAAAGCATCAAAAACGTATTATATCGTAAAACCATGATCAGCCTGAAAAACTGGGATCTGATCTAGCTAGCTAGGAACATTCTCGGCGTTAACAATCCGAGGAAACATGTTTCTTGAAGTGAACAATATTGAACCCTATTTCCAGCTTCTACAAGCTGCTTCTGCATATATTATTAATTAATTTGTCTAGGTTTCTCTTTTCAAAGACAAGTTAAAACAACAGCAAAAGATCTTATCTGCATCCTTTGTTTTTTCATAAAAGCTTCACCTAACATTTAAGTTTAATTTTAATGGCTTTAAGTCTTGTTTAAAAGTACATATAATTGTAAAAACCTGAATAGTACTCCATCTAACTGGTGCTTAGACAAAAACTTTTGGTGTTCTTCGTAGTGTACTAAAAAAACCCAAATTACTTTGTTTAAAGTATACCGAGCATAACACACGCACACACCAATTACGTACAGATATTAAAAACCCTACTTTGCCTAAGATATATTGAACAACATAATTCACACCGAAAGGAAAATAATTGTACGTACGTCGTATTAATTGTAATTAAGAAAATAACAGTGAACAATAAAAGGAAATCGAGATGCTGAATAAATTAAAAC
This sequence comes from Cyclocarya paliurus, assembly GCA_029856935.1. Taxonomy (NCBI): domain Eukaryota; kingdom Viridiplantae; phylum Streptophyta; class Magnoliopsida; order Fagales; family Juglandaceae; genus Cyclocarya; species Cyclocarya paliurus. The sequence continues at coordinate 4,659,333 of CM056946.1, read as the reverse complement.
AACTGCAATAAATTACAGTCCCTCGCAAATGACATACTAGCCATAATACATTGACTGATCTGTAGGTAGGAATCTATATATTAAAAAAAACTAACAATTTTGGTTGCAGTAAATGTATAATGAATGAACATGTTTACCTTGTTGACTGACGCTGAATATTTACAGATCCGGTCACAGGTGATCTGCAGCATGTAAATTAGAAATGCCAAGTGATCATGGCTAGCTGCAGTTTGATCTACAAGTGGTATATATTTTTGTTTATGATCCTGCAATTTAACCTAGCTACACATCGGAACAGTAACACGTAATAAAGCTATCGAGGGAGCCCAAACAATTATATATATGTAAATAAATAAACCCAAAATTGGCCATATATGGAGTAATTAACAATGGAATTAAGAAGAAGAAGAAGAAAAGAACACAAGAATAACAGAAAGAGAAGAATCTAGCCAGACAAGAGGGAAAGGTACTATCCAGTGAATCGTTTGTATGTATCTGATCGAGGGGGAACAAAGCCATCGTTATATCTGTGTTATAAAATACCATTAGAAAAAGCTACTTGTCGATGATATTTCCAGACTGTCACAGAGAGAGAGAGAAAGAGAGAGATTTAACTATTATAGGCTCCTGTAGAGCTGTATTATACAACGATTCAAATGAAAAAAGTGATATTTTATAACTGATATGCAGAATTATATCTCTACCCATACATACTGAAATTTGAATTAAGTGGGGAGGGGAGGGGTATAAACTATGTTATATCAGGAAGTGGAGATACCGCATTTATGTATAATTCGAACTGAATTTCACTTTAATTTTTTTTTTTTTTCTGTGGGAAGTGAAATGAATTTAGTTTCTTCGTACGTACAATCAATCCCATTTGAAGCTTTAAGGGTTCAGAGATGTATATACTTCCATAATATTTCCGACTGTCTGAGTACTACTGTTTGGCAAGGAAGAAACAAAAAAGCATCAGCCACACATCTCAAGTACTGAAAGAATTAAGATGAGAAAAGAACCTTCGCGTTCAGAGAAATGCCATCGACCGCGTTGTGTAACCAAAGAAATCATCAGATCGGGATCATAAAAACAAAGAGGAATTAGGGATTATAAGTAATAATACCGAAAGCAGATCTTGAACTTTCTTGACACTGTCTGTATCTTCCCACAGCTTTATTGAACCGCAAACAAGAAGAAAAACATTATCTCTGCATGCAAAGAGATCATCACTCATATATGCAGTTCAAGAAAGCTGTGGAAGAATACAAAAAGGGTCATCTATAGACACCACATGGGAGGAGATCATCATAAGATGCTTGAAAGCTTGAACCAATTAAAAACAACCCAATGAATAAAGATGGATCAAAATCTAAGGAAAAGGGAGAGAAAGGAAGCAGGAAGTGCAGAGGCACTGAGGCAGATCAGAGGGAGATCAGAGATGTAGGTTTAGGGGATGAAGAGGGAGCGGTTTATATAAGGAGATTTGAGGGTTTTTTTCTTTGCCTTTTTTTTTTTACCATCAATCCCAAGAAGAATATTGAGGTTAAGATCACAGATTACTGAACCCCACTTTTCCTTTTTTTTTTTTTTTTTTTTTTTTGGTTTTTCCGGAAGCCTCTAATTAAAAAGCTGGCTGCGTTTGATCCCATTTAAAACCTCTATAATAATGTCAACAACAAAAGAAACGCATAAGGAAAAGTCATAAATATACGTGCGGCTGGGATGCAACTTTCCGGATCTGACGGTGGCGGTTACCCTAGTGGGGGCAGTCAAATAGGTCCAAACTCAGATCTGTCCATATATATAGCATTTACATCTTAGGTCACGCGCTTTGAACTTGATGAATCACACTGTCTAGTGAAAATGGGCTATGAAATAAGGAAGCCCATTTCGGTAGACTGCATTTTTGGACTATACATGCAACTTTTTAAAACCTTAAAACTAGGATCTCAAAACATGATATAAGTTTCAATTCAAGCAATTTTGCAAATCTAAAAGTGGCTTACCCTTATTGTTATCAGCCATTCATTCATGAAATATTTATGTTTAAATTAAGCAATTCTCTAATTAACTTCCCTTGAGGAAAGGTTGTTACTAATATAAAGAAAATGAGCAAATATTTGCCGTCTTTAATTAGATTTTCATAAAAGCCTAAACTTCATCTAGTGAATTTCCTTAATTAGTTTGTACTTACTCTCTCCCACGTACGAGAGAGGTTACAAATGGCCTTCATAATTAAGTAAAGAAAACATGATAATCTTATAAAAATCAATGTCAAAATCACTTCGAATAATAAGAAATATATAATGGCATACCTCCTCTTGTAGGACCTAATATATATATATATATATATCTTGGGATTCAAAAGGTTATGTCTAAATAAGAAAAACATAAGGATTTATGAATTCAAAAGAGAATCTTTGAAGGAAAATGGTGCACATACAAATATACAATTATTTTCATAAGATAAATGATTTAGCTATAAAGAGATTAAAAAAAAGTAAATTTATAAACTGACATGACTTAATATGATATATTAGATTGTAAAACTATTTTTATTTTAAAATATATCTAATATATTGTATGAAATGACATCAGTTTATAAATTTATTTTTATAATTGTAGTAATTCTCTTTATAAAAGTGCTCTGAATTTAAAACATGATTATAAAAACAGTTTGGGTGTATTATTAGTCTTGAAACTAAATTTATGTAATGGTTGAAATTGATGGGAACATTGTGATGGCAAGCAGTGGAAATAAAATAGAAACGGTTGAGATTTTGGTGATTGATGAGACAGCGCGTGAAATACACAATGGGGGTGGGTGGTCGTGAAGTGAATACAAATGCAGTTGTTAAAAAAGAACAAATCAAGGTGAAATTATAAAAAAAGGAATAAAAATTAAAAACAAACGAAATATAAGGGGATTAGTAAAACCCCTAAACGAGGAACAGGAATTTGGGGACTCACATGGCGACATGTGGGCGAGACCCCACCCTGGGAACCCAACGTTTGTGGCCATCGACAATACAGCCAGCCCGTCTTTCCCGGGACGGAGCTTGCTTCATCGGACGCTTCTAGATTTGTACGATGCCATTGCTGGCAGACTAGTCTCAGCAAACAACAAAATCTAGAGTATAGATTGTATAAACCACAGAAAATTTGGATGATCAAGACAGGAGATAATTGAAATAAGTATATGAATCATGTTACAAATTTTGAATGACGATACCATTGCTGACTAACTCTTACCAAACAACAAAATTCAACACACTTCCGTAGAAAATTATTAGTTCTTCATATGAATGACTCGATTTTTCAATCAAGACGAGAGATTGAGACAATACAAATTTTGAGTAAATTTTACATAAATTCACAATAAATATAAATATATTTACTATAAAAAAAATTACTTATTTATGACAAGTTATTTCTAGAAAAAATAATTATTTCTTGTTAAAATGAGTCTATTTTTATAATAAAGAATCATTATCATCGCAAATAATTTGTTATAAATATTTGTTTTTCTTGTAATACTGTAATTAAATTTTATATATTTCGCTACAGAACTATCTAATAATTAGATTAAGAAAAAAAGAAAGGGTAGGCGTGGGGTTGGTGTTTTGGTGAGCTGGTTTTCACTAACTTATGCTAATCTTTTCACTAAAATTAGGCTAGCTCTGATATATAGTATTTGGATTTGATTTGATTTGATATCATGCTTATGTTAAAATTCACATTCAATCTTACTTTTTAGATATTTTTGTGCGAGGAAATGGTACTCTTTCACGAAATAAAGTTTATGCGTACACATTATCACCTTCAAAAATCCACCAGCTTTTATTCTAATAATTAGTGATATAATTTTGAAAGTTTTATGGTAAAAAAGCAAAAAATAAATCTCTCTTCTTAATTCTATTGTGGTTTTTTCACTTTCATGAGGCTCGTGATATTAACAAAACGTGCTAATATCATTTTATAGTATTAATTTTGTGGACCATATTAAGAAGTTTATTATTTTTCATGTAGTAATATTCAGACTTAATTTTTATATTTTTGCATATCAATCTATCGAATTAAAAAATTGGGAGAGTTACGAAATTAGTTTTAGGATATCACTTCATAAAAATTTCTTAACTATTGCATGATAATAATATAAGATAAAATAAAAATTGGGGGGGCCATCCCCATCAACGTCGTGGGTCCTTCGATCCTTGGGTGGAGGGATTCATGTGAAGGGTTAGGCAATGGATGAATGTTTTCTTTTCCACCTCCTACCTTCATTCTACCAACGGTTTTATGGGTATGTGCATGACGTGTATTGTACGTAGCCTATACCATATATATTGACCTATTGTCACATGATGCATAAATAGGAAAATAGTGTGATTTTGAGGAAAAAAAATATATATATATATATATATATATATATATATAAATGCATACTTGAATCATACTTGTAGCCCCATGCAAACCTTTTTTGCGGTTTTCCAATATCAAACATTTCTTGCTTTTATTTTGGGATTTTTTTTATTATTGAATTTTCATATTTCTTCAACATAAATGATAAGGTGCTCTGTAATAAAAATCCTATAAATTTTGTTGAGCGATGTCATTCTTCGTCTTGAATTTATCAACCCAAATTATAACATGATGATCAGTTGATACAACTGTGACAATTTAATAATTAACTCTTTATGTAGTCCACTTAGATATATAAAAAAAAAATACACAATTATGTGCATCAATTGATTTTACATTTTAAAAAAATGAAAAAAAAAAAGTAATTTTGTAATTTTTATGAAATAATTTTCATTACCAACAACCATGTTGCAAAATAGAAAATAAAAACACGAAAATAATGTTACATATATGCAAGAGCAGTGTGTAAAATTAATAAAACGTTACAAAAACTATTTCTAAGAACACATTTTTGAATAATGTCGTGTATAATTATCAAAAGTGATACTTTCTGTATCTATCATTACTTTTATTATTAACGATGGCACTTTCGAAATAGGTGGTTACAAAATGGTTAAAATGTCCATATATATATATATATATATATATATATATATATATCAATTAGTTCATTATACCCAGCTAATTAACAACTTGAATTCAATAACTGATCTTTTGATCTCTTTGGTTTGAATTTTTGTTGCATATTTTTAGCCTTTCTCATTCTCGTCTATCCAGTTCAATGCTTCCAGTTTCTCATACCACTATCTGATGTTCTTGTTGGGATAGTTATAAAACATGAACAAGTTCAAAGAGTGGAAAACAAAAAAATTGCATGCATTTGGAAATGGAAAGTTTTTGGGAATTTTTCAATGCTTGAGTGACTGAAACGTGCAGCCAGATTGGAAAAGTAGGCAGTGTCGAGTCTGGAACGATTGCGAACGTGGAGGAAGTCGGGGACAGGTGCATGGAAACGCATGTACATTGTCAGTATATTGCTGACGCTATCTGCTGTACAAACACTCATGCCCGACATGATGGGAGGCTGTTTATGGATTTGATATTTTGTTGGATGGAAAACGCTACTTTACTCTATCATTTGACCGCTTATCATAAAAAAAAAAAAAATTTTACTTAATAATTAAAGAAATAATTTTAAATGTATTATAATTTTTTTTAATTTTCAAAAAAATTTTAAATACATTAAAAAAAGGTGAAAAAAATATATATATATTTTACATTAGACGGTACGCCAGCGGTAAAAATGGGCGGCAAAGTAGCCGCACCCTGGTTAGATTCAACCCATCACATTGTCTTTCTGCCTTTCCAAACTTCTCTGTTCCTCTCCTGTGCGCCTTCTGTTTCTTTCATTTTTTGTTTTTTTTTTTTACCTAAAGGTGCTCCTTCAGTTTCTACGTGTGTATATATATATTTTAAAAGAGTTATAATAAATCGATTGATCAGAATAATTTTACTCATTACCTTTATATTATATATTTATTTTATTTTTTATCTTTTTATTTTTTTTCTTAATAAGTATATTGTAATGTAGAGATGATAAATAGAAGAACTCAATTAATTTAGTAAAAAAAAAAAAAATTAAAACAACAGTGGTGTGTGTAATCAACATATGGAATGACTTACATAATATTACTGGATATAGTTTAGGATATACAAGTTTTGTATAAACTTTTTACAAAAATATTGGAACTTACCGTAAAAAATAATAATACTATATACAATCTTAGAGTGTGCAATCTTTACGTACTTCATTTGAAAAAAAAAGTATATATGGTCTACCATATTATTAGGTCTCAAATTTATTCATTCTTTTAAAAAGGAATATGCAGGGACTACCTACTCCAAGACTACAAATATTATTTCTCGTAAAAAAAATAAACTTTTTAATAAATTCTATTTTTTTTTTTTAAGACTTGCTTGAAAGTTAAGCCAAACTTATACGTTTTAAACTGATGCAAATTATTTTCTGTAGTTATATTGCTCCTATATTTACCAAGACTAGAAGTTTAATGATGTTTGTTGGGTACTGGCTGTCAATGCCAATAGAAGTTGATCACTCCCAACAAGCTGACCTCTGTCTTCTTTGCAAGCTAGAGTACTGAAGGCCGTGTGGATGACATCTAAAAATGTGTCAACAATGTTCATTTATACACATTTCAGCAATTGGGTCGTCCAAGGAAAGTTTCTAATTCGCCACATTTTTAACCCCCCCCTTCAAAATCTATTTATTATTGAAAAAATTATATTTTCAAATCAGTGTATGGAGTACACATAATAAAGTGATTAAATGACATATAAATATTAAAATTTGAATCTCACAAATCAAATCTTACTAGTTAAAATAATAAAGTGATTAAATGACATATAAATATTAAAATTTGAATCTCACAAATCAAATCTTACTAGTTAAATGAAGTGGTTAGTATGCTCTACATGCGGACAAGGGTGACAATATGTTACATGACCCGTAAATCCAACACAACACAAAATTAGCAAATTTGGATTTGATGTTAACGGATTCGGGTCAAAACGGGTTGACCTGTTAAGATAACATTTATAAATGGGTTAATAAATGGTTAACCTGCTTAACACGAAATCTATCTGTTTTGACCTGTTTAGAATTTAATTCAAAATTAAAATTTTAGTAATATTGTTAGGTTGTAATTTTGGCATTTCTCGGTATACTTATATTTTTATTATTTTTATTACTAGAATTGTAATTTTATACCTATGCTCATATTTGTTATTGTATGGTTTGTAATATTGGTTTTATTATATGTTAAAATTTGAAAAATAATTTTATGTATTTTTTAAGATATTGTGGTTATTAATAAATATAGATTTTAACTTTTATATAAAATTATGCTAATCAGGTTAAATGAGTTATGCATTTTAGTTTAACTCATTTACATGAAACAAACGGGTTTAAATGAGTCGTGTCATGTTAACATATTTCTAATTAATTATTAAACGGGCCAAAATGGGTGACACGACACAACACGGGTCGTTATTTAAATGTGTTAGGTTATGGTTTAGAATTTTGACACGTTTAGCTTAACAGGTTAGGTTCAGATTGACCTATATAATCTAATATTCATGACTTGACACGACACGAAAACATGATTTGTACCCATACACACAGTTTTGAGAATTGAATAACTCTTATTACTTTATATTGCAGTACTAAATCCTTTTCATCGTCTTTTGTACACAATGATCCCTGCAAAAAGAGGAAAAACCAATTGTTGATTAGCCATAGATCGATGGCGGTACAAACATGCATCATGCTGAACTTGGTTTATAACTAACGACCATCAAAGACATCTTTGAACGACCTCTGAGGACTTATCAAGAAGCCACGGAATATTGAAAATATTAGTTTAATCGTAATTCAATTTGATTAGAAGAGTAATGTTATTCATTATCTTTTGTCCCTTTATCACTACAGTAAGAAAGCGGCACCCATAGTGGGTGTCCCTTTTCCATCTATAAAGGGTTATAAAGAGGTTTTTAAGCCACTCCATGAGCCTTGATGACTAGCTCTTTATAGCCAATTGGGGGTTACACTTAGAATGGCTATTTACATAACCACTCCCCCCTTTGGGTGACACGTGTGGCATATACAAAAACCCTCTCCTCTCAAAAGTATAGTTCTCTCTAGTCTGACTTTTAGGTTTTAGAATATATAAGTGTTGTTGTAGTATATTACCATGTAGCACACTCCAGCATCGCCGGAAGGATGTCGGATGAACGACAACAACAACGAAGAATCTGTGGAATGACCACACTAGATTCAAGATATTGTTGATGAGGTAATATCGCTTTCGCTGTGTAATTTGATCTAATATTTCTAAAATTGGTATCAGAGCACAATTGGTTGTTCCCAATTTGTTCTTGACGTGCATGTTGTATTTCATTTACGAGAATTCTTCTTTTCATGCACGATGATATGTAACCATTGTTGCCAAGGTTGGTCATTATGATGGTAGGGCCATTGCACAGGTAGCGACTACGGGCACATAAAGTAGAATGGATCCGAAAGCAAGGACTCGCTCCAAATCTAAACACTGCGCCATATGAGGCAACAATGTTCACTGGAGGAGTTGTGCCCCCATGGCGCTACGACCCCCAGCCACAAGTAGCGCTGCACTGTGTGCTGCATGATAAGCAGCACCACATATAAGGTTGTGCGATAGAAAGCGCTGCTCACCAAGGCATGAAAATATTTGCCTCACGCGGAGCCATGCACCATGGTGGTGCCGAAGGCTAATCTATTGCAGGCAGATCCGTGCAGGGCCACACGCAGAGCTATGTGCTCTATTACAGGTTGCGGCCTCGCACGGCTTAGAGTAGCACAACACCAGTTAGGTGCAGTGCTGCTTGTGGATCTACGAGGCACATGACAATGCAGCAAACTACCACAAGGGGCAGCATTAGAGGGTGGCGTGCTCATAGAAGAGCACTGCTGCTCTACAAGCAACATCGCAAATGCGGTAGCGGTGCAAGGAACACCTAGCTGCGACTTACCTGGAGGTGCGAGAAGCACCTAGTAGCGTCATGTCCACCTCTACTACATGTAGAGATATGTGCGCCTCAACTGAGGCACTGTCCTCTGCTTCGTGCAGAGTAGCGCCCACCATGGTGGTGATGCAAGCTCTACTATGTAAAGGATAGCACGACAACTCCAGTTTTTGGTGCTGCGTGAGTCAAAGGGCAACGACGTGCACTCGAGGTACTACTTGCGGCACCAGATGTCAATGTCACAAACGAAGCGAAGCTGCACTACGGTGCACTGCATAGTGCACACCTAGGTGCAACTCTACAACAGCGATTGCATCGAAATAAAAAGAAACAACAAGGTGCTCCTACTGTGCACAATGCTGCCCACTTGAGCGCGGTGAGCTGTGCTCCACGCAGAGCCATGCAAAAGGGGAGTGCGGAAGTCTCTGTCACACACATTGCTGCCCACTCTTCTGCAGGTGGCATGCAGCCTCTTCCTTTGGCACTGAAAGGCAGTGTCAGCGAGAACAAAAGCTTCGGGGCATCAAATGGATGTTGTGCCGCACAAGGCGTTGCGCACAAAAGTTGAATCGTCACCTCTAGTGCTATTTGCGGCAGCAAGATACAACATGCTGCCCAATGGTGTTGTGCAGAGTAGTACTGGGAAGGCTCGGCGCCTTTACCAGATCTTCAAAGTCACCATCAATGGCCGGATACTGCAATTGGCGGTGGTTACATGTGATTTTTTGTTCCATTACACTGTAACTGTTGTGTAGACAGGTGGAAGATGAACAGTTTTTTGTGTTAATGAATTTGGGTTGTGGCTTCAAAACCGATTTGGACAATTTGTGTGGGTCTGTTGTTTTTTAAGTGTTTTAAGCGCAACCCCTATCTTTTCTAAATCAAACTTTTTTTTATAAAAAAAAAAATAACTCTAGGCGAACTGGGTCGTGAGCCCAATAGGCGGAGACAGAGATGCACACAGTAGCTAGGTACCCATGAGGGTTCAACACACTGACTATAGCTGGGCCCAATGGTGCTAGAAGAAGCTCAAAAGCATTTATTTTGTGAGCTCAACCAATGGGCTAGAGCTTATTGTTAGTAATTTTGCTAATCATTTATTAATTTAGCATGTCATGTATACCACATGAATATTATTTTTCTAAAATGTTCTTGCACATGATTATGGTTATGGAATACATGCATGTCATGGTATTATGGTGTCATTTTCTTCTCACATTTGTTAGGCATTTTATTTTATGTTATAAATTGTCTAGATTATTATTATTTTTTTGGTAAATAATAATTATTTAGACAAAATGTGATGAATTTTTTTGGTACATGTACTATGATTACATGTAATTGTGTGCTTATTTTATCACTTGTATTGTTAGGCTAATTTTAGGAATTAGTCTTCAAATTGTTAGAATGTGATAAAATAGAGGATTAAGTAGCTTGAGTATGAATAGTTCATGCTTATGATTTGCCCAAATGAATTTATTTCTTACATGTGACTAACTCGGTAAATTGCTTATCGTAGTGAGAATATGGTTAAGATTAATTTGGAATTAATCTCCTATACGATATAAATTTGCTCAAAAATTAAGTTAAAAATTAGTAATTAGTCATTGTGGTGCAAGAGATGATTAGGAAGCATAGTGAATTTTTTATCTTGCGATGTGTGTTAATTAATTTACTCTAACTTAGATTAACGCTACAAATTCCTTAGATGTGTGTGCAATTAGATGCACTTAAGTTAGTAACTTTGAGATAACCGAGAAGAAAGTTTAGAGATTATGTATGCGACTTAATTGTCTCATTAGTCTCCTCCATGAGCAATAGTTGAAAACGAATGAAGATTATTATGAGTACAAAATTCTCTTGAGAGTAATACCAAGCACCTTGGAGGTTTGAATGGTAACTGTGGCAAAAAGTCTGAATAATTAGGTACGACTTAATTAAACTTAAAAAATCTTGTTCGTGATTGTACTGATGTAAGATAGGTTTTAGGTTAAGATAATTTCTTGAAAAATTTTCTTTTCTCTCTTAAAGTGGATTGGAGAATACAAAAAATATTGAGTAAGTGAGAAATAGAGATATCCTAATTAGCTGCTAAAACATAATATACTGCATTTATTGCACAAAGAGACATTTTTTGTAGTTTTAACATGAGATTGGCAAAGTCTATATGTAATTTGATTTAAGACTCATTGCAAATAGTGGAGTAAGTGAGAATTCTAAGAGATTTAGAAGTTGGTCAGTCACTCTTTGAATCAATAATAGTATTTCTCAAGTGGAGAGATTATATGCTAAAATGTGTTGTGGAGGCATAGGATGATAAATGTGAAATTTGAGAAATTGAAAATTTTCTCACCATTGAAAGCCCTCATCTTTAGTTAAAGTAGTCAACGAAAAAATGTAATATGAGAAATTCTATGTTAATGTTCTTGTACATGCACACTAAGGACATGAAATTAAAAATATTTTCTCGTCGTATAAATGCGATTCCAAAGTTTTTTTTTTTTTTACCTAAAGGAAAATGTTTTATTTAGATAAGATATTTTCTAAATTGCAATTGTATGAGTTATATGATGAGGGCAACTATCCTACAGTTTTAGGACTTGCTGAGAATGGAGTTATAAATGAATTATGGTGCAAAGTAGTTGTTACATCACACTTGGGTTGATGTAATATCAGATTGCAGCCTTAATTATGACTTCTCGTCCTTAGATAAAGTTCATTCGCTTTTAAGTAAGGCTGAGTGATTCTTTTGTATATACATGAATTCAATTAAGATGAAAGTATGGAGGATCTAATTTTGAATATATTTTGTTGAGCCAAGAAAATTACTCGTATTTTTGGCGAGGGTGAAGTACTGTGGTTTTTTGTAAATACTTGTTTTGGAAAGAAAGTTTCATTACATTTCATTCTACATTTCCTTAACCTTAATATTTTTCAAAAACAATTATGAAAGATCGCCAAAAATAGTAGAAGTTCAACAATTAGTGTGAATATACCTTTGAGTGATGGTGTACCACTAGTAATAGTGACTCCCAAAATTCATAAAATATAAAGATTCTCATAAATAATGTGATAGTTATATATTAACATTCTCTCGTTGTTTAGAGACTATAAGAGAATATTGGTAATATGGCTCTGCAAAAGGTACTGAATTCACATAATAAGAACTCCAATATAAAATCTTAGATTCACTTCACTTATATGATCAAATCTGAAGTTGTTGATATGATTGACAAATGAAAAATGGAGTTGATAGAGGTATAGATCCATCTCTTGGTATTAATTGAGTTGCATTTAGATAATCATTGATCGGACATTTATTGAAAACTTTCTTAAAAGAGTCAAATAGTTTATTCTCACTGGAGAATTAGATGGTTAGCTTTTTCTGATATTTAGGCGTAAAGTACTTTGAGCGTATGATTATTGCTTGTACTATTTTGATACAAAAAGTGAATAAATGTTGTTGCTGGTACTGTTTTCGTGCGAATTAAATCAACCATCTATTCAAAGATACTCAATGTACCTAATCTTTTTTTATTAACGACCTATTGAATAAAATGAAATTCTTTGAACGCTGTTGACAATTTTAGAAAAGTTTCATCCTAAGAGATATGATAATCTGGTTGTCTTAGATTATTAATTATCTCCTAATGAGAGGTTTTTCATATTGCAAGATGATGGACATGGATTTGTGAAAAGTAACTAAGACTTCATGTCTTGTGAGAGTGTGTATAAAAAAAACAGTTTATAGAAGCTCTTGTTCAAAATCTATAGACATCTAATGAGATGAAAAATACCAAAAAATCTTATTTTGTATACTATTTTGTGTTTCCATTATGGTTTGCTCATGGGAGTTAGAAGTTTAGATTTTATTAGAGGATAAATATGGCTTACTTGATTAAGTGAGTTTGTGATGCGATTGTTGTTAAAAGTAATAACTAAATTATTGTGATTGTCTTTGGGGGCAAAGGCCCTAATCGCTTTACCCTAAATGAAAAATAAATGATTGTTATCTAACATGATTTTGTTGAGTACAAAAGATTTATATGAAATCTTGAAGTCGCAAATTAAGTTTGCTGAATGACATTTGTGGTCACCTTATAGATTCTTAAAATCGTAGTTGGACATGTTGCGTAGAATCTAGAATTTATATTGTGAATTTGACCTTAAATGAGATTCATGATGAATCACTGACTTCATGGTTGTACAAAGAACATTTATATATAAAAGCATAGTCTCTTGGAAGGAGCATATTTTGGAAAGTTACTATACATGAGATTGCGCATGGAGAGAGGGATTGCCTCGAGTCATTTCGACTCGAGAGGGATTTGAAATGCTTAAATTGGTGTGACCAAATTTAGTTAGAGCATAACGAGACACTTTTAGGGATGTTGCTATGTTGGTCTTCTTTTAGAGAGCCTTGATGGCTGGCACTTTATGGCCAGCGAGGGTTACACTTAGAGGGGCTATTTATATATAGCCCCTAGCCCCTTTGGATGATGCATGTGGCATATACAGAAAACCTCTCTTTCAAAAGTATAGTTTTCTCAACTCTCAGCTTTTAGACTGTGAAATATATGAGTATTGCTTTGGTATATTACCACGTAGCACACTCCACCATCGTTGGGAGGATGTCGAATGAACAACGACAACGACGAAGAATCCATGGAACGACCGCACTAGATTCAAGATACTGTTGATGAGGTAATATTGCTTTCGCCGTATAATTGGATATAGTATTTCTAACATGATGTGTGATTAAATGATTGAAAAATTGTTTATTATGTTTCATATGTCTATCAATCATTTAATGTCATATCAACAAATATCAAGATAGTGATTGTTAAAAAATGATGAATAATTAGAAACTCACTCAATATATGTGTACATATGTTTAGAGATTAGCCATAAAATGATTACATAAAAATAAACTCACAAACTGACGTGGCTTTATGTGACATGTCAGATTATAAAGTTATTTTTATTATAAAGTAGATTTAATAGATCTCATAAATCCTCATCAGTTTGTGAGTTTACTTTAGTATAATCTATTTGTGTCTGTAGCAATTCTCACATGTCTATAGTATATGTTATTGTGACTTGTTGTGACATTCATCACTTTTTGAATTCCTATAATCCCTCCTGGGCTCGCTGGCAAACCACATACCCTGCTTTTCAACGGCTTTCTTCCATTTTGACATACGACTATTTGTATTCCATTTATCTAATGCCCACGAATCCCTTCTATTTCTTTCCATTCCAGTAGTCTTATGCTCATGAATCAAAGTAGCTCAATAAGACCCAATACCTAGAGCTAACATCATATAATCCAATTGAAACATTGTGGAATAGGCTAAACTTTTCTTAATATCTTTTTGAGCAAGAGCTAAAGTAGCTCTTAATAGTAATGTTATTATATCTATTAAAACTATTGTATTCATTAGGTAAGGTATAACCATGAATATAAGATTAGAACTTAGACTAAATATTTTTGTAATTGATGTGACATATTTCAATACCCGCCATTGTATTGTTTGATATTGGCAATGAAATTAACTACTACATAATTACCTCATCCCATCTTAATTACCACAATATATATATATGGGAGTGTCTCCAAGTCAGTCAAGTATCTTTCCTAATTTTACACTCGCGAATCACAAGCTGTCACGTAGGAGTTACAGCAAAATAGATTGTACACCTGCATGCAAGTGCAATTTTTTTTTTCACAGATCTCTTCCCCCTCTTTCTCTCCCTCCCTCCCCCCACCTTGTCACCTAATCGTTCCCTAACCCTCGTCGTTGTCTTTCTCTCTCTCTAAAATATGATCTGTGGCTACCTGGCTGCTCCACTATCTCCTCTAATTTCCCTCTCTCCCTCCCTCTTTTTGTCGCCACCAGGTTGGCCCGGCTCCTCCACCTTGGAGATTGGCAAATCCACGTGCTCCCAAAGGTAGACGTCCTCCAAAAGCTTGAAGGGGAGGAATATTCTGTCGATCTCAATGTTGATTTCGTACGCCAATGAATGCCCCGCCTAGGCCTCCCTCAGATTGAACCTGTAAACCTTGAAATCATCCGCTTGAAGTCGAGTTCCTTCACAATTGCTTCCTTCAAATCCTATGAAGATTTTGAAAATTTAGATAAATAAATAACTTTAGAAATAAAAAGAAAAAAGATGTTGCATTTCATTTGGAAGTCTTTGCTATCCCTTACAGAGATGGCTTTTAGGTAGGGAGGATTGAAATCCAACGAGGAAAGCAAAGCACAAGAAGATGAAAATTGTATGGTGAGGAGGAATGAGAAGAGGTATATGAAAGAGGTCAACTTAAAGGTCATCAGAGAGACTGGTTGATCAGAATGTATGTAAGCTAGAACGATGAGAGAAGAGGGAAGAGGGGAAAGGAGAAGGGAGAGTGCACTGTGCGTGGGGAAGAAGGGAGATAAATGAGAGAGTTGATTATCTGCATTAGGACATACAATAAATTAAATAAGTCTTATACTTGTTGAAATATTGCTAGTGTAAAATGGATAAACTCACTCGACCAGTTAGAAGTTTCTTAATATATATATATATTAGGTGAAAGCATCGTGCAATGCACGTTTGTTTAATTTATATATATATATATATATTTTTTGTTAAGAACTAATTTTTTATTAATAAGAACGTAATATTTTTGGTTAATTAAATAACGATGTAATTTTATGTAATTTATAAATAATGACACGTTGTGATATATTATAAAACAAGAACATTAATAGAAACTATAACATGGTCCAATAAATAAACATCGTCCATAGTTTTATTAAAGTTGTTTGATATAATTTTGATTATAGGATGACGATCCAACATTTTCCTCATCTTGCATTGCCTCAATAGAGAGGACATTAAAATGCCTATGTTTTTTCTCCTTCAGTTTCTCTGAATGTACATAAACTTGTATCTTTCAAATTTTTTTTGATTATTTCTCCATAAGGCTTTTAATATATGGTCGATGTTCCTACAAAAAAAAATTGAATAGCTTTACATAACTAATAAAAACCCAATTTCTTTTTTAATTAACTCATTATAACCAAACTCAATTTTTGAATAAAAATTTTAAAAGATACCTCTCCAACATGTTATATCAACTCAACTGCTGAACAACCAAATGCCTCTTCTGCTACTTCACCAAATATAGTAGTAGCTATCTTTCCAGTATTATCGTCCAGTTCAACATATGCCCTAACACTTTAAATGCATTAAATATATTATTTTCAATTTGAATAGTGTTAAATTCTAAATTAAATTATATATCAATTATAAATTAAAATTGTAAGATACATACCGTGATTTGCAGACCCCTTGACCTTTGCAATATATACAAACGAAACTTTCATTGTATTTATATCTAGGTCCTTTATTACAGCCAACACATGACATGTAATATAATACTTGGGCCAAGTCAATCACATTTATCCTCACCTCTATCCAGAATTTTACTTTCTACATTAAATCATAATCAATTTTTAGAATGAATGCTTGTGTAAATATTTTAATTTATTACTAATAAAATAATTTTTACCGCCATGGATTGCAAACCCTTTATCAACTCTGCAATATCGTAATTTTTCACAATTTCTTGAATACCAACAAATGACAGAGGGGCAGATGGATATGTCAAGCATCTTGCAATGATACTTTTAATTATCAAATCATTATTATCTGCCTTTAAAATTGAGAAATGAAAAATAATATAAGGAAATGAAATATATAGATAAATTACATAAATCACATAATTAACTCTAATATAAATGCATTAATATGTAATTGTTAATTTGCGAGAATTACCATTGCTTCATTGTAGGTGCCTCAGGAAGAAGATGATTGATTGTAAAGAACTTGACGGAAGTGATGACAGAGACAATCCTTTGTTGAAATTGAGATCAATATTAATGCAAGTATATACAATATGAAAAAATATATAAGCTACTTAATTATTATAAATATTGTTATATGATCCAACAGATATTTTTGTTCCAAGTATTATTGGTTTATCTACAATAATTACTAATATTTTCTGACATTCGTCTTGGACAAATCAACCCCACATAGTCAAACATATGAGGTTCAAGCTACAAAATTGAAATAATAAAATAATTAATAGAATTATAGAAATAAGAAGTTATAAGAATTTTTTACATTTTATCCATAACATATATCTCTTGGATTGTCGTTGGTTCAAATGTTGTCGTTACCTTTTTAGTTAGCTTAATTTTGATTGCAACAGCTAAAATATCTAAATATTTAAATATGAAATATTAATTAATTTATAATTAATTTATAATAAAATTAAAATTAAATTACATATTTTTCCAATCGACCTTTTATAACCTCTAAGTCCATGAATTGGATGATCTCATATTTTGGTGCATCTATTTGCTCTTCATTTTTTGGAACATCTTTTATTATTGTTCTTGAGTTCAGAGACCATTGATATTGATATTCTTCTATTTTGTACTTTGGATCTACTAGTTTGACATATGCATTGCTGGTATAATACAACTATAAAATATTTAAAGTGTCTTTTCGTGGGTCAATATCAATTCCAAGCATTGCTGCTTGCACTCGATTTTCCTAGACCAATAATAAAAATAATTGTGATTAATAGTGTATTCTATAAAATTATGAGGATTATTTTACTATAATATTTTTTTAATAATTTTTGTATTTTTGGTTTTTTTAAAAACAAAATATGTTGTAAAAAAATAAATAAATAAATTCGACATCATTAATATTTTTATATAATATGATAGAATTTAAGAATCTCCAATTTCAAAGAATATAAAAAATTGGAAACATAATATATGCTAACAAATATTGTACATCTTGATCAATTAATGTCAGATTTTGGTACTTCATTGTTGTGCGTTGGCTTGTTCGCTTAGGTGACTTCTCTGCAACGATCATCTTAAATTTTCAGTTATTTCTATTTGGAGTGATATTCTTTATTGATATATACACCGTCCGCATTTTTTTCCCTTTTTAGATACAAAAATATCATATGCATAAATATAAAAAATCTTAATTTAGATTCATGAACTACCAAAACAATTGACGAAGACATTTAATTAAATGACTGAATATTAGTCATATAAAGATTAATATTATAATAGACAATAAATCAAAACTATACAATTAAATCTAGTTACCTGTATAACATTAATTCAATCATGATAATGTTAGTAATTCTGTAAACATAATATTTTTTGTACAGTTCTTTTCACGTTGTTCAGTGGACACTGGTCGTATTAGAATCCTCACAATAAATGTTATCTTCGCCCTTGATAAAGTCACATATGATTGACCAAGTGAAAAAACTGGTTGAGGTAAATAAATCCCAACATAATCTAATGTCTGCTCTTGTGACTTATTTATAGTCATTGCGAAACTTAATCTTATAGAGAATTGAGTTCATTTGAATAGAAAACCGTTATTTTTATCAATATTTAGTAAGAATTGTATCCTTAGAATGAACACTCTTTTTCCGATACGGTGTCCAACTGCAATTTCTGCATCTATTATATTTCGATCAAAAGCCCAACAAATTAAACTGGTTCTATTGCATAGCCCTTCTGAAGGATTAATGTTTTTAGGCAGCATGATGAGACAATTTTTCTTAAGTAATAATTCATGAGGCAGAAGTTCATTTGGGGTTAGAGTATTTAAGAAATCTTTCATAACTGATTATTCAGATACATCTATTGTCTCATCAAAACTATAATATCGCTGAACTTCACCTAAGAACTTATGAATTAACAATGCATTTATTTCATCAACATAACCGTTCTTTGGTGTTAATATGGCCCGATTCATCATAATTAAAATATTTATTGAATATTCATAAATATTGTAAAAAACATCTTCTATTAAATGATCTAAAGAAGTGTTGTCATAATCATAGGGAACAAGCATCCCATTCGAAATTTGTATAGTTTCATCAACTATGTTTGGTGGCTTTCTGCTACCTACATCTAACACACAATCTAAAAAAAATGATCCAATCTTACTCGCATATTTTCAATTAATCGGAATTTGGTCAATGTAGGCCTCAAATAGGAATAAACCAAATTGAAATTAACCTGTTCTTGTCATGTTTCTTTATGAACTACGAGTAAAACCTGTCAAAAATCTCCACCGAAAACAACAATCTTTCCACCAAATGTTACATCCGAATCATTGATATCTCGTACCATTTTATCTAAGACTTCTATGTGTTGTTTTCTTATCATTGGAGCATCATCTCATATTATTAATTTTGCTGCAATAAGTAGGTTTGTCAGGACACTTTGTTTGCTGACACAACACGTGCTTCTTTCGTTAGTATCAAGTGGAGACTTAAAACGTGAGTGCGTTGTTCAACCTCCCGGAAGAATAGATGCAGCAACACCTAATGAAGTAATTGTAAGTACTACTAATTTTCTTGATCATACTATTGTGAGAAGTGCCTTGTATGGGAATGTTTTCCCTGTCCCACCTAGGCCATCTACAAAGAATGCAACATTTTGGTTTACAAATACTTTTTCCAGCACTACATTATAGACATGTTGTTCACTATTAAAAAATTTTGATGTGGCAATATCTTTTTCTGAAATTTTAACAACCAATTCATCATCAATTTCTCTAGATTGATGAATGTCGTTATCAAAAAAATGGTAGGAATTAATGTCTTTCCCCATTGATTCAATTGTAAAAGAGATTGAGCTCAATACTAGGGTTCTTACATTTGATATAGAATCCTATGTTGATTTGAAATCAACTGACATATCTTGTTCAAAACGTTTCCAAAACTCCCTCGAATTAGTTGGATTACAATAAACCAATATTGTTGCAAATAACCGTTTCAAACTGGAAGGCATTTGATATAGAGATGTTTCATGTAAACAATCTTATAAGTTATTGTCTACTTGTAGCAAACCATGCGTTGTTACTGTCTCGCGAAATGTTGGGGCCACAACACCATTAACTATCCTAAGATCTTTAAAGGACAAAGGTCCTCTTATATACTTTAGTAATATCTGCAGATAATACATATCACCTTCAAATGGATTTGCTGTAATAATACGATATATAACGGTTTTCTTTTTTTGAGAAGTCCACTTTTTGTATTGTTAGCTCCAAACATAATATTCTGAAAATTCTTTATACAGTAATTTATTTGTATTCTCATCTACTAGATTTAATGCAAAGAATTATGTTAACATCGATTTTTTAGAACGATATAAATTGAAAACATTCATTAGATTGTCATTTGCACCGAAAGTCACTGGGTATTGATCCTCTATATGTAAATGTAAATTATACACTACTGGGTACATTTCTTTAATAATAAAGTCATATATTCTCCACATAACTTCGGGGGGAGCAATCTATCGGGCCGATTGGAATTGTTGGATTTCATCAATTTGTTGATTGTTTTGTTTAAAAATCAAGTTGAAAGCAACACGATCATACCCTTTATAAATGTCCTTATAAAGATATTTGACTGCTTTTATTATAGAACAAATCTCGACATTAATGTGATAGTCAAATCTTGCAAGCAAATATGGATTATATGGAACAACCCAACGATTATCCAAATCTTGGCCTCTGACTTTGACAATTATTTCATTGTTTGAACGTCTATATATTAGGAAGCAATCATTTCCAACGATTGTAGTAGATGCATAATTCTTTAGATAATTATTTTTGCGACAACCATTTTTTTCATGCAAATATTTGATGAGTTCAAGACTCCACATGATCCATGCATCATATGCTTGATAACAGAGTTATGTAAGTGCAAGTTTGTATTTTTACTAGGTATTTCTACTAATACGATTTCATCAAAAGATTCAAGCGCATAGATTTTTCAAGCCTTCTGTAAGATAATTAAAAAATGCGCATGGAAAACCTTTTTTTTGGTGCTCAATAACGTAAACATATGTTGAAACTTTACCAAATATTTGCCTCTTGACTAATTGATCCTTTAATTTTTCTAATTTTGCATGAAAGACTCGAACAACCAAATCAGGCCGATTCTGACTCTTCTCATGCAGACTTAGTTCATTTGTAATTTCTTGCTAGTTTGG
The DNA here is from genome assembly GCA_029856935.1 of Cyclocarya paliurus. Classification (NCBI taxonomy): domain Eukaryota; kingdom Viridiplantae; phylum Streptophyta; class Magnoliopsida; order Fagales; family Juglandaceae; genus Cyclocarya; species Cyclocarya paliurus. The sequence goes on along the minus strand of CM056946.1, from coordinate 4,638,223 downwards.
ATTGCACGTCATTGTTAAGAAAATTTCTGGTTTGTCATAACGCTGAACTAAAGTCATTGCTTCCATATATCTTTTTCTCATGTCTCTTGGACCTCCAATAAATTATGAAGGCAGTGTAATCCGTTTTCCAACATTATAAGCATTTGTTTCTCCAAGCGTAATGGTATAAACAATACCTTGATATAACTATGATCGAATATGTTGTTGCTTGTTTCTAAAATAATCTAATCTTGACGTCTCGATCTTAACATACATATCTACTACAAATTGTCGCAATAGTCGACCATAAAGTAGCAAAATTAATCTGACATTTTCTCCTATTTGCAATTTGTAGCAATAATATTCACGGTATGAAACAATTGGATCCTTCCTTTCTCTGTTTAATACTATAAAAGTAGAATGTGAATGAAATATTACTAAATTAGACGTACATACTAAATGAAATGTTTGAATATTAATACTGCAATCTAACCTCGTTGTTATCTTGCAAGTAATTCTTCTACAGTCATTGATTGTTGAGGATTTATTGATCGGTTTCTTTTGTTACATGTAGATCTACTTCCTCTACTAACCCTTTCAATCCCTTGATGCCAACCAATATCACTAATAGGAAATAACAATGGATATTATAATGGATCATAACACCCAAAATAGTACTGAACTATATGACTTCCACCAGAATAGTTAAAGACAAAAATATCACGTCCTCTTAGTTGATCTCCATCATTATTTTCTACCCATATTGCTGCAACTTATGAGGATGTGGGGGCATTGAATACACATTGATCTAGACCAGCATCTGATCTTATATAAATTATTTAATTTTTCAAATCTGGCAAATCACCAAGAGAGCGAAAAAAGTAGAATACGAATTAATGTGAAGAATATCAATGAGTTGAGTTACAATTGATGGATCCATTCTGTTTGAATCCGAAATGTAATTTTTTAATTCATGCTCTGTATCATATAAATACAATTGGAGATAAGAAGGACGACCATTTAAAGGAAGAAAATCATTGATATAATGATAGATCTGTCTGTGTGTTCTGAAAGTATAAATTCATCTATTTTTCTTATAAAGATCTTTATCAAATTTCACTCCAAATGATGTAAAAGCAATTTTCTCATCAGCACAGCAAAAGCCAGTTGTTTCATGGTGGAATCACTTTACTTTACAATGTGTACTAATGGCAAAGAATATGCTTCAGATGGCACTACCTTCAACAATTGCCTAAATCCAGTAGAACCGTGATGCGACTGACCTATTTTGTTGAAAAATGAAAATAAGGCAACAGACGCAAACTCGTCATATTGATTTGATGATTGAATTAAAAGAACCGACTAATTTTATATTTGTTTCTTACCCCTACAAGGTGTCGGTATATTTGTTTCGTAACTTGACTCCTCTTGAACAACATATGGATCCTATTTGTATAATATATTCTGAAATTTCAAAGAAAAATAATAGAATGATGGTTGAATAAGAAATATCGAAAAATTATTAGAGGAGAATCTGTTGAATAAAGAGTTGATTAGAAGATTCAGAGACATTGTTTATAGATGAATTTGTCTCTGAATTAATGATACAGATATCAACACTAGGAAGAACACATACTTCACGAGATGAATCCTCTTCAATGATATCAATATGAATATCAGAATTTCATTATCTTTTTTATACTCTTTGAGCAAGACTAAAGTCTTGAATGTTGTTATATATTGGACATCATTGTTTGAATATCGAGCAATCAATATAGTTGTTTGATCACCAACAAATGTATCAAAATCATTATCACCAAATGATGTGGAATCATTTATACGAATCGAGTTGCTTTTATATGCTCTTTGTTTAGCATATATTTCCCTTTGCTTTCTACGGATCTCTTCATTTTTCTCTTCTAATAAATCTCTATACAAGATTCTTTTTGCAGGTTGTTTTCCATGATCCTCAAAATGGTTTACAAACTTAAATTTTATAGAAATTTATATTTTCGTTTGTAAATTTGTTTAAAATTTTTTTTACAGAATGTTACCACTTCTCATTATGTTAATGAAGGAAATGATTGTTTCAACTGTTGGATAATGTTCTACACAAGCAAGATAAAAGAAATAAATAACAATCATTTCCTACGCTCAATTAAATAAATAATCAAATGATAAAATACTATGAAACTGGAATCTAACAAAAACAAATTTCAATATCACATACAAAAAATATTTTAGAAACTATTTGTCAAACTTAATTTCATATTCCAAGCAACTACCAACTATTTCTCTACTAATTTTTTATTTGGATGTTATGATTTTTTTAGTTTTTTTTAATTGTTGATTTTTTGGAGAAAGGTGATGGTTTGAGTCATGGGGAAAGAGATCGATCAATGTGGCATGTGATTTGTGTCAGTCGGTTTCTTATTGCATTTAAATCACTAAGATTTACACATTTTTTTAATTTTTAATTATTATCTTTGAAAATTTTGTATCTTCCGATTTATATAGGTTGAGTGTTTGGGTTTATATGTCAGCATGTCAGGTTGTGTGTCAGTGGGTTTATATGAACTTAGCTAAAAAAAAAAGGTAGATGTGCATCAATCACATAAACATATAAATGTTGCTTCAAGTTTTATTAATGCAATACTAAATTTCAAAGAAAAAAATACAAATATAGAAATATTATATATTAATAATATCCTTCTCTATGTCAATTTCTCATTTCACTTCCATCTTCTCTCCATTCCCTCTCTCTCTCTTTAGTTTTTCTGTCTCATTTCTCGATTTTCCAAGCCTTCTCTTCTCTCTCTCATTTATGTTCTTCTCTCTTCAGTCTTCATCCCTTAATCCCTCCCTCACTCTCTGTTCTTCACAAACCTACTCCCCCTAACCCTCTCTCTCTCTCTCTCTCTCTCTCTCTCTCTCTCTTTCTCTATCACAACTTCATCCTTCTCCCTCACTTTGCTCAAGATCTTGCTATTTATGATGGAAATTATTGCGTATTTTTTACACACGGTGCTCAAGCTTCATCTTTCTCCCTCACTCAGTCTCTCTTCTCAGTGTCAAAAAGTAAAGTCCAGACTCAATACACCCTCTCCTCCCTCCCAAAAACTCTCATGTACTTGCAGCCATTTTCAAAACATTTATTCTCTCTTTCTCTGTGGCTATATTTGTGCGTTTTGATGAACTACTGCAAAGTTAAACAACAATGAAAAAGGTTGTGTGGGAAATGCATGGTAGAAGGTATGCAGAAGTTCTCAGTGCCCTTCAAAAACCCTAGCAACAACTTGTTCTCTCTCCCCAGTAAGAACCCATCTTCTCCCAATGCCTACCCCACCAACCATGCACACTTTACCCAGCCCCAACCCCACTTCTTTCACGGGCGTCGCTACTTCTCTCTCTACCAAGTCCTTCACCACTAGCAACCTCTCCTCTCGGTTCTTCGCCATTGCCAAGCCCAATAATTTCAATCTTATATGTCGCTATGCAATGGATAACAGACCGCCCTTTCAGGCCTGGGTCGTGTTCAAGAATAGACGAAGCAGGTCTCGGGGGGTGTAGACGCATACAGGTTCTAATGGGTCGGGTTTGGTGGGTTCCGAGAAGGCTTCGGAGTGTACTGATGAAAGGGAGCTGGAGAAAGCGTTGGGGGAGAAGCCAATTAGGTTGGGTGGTGGTGGTGGTCGAAGGCAGAAGGGTTCGGCAGCGTTGCTTGTAGGGAATCCCGACTTGTTGGCGATTCCTGACGTGGTGCCAAGGAATTTGAGGAAGCTGGTACATAAGGGATTGGTAGTGTTGTCGAGTTTAAGCAACTGTACAGGGATAAGGTATTATTTGCTTGAAAAGTTCAGTTATTTGTAGAAAAAATGTGTTCTTGGGCTGGAATGCTTTGGGCTTTTGGTGCTAGATAGTAGAGATGATATACCAGTGGTAGTTGGTACTTTGAGTTTCCTGAGTTTAGAATGGAATGAGCGTATCCATTCTGTTTGTTCCTTTTTTTATGTTTTCTATTTTGCATGTTCTTCTATTTAGTTGTTTATTAAAATGTAATTTAAAAATCAAATTGTAACTTCATCTTCTATTTTTGGTGTTTTCTTTTCAGGCTTTGGGTGGGGGGCTTTGAAGCTTAGCATTTATTTCTTTCAACTTTGTAAGTATATGTTTTATTAAGTATTCTGTTTCTTTGATTTGTTGTGGTTCCATGCCTTGATTTATTCATTTATGGTTTAATTGTGTATAATTTTATACCCATTCAACTCAAAAGCTCCCTATACCTAAAAAAAAGAAGTTTACAATAGCACAAAGAACACAACATAGTAAGCAGAGTGTAGTTTAGGATATTTTAAACTAAAAAAGTTTATGGGTTTCAAATTCTTCCTTTTAAAATTTCAGATTTTGGATAGTTTAGTTTGATACTTTCAAAATTAGGAAATGTTAGTTATATGCACCAGATGTTTACTTAAATTTCTTTATTAATCTTTAGTAACTTATTGATAGAAAACTGGTGGGAAATATGTAGATCTTGAAGGCAAAACAAGATTTTTTTTCTCTAATAGTTAACATAAAACAAATTAATAAAGATACGGATGATTACCTTAAACTCAGCAAAATTTGAATATCTCCCAACAACAGAAAGATCAATACAATCTGAAACCAAAATAGAGGGAAATTTTGATTTTGATATTTAGAAGAGAAGATAAATATAAAGCATATATTTGAAGAACTTAAAAATGCTTATTAATATAGATCAATACTTTCAACCAGAGTAAATCCCTAATAGCTTCCAACAACACAAAGATGAATACAAACTTAAGGAGAAATAGAGGAGATTTCTTCAGCTGTGAATGTGTACTTGATGCATTTGTGTGGGTTCTTCTTTAAATTCTATTCATTTGTATTTTTTTTTTTAATATATAATTGTCAATTGGAGAATTTTAACGTTAATTAGACGATATTAATGTCTAATAGAGTAAATACAATGAATGACAGAATGCATGTGCATGCAGATGTATCGGCAGGAATTTATAACAGATAAAATGTTTGATGGACTTAAATACTTGGTTTAGGTTATTGTTAAATTCAAATATATACAACCTGAATTAGAGATAAATCCGTAAATTGATAATTTCAATGAGTGAAAATACAGCCATTTCATGAGTCATAAATAGGGCATCAACATCGCGTCGTTTAGAATTAACAATTTCAATAGATTTTTCTCATTTCTCATAATTTGAATGAGTGAAAATTCTTTCATAAATAGGACAATAAATTATTATTTTCAAATTCATAGGATAATTTAATTTATCAATACAGGTGTAGCAGTTTAAAATTAACAATCAATAAATTATTTTTAAATGGGCGTAAAACAGCCAATAAATTATTATTTTCAAATTATCAATCAAAATGCAGTATTTAATGAAGTTTAATTCAATTATGATAGTCGATCTATAATAACTTTCATACGGCCGTTACATTCACAATACACGGACGAATTTAGAAAAATAGTGATAACTTTAACAGAAAAACAATAAAAACCGTTAAAACAAGATTTGCCGTTTAATAACCACTTTATATATATAAAGATATATATATATATATGTGTGCGTGATAAAGAACTTTATGATCTCTTGAAATTGCCTATGGTAAACATGTATGGGGGCACCAAAATTTGGTGTGAAGGATACTTCAAATCAATATCCACATTAAAAGAAAAACAAGGTCGTGTACTTGCACTCCGATCGATCTATATATATATATAATTTGAGAGAGAGATTTCATTATCATGCCAGTCCATAAAATCGATTTGACAATTTATGGGCCATAGTTTTTGGATCCATCTTTCGCGTGGGATTGAATTGAAAATAGGTGTAAATACCTCCAAATTAATGAAAAGGTACGTACGTGAACCACCACCAAAACATTGTTCACAAGTTTCGATGATTTGACACTGCAATCAAAACTAATTAAATTACAGCTTTTGCTAAAGATTTCATGAAGTATGGTAATTTGTAAATAGTTGAATAAGTCTTGCATTTTTTTTTATCAGGTACTATAATCTATGCTTCACATTCTAGAATTTGGTTTTATTATAGCTATGTATGGGAAATGAGAAATATGATGAGGTTTAAGTTTGAAGCTCGATATAGAGATGCTAAAATATTATAAAAGTGCCAACACAAAAGGAAATTCATAAACTGACGTAACTTAATTCATGTGATCTAATTTTTTTTACAATAAAATTAAATTTATAATCTGATGTACCACATCAAAGCACGTCAATTTGTAAGTTTATTTTTATAAAATTCTTTTATGTCTAAAGTATTTCTCAAATATTAGTTTATTCATTATTATGCTTCTCTAGAGAGGCTTAGATGAGCTCGGAATAAGCTTACCATGTAAGACTAGATGCATGCATTGTTGAAGACAAAACCATTATTATCCCCTCGACAATGGGAAAGCAGAACTAGAAAATTAACCAAATTCAACATAAAAATGGGTCAAAACAAAAGGTCCGGGAGGACCAGTGTAGTGGATGGATCAGAATCAATGTGAGCCTCAAAAAGAAGCATCTTAAAATAGGAATCAAAGATATCCTTTTTTTTTTCGAGTTTAGACGCGCAATTGGGCTTTAAAAAGAGTCAATTTCTCTGCCCCCAAACCAAACTAAGGTGGACCCCTGGCCTGATAAATAGGAATAGTAGTGGGAGGAGACCAATTAAAGTCAAGTCCACCAAACACACACAAATATATATATAATTAAATTTTTTTTAAAAATAATAATTAATTTTGAAAAAAAAATAGAAAACTGGACCTCCCAAAAAAAAAAAATGGTCCAATACCCAAAAGGCAAAAGTTTGGAACTTGAAGAATTTCCAGATCGTGTTGTTGTAACTTGTGTCTAATCTCCTAAAGGCTAAAACTTTAAACTACCCCAAATTAAAAGAAAAACAAGTCCCTCTCGGTCCAATTAGCTTCACGGGTTTCTTTGTCCCAAGCCCAATCTCCCTCCCTCTCTCTCCCCCGAGCCTGTCTCTGCAAAACCCTAGATCTCTTCCGGTCCCGGAAACCCTCCCCAAGCTCGGGCCGCGTCCCGTTCGGGCCTCAGTTCTTTTTGTATTTTAAGGATCTCTCTCTCGCGGTAAAACCCTCTGACCCTAAAGCAATTTCATTTTCTTTGCTTTTTTAATTTGTTATAATATTTTGGGATGAGCTTGTTCTTCGTTCTTCTTTGGATGCTTTTGGCTTTTCACCCTTTGAATTCTGGTTTTGGGAATTTCATAGCGTATCGTAGCTTAATTGGTTGGTATTACGAGCTGGAACGACTGGGTTTTTGCTAATTCCGTGGTGACGATGATCGGGTTCTTGTTACTGATTATTGGGTTTTATTTGATCCGGGACGATTTTTTATTTTTTATTTATTTTTAAGCCCAGACGATCAAACCCTAGATCTGGACTACATCAGATTGTAGAAGTATATACCATATTTTAATCCCGATCCGTGTGGACTCCATCTGTAGCTTTGATCTTGAGATGGACCTGATCAAGTGGACCTTATGGAATCTAGGGCAGGTCTAGCTGATGGGGGTTGACTCGTCCGTATTTACTCAGTCGGGTCATGTGTCCTAAGCCCGGCCCATTAGTGAGTCCAGGTTAATCTAGCCATGATTTTAGTGCTGAACGAGCGTTTGTAGTCAGGGACACCAGTGTCAGGCGCTCTATACTGAAGGAGCACTTGTGTTTGTGACACGAATTTGGTTTGCCATAGGCTTTAGCAAGCATAAATGTGGTACATGGTCAGTTTTGATCCTCCCTTCCCTCAATATATTTGACAAATCTGAGTCATCCATGCATATGCGCCCACATAGGCCCACTGTCCACCACGTTAATACCTTTATATTTTAAGGAATGTGTAGGAATTTGCATTGAAGGTAGCATGCTTCCTTCTGTCATTGGCTGGTCGGGTGTATGCATTAATTTTGGACTTAAAATTTTAAAAACATTGCTAAATTTTGGAGTCATCAAAAGTTTGTTGAAGGGGGAGCATATTTTACCCTCTCTTGTGTACACAAGTGTGCATGCCTTAGAACTTAGGTATGTCAAACTCAGGTAAAGGCTACGAGAGGGCTGGCTTCATTAAGGCTTGTGACACTTAAAAGGCTTAGGAAAAATTGAAGAAACTAATTGTGGATGGAATTCCTTTGGTGCCACCCTGTGAAAATTTCCTCTGGAAGCTGAAAGAAGAAAAGAAATCAAACAGTTCTCAGTTGCATCCTAGCAAGCTTGTTTTAGGCTGCGTTTGGATCCCCAATCCAACTCAACTCATCATTACAACTTTTTCAAATCCCAATACAAAATATAATAAACAATTCAACTTTTTCAAATCTCAAAACAACTTTAATATTAAAAAATAATATTCTAATAATATTTTATCATCTCAACTCAACTCAACTCAACTCAACTCAACATCCAAACTCACCCTTAATCAAATTCGATGGTCCCCTATTTGGTTTATTTATACTTCTCCATGGGATCTAAGTAGCTTCGTTAACAGTTATGTCTTTTAATATTGGTTTTTTATTAAAAGAAAATAGAATAGTTATTTGAGAAATGTTTTGACCACAAAGGAATTTCATAAAAGTAAACTCACAAATTGACGTGGTTTAATATGGTACGTCAGATTGTAAAGTTATTTTTATTGTAAAGTAGATATAACTTATCATATGAAGTTATGTCAGTTTATAAGTTTACTTTTGTGAAATCTTTTTGTAACTGTAGTACTTCTCAAGTTATTTTATGAATTTAAGAAATGGTATAATTTAAGCGCCCATGATATATACAGAAGTAATCCTCTAAGGCTATATCATTTAAAAATTACAAAAATTACTAGAAAAGGTGAAACTGTAATCTACCCTGCCATCCACTCCTATAACAATCTCAGGGGAAAAGATATACTTATTTATGCTGGACCCAACACCATTAAATGTCCCAAGTATTCTCTTCGCATGGCACACACTACCTGAGACAAAGGGATCAAGCATTTTAGATGTTGTTAATGCAATGCCCTTGTTGGATTGTTTTCCTACATTGGGGGTGTATAAAGATGGTGGGGGAGTTGATTCCTATATGTTGCACCTATGGCTGTTTTGATTCATGGACTGGTGCTTTACAACTCTGTATGCATTTGATGGGCACTGTATATTATTAGTTCTAGCTTCTATGTGCCCGGTGCTGATTGGTAAAATGATACGAGTGCCTCATGATTATTTGATTATGTATTACTTATATATAAAAAAAAAAAAGTTTTCTCATTATTGTAGGATTTTATGCTTGTTCATATAATATTATTCCAAAATTTTGTCATATCTCTACCAAAATTTCATTTTTGTTTTCAATGATTGAGCAGTCTTTTAGCTTTTGATTAATTTTGTAATAGTGTGAGTTTTTATATGTTAATCTAAAGTCGAAGGTAACCAGATGGCATCTTTAAATTCTTGGTGATTTGACTAATACTTCTGCAATTACATTGCTTTGCCTGTCAAAAATTATAAGCCCGTTATCCTAGTGCCTGTCTTCCTGTTTGAGGATTTTTGCATCATAATGAAGACTGAAACTATTCAAATTGTTTCTGCCTTGTGATATCTTTAGTTTACATCTCTTGAATGAGTTTTCTTCAATGCAGGTTTTGTTAATAAATCCATTTTTCACCATCAATTGTAGCTCTTACATGAAATTCACTACTTAGCAGTTCTCTATTCCCTTTGATGGGATTTATTATGTTTGGAACAGGCAAATTGTGCTGAATCCCACTGTCCGTGAAACACTTTGTCTGCTGTGTGCATGGGAGTTCTTTCTTTCTTGGTACTCGTTTTCCACTGTTCTTTGGATGGCTGTGATTAATTTAGAGTTCCTTATTTTGTATCTGCTATCCTTTACTATGCTTTGCTATTATACTCTGAGCAATAGACTCGTTTTTCTATCCATTATTATTTTTTGGCTTCCTGCAAAACAAATATGCTTTTCAAACCCAGCAGTTTTAATTTTGCACCCGATTGTTCTCGTGTATAATTAAGCATTAATACTATCATCATTCCCTAAACTAATTTTTTTAATTGCAACTAACCTTTCTTTAATATTTATGTGTAGCTGATCGTAGAAATTAATTTTTTCTATGGCAACCCTTGATGAGGAGAAATTGACAAAGCCAGATGCGCACAAGATTGGAAATTCACATGAGCACACAGTGGAAACCCCTGATGAGGTTGCATTGGGAACCCCGGATGAGCACACCATGGGAACCTCGAATGAGCACACCCAGGAAACCCCAAATGAGGACACCATGGAAACCCCGAATGAGCACACAATGGGAACCCCGACTGAGCACACCATGAAAACCCCGAATAATCACACGAGGGAAACCCCAAATGAGCACACTACAGAAACCATATCTGAGCAAACGGTGGCAACCCTAGATGAGCAAATGGCAGCACCCCCGGATGAGCAAACAATGCCACCCCAAGATGAGCAAAAGATGGCCCCACCAGATGAGCAAATGGCAGCACCCCCGGATGAGCAAACAATGCCACCCCAAGATGAGCAAAAGATGGCCCCACCAGATGAGCACACGATGGCAGTCCCAGATGAGCACACGATGGCAGTCTCAGATGACCATGCAATGGCAATCTTGGATGACCATGCAATGGCAATCTCGGATGACCACGCTCTGGCAATCTCGGATGTGCACGCTCTGGCAATCTCGGATGAGCACGCTCTGGCAATATCGGATGAGCACGCTCTGGCAATCTCAGATGAGCACGCTTTGGCAATCTCGTATGAGCATTCAGTGCCAACCCCAGATAACAAAAGGATGACTCCAGAAGTGAACCATGAGCTGCCAAATTCAGAAACACAACCTAACAAGAGAAGGAAGAAAAAGTCCATAGTATGGGAGCACTTCACCATAGAAGCTATTAGTCCTGGATGTAGACGGGCACAATGCAAGCAATGCAAGCAAAGTTTTGCATACAGTACAGGTTCTAAAGTTGCTGGAACCAGCCACCTGAAACGCCACATTGCCAAGGGGACCTGCACAGCACTTCTCCGTAGCCAGGGGCAGAATCAGTCAACACCGTATACCCCACGTACAAGGATGGGAGGAACTGGCAGTGCAACTGATGCACCAAAACGACGTTACAGAACTCCTGGCTCACCCTACATTATGTTTGATCAGGATCGTTGCCGCAATGAGATTGCTAGGATGATAATCATGCATGACTACCCACTTCACATGGTTGAACATCCGGGGTTTATAGCTTTCGTCCAGAATCTTCAGCCCCATTTCAACATGGTGAGTTTCAATACCATCCAAGGGGATTGTGTTGCAACTTACTTGATGGAAAAGCAAAACCTAATAAAGTTTATCGAGGGCATTCCTGGGCGCATTTGCCTTACACTGGATATGTGGACTTCGAGCCAAACAGTAGGTTATGTGTTTATAACTGGACACTTCATTGATAGTGATTGGAAGTTGCACAGGCGGGTTCTCAATGTCATAATGGAACCATATCCTGATTTGGACACTGCCCTTAGTCATGCTGTTGCTGCTTGCCTTTCTGATTGGAGTTTGGAGAGCAAGTTATTTTCTCTAACTTTTAATCAGCCGCTAAGTGAAGCTGCTCTTGAGAATCTTAGGCCTCTTCTTGCCATTAAGAACCCTCTAATCCTCAATGGTCAATTATTAGTTTGTAATTGCGTTGCACACACTTTGAGCAGCATGGCAAAAGATGTACTAGGGGCAGGGCAAGGAATAATCAAGAAAATCCGGGATAGTGTCAAGTATGTGAAGACATCAGAAGCCCATGAGGAAAAGTTTCTCAATCTCAAGCAACAGCTTCAAGTTCCCAGTGAAAGGAGTCTATCTCTTGATGATCAGACTCAATGGAATACAACCTATCAAATGCTGGTGGCTGCTTCTGAGTCGAAGGAAGTGTTTTCTTGTTTGGATACTTCTGATCCTGATTACAAGGATGCCCCATCAATGGAAGATTGGAAGCATGTTGAGACTCTCTGTACATACTTGAAACTTCTCTTTGACGCAGCAAACATCCTGACCTTCACAACTAACCCAGCTGCAATTACATTCTTTCACGAATTGTGGAAGATTCACACAGAGCTAGCTCGTGCTGTTGCAAGTGAGGATCCCTTCATCAGCAACCTCACTAAAATGATGCAAGAAAAAGTTGAAAAATACTGGAAAGATAGCAGCCTGGTTTTGGCAATTGCAGTGGTCATGGATCCCCGTTTTAAGATGAAGCTTGTGGAGTTCAGTTTCTCAAAAGTCTATGGTGAAGAAGCCCCCACATATATTAACATTGTCAATGATGGAATTCATGAGCTCTTTCATGAATATTTGACACTTCCTTTGCCTTTAACGCCAACTTACGCTGAAGAAGGAAATGGGGGAAGCAATATTAAGATGGAGGATTCCCAGGGAGGAAATCTTCTGTCTGATCATGGACTCACAGATTTTGATGTGTATATTATGGAGACTACAAGCCAACAGATGAAGTCAGAGCTGGATCAGTATTTGGAAGAGTCTTTATTGCCTCGTGTGCAGGAGTTCGATGTGTTAGGCTGGTGGAAGCTAAACAAGATGAAATACCCTACACTTTCAAAGATGGCTCGTGATATCTTGTCTATTCCGGTATCTACTGCTGGTCCTGACTCTGTATTTGATATAACAGGCAAGGAGATGGATCGATATAGGAGTTCTCTACGACCAGAGACTGTGGAAGCACTTATATGTGCTAAGGATTGGATGCAGTACGGCTCAACAGAAGCTTCAAACGCACTTGTGAGAATGGAATATTAGCTTCTAGGTTTAGATTCTGTTACAGGATTTCTTGTATGATGGTACTTAACTGGGGACTCTTCTTACTCGGATTTTTTCTTCGAACTTTTTTCTTTATGATTTTAGTTATTCTTAAGTACTTACTGTCTTTGTAAACTGGTCTATCGGTGAAACCCTTTCTCTGTTGCTATGTAGATTTTCAGATGTCCATTCTATTGTAACATGTCATTTTTGTAAAGTTTTGCTTCGTTTTTTCATATTGCATATGGTGGATATTTGTTCCGTTCTCCGTTTGAAAAATGTTATATCTACAAAGGGTTTCATAAAATTTAAATTTCACAAATTGACATATTTTGATGAGATATATTGGATCTACTTTTTAATAAAATGAAATTTATAAATTTACTTTAATGAGGTTTTTTTGTGGATTAAACATTTCTATTTATATACTATGAGCTTCAGCTGAGGGCGTTCTTCCTGGCCAAAGAAAACTTTGTGCACAACTACTGGCTGTAATTGGTCAAGTTTTTTACAGGAGTAGATTGAAGCCATATTGGTAATCCTAACCTAAGCTATCCGAAAACCCAGAAAGAGAGAGGAGGAGATATTCTTTATAATAATCGGAGATTATTATGTTTCATTATTTTGGTAAAAATACACAATGTTAGATTATGGTCAAGACCTTCAACCCGGACTTCTCTCTCTTCGCCCCAAGCATGATAAAACAGAGGATCCACGTTAAGCAAAAGAAAGAAACTTTAATTAGATTTCTTTCCCTACAACCTTACACTTACATCATCGACACAAATTACAACGTTTAGAACTTAAAAGATACAACAGACAAGATGATAGATCCCTCTCGTAACAATCCCAATTCCACCAACATTTTCCCTCCACCTCCTACCTAACCTAGGACGAGTAAATGTTCATAACTCAACCTCCACAACATGAACCTTCTGACCCTCCACGGGCAAGCAATCCAAGCTCAAAGTCACTAACCCCGAATCCGTATTGTACACAAAATCAACCACAGTCGAATTTACGGTGCACCTCCTTGGCCTGACCGAAGAATATGCACCAAATTTGCCACGCCCTTTAACCTCCATGTGAACTAGCCCCACCAACTCTGAACTGTTGTCCTCCACCTTCACTCCAGGTACACCATTCCCTTCTCCTTCATGTCCGCTTTCTAGTTCCAACAACTTGACCCCGTCTTTCAACTCGTATCTTAGCCTTTCTATGGCTCCTCCGGCATTGAACATGTCGACAAGTCCCACGGGAGCAAAATTGAACCCTGGTAGTAAAACCTTGACGGGTGTGACGGTGAATATGTTGTGCTCGAGGACCTTGAGGGATACGGGCATGGCTGCATTGTAAGGAAGGGTAATGAGCTCGCCAGTGTTGTGACAGTAGAAAGCACAAGCACCATTCCAATGGGTGTCAATGGTGGCCTCAGCTATGAGATGGACATCACGGCCCCTAATAGAGCCAGTGATGGCCTCTGAGTTGGTTTGGTGGAAGGTGTTCTTTCTTTCAGTGCTGTTCCATGCTGCGCCTTGGCAGTTGTACACGCCCAGGACTCCGGTGTACTTGTTCATGTTCCATATCTTTAACAAGCTGAAACTAACTTATGTTAGTAAGAACAATACTTACCATAATAGACCGGGAATATAGATAGCTCAAATTTTTTGACAAGAAAATACTATCACAATAGATTTTGTAAAGACATGCTGCATAATTGTATCCTCGGACTATCATCTAGATTGGTAAATGGGTGCTAATGCTTCGTGAACATCATATTGATGGTTGAGATTTGCAAGATTAGTTTACAAGAATTTACCATGCTAACAACATGCAACATAGTCCAATCCAGTTAAAATCTAACTCATGTCTTCAAAACTAGTCTAAAACTAAGCTAAACTAGCTTTGTTATGTTCCGAAGACCCCATCCAAACAATATCTATCGAGTTCGATTACTGCTGGGGCAAATAAATAGAAAAAGGCAGCAAAATGAAAATGTTCTTGTACCTAACACCATCACGGGCTGGGTCAGTGAATAAACAATCTTTGGTTGGCCGACCAGGCAAGCGAGCTCGAAGGATAGAACCATCAGGCAGCACCAGCTTCTTCAAGAGCTCAAAATTATGCTTCCCAGGCGCATCACTGTTCCGAAAAAGGAAATAAACCAGACACGTGCCTTTATTAGCCTATTGATGATCAAAACACATTACAAAAAAATCAAGTAGTTAGCTAATTATGTTGTTGTAGAGATATAAGAGAAATGCTACCTGACGTAAATGGGCCCACCGCTGATTGCCCTGGCTGATCCGTGGTATTCGGCAGCTGGATGGAGGGAGTGGAACATGTCCCAATCCGGCTGCATGAACTCTCCCAAGAAAACACTGTTGAATGCCACCGCTGCTATGTGAATGGTGTGCGATGTCGGGTCTCGTGGGTAGAAGTCATCCGATGCTCTCACCACAGCCGTTTGTTTCGAGCTGTTCCATTCCACCACACATCACATAATTAGAGTCTCCCAAATCATACAAACTCAACCTCTGATTTTTTGTTTACATAGAAAGTAAAAATGGCCATAATAATAAGGGTGAAAAGGTAAACTTACCAATAAAGAGCATCAGTGTTGTGGCTCATGCAAGCAATGCAGCCATTATCAGGAAAGTTTCGAGAAACGGAGGCGTCAAGGGCCTGGTGATATTGCCTGGTCAGCTCGACCCTGCCACCAAGCCCTGCACCCAGTGTCTCCAATATGCACTGCACGTCCACCTTCACTCCATCGATGCCCGCAGACGCCAAGTAACTGTGCAACTCTTGGTAGAACTTGTACACTTGCATCGGATTCACCAGGCCCAATCCCTGCACCGCCAGCACATCTGTCTTCCAGCCGGGCTCGTTCTCTGCTACACCCTTCGACACCACCGGATACTTCATCGTCGACCCGTATTGCTCCATCTCCTTCACCCCAGGCCGGACCCCGCCCCAGTACCCGGTAATCGCGTGCCACACGTACACGTGCTTCAACCCGTGTTTCTCTTTCGCTATGTTCACGATGTTCTTAATCCCCGCCGTCGGGTCGTCTATGCTCTGGAACTTTGAGTTTTCTTTGATTCCCGTCAGCCTAAGCAAAGACTGCTGCTCCTTCTCGCTCTCGTTCCCGTCTTGTGGGTCGCCGCCAACCAATTGCCATCCGTCGTCGATGATGACAAACTTCGGCGGGGTTCCACCAGTGGCGAGAGATGAAAGCCCGGCCTCAACACCTTCTTGGGTCACCTGCTGGTAAAATGCGTCCCAGGTGCACCATCCGAAGTAGTCGACGATTCCGGGCAGTTTCTTCTCATGCCGTTGCCGGAAAGTCTTCAGATGCGATTTCACAGCCCCGAGAGCGTCGGTGATCGTGCCGAAAGGATCGGTCCCGGAGCTGATGAACAAAGAGTGGGTAAAAGACGACGCCTTGGTGTCCGCGTCGCCGCTCTCTAGACAGAGCTCGAGCTTGTCTTGTGCATTTCCCTGTAAGCAAGCCCGGAAAGAACCTTCGATTAAAGGAAGGAAGACCGTGTACACGATCTGGTTCTCTTCGTTTCCGTCGTCCGGCTCGACGTGGGACCCATTTTTGGTTTCGACCAGTAGGAACTGCGTCTCCAGGGGGATGTCCCTTCCTTTATCGCCCATTTTCTGGGCCATCCACCATAACTTGAACCTAAAGCATGCCATGAACCGGACCTCACGCAGGGATCCGAGCGGGACCACGTGCCGGCTGTTGTCCTCGTCGAAAATTGCTCCGAGAAAGACCCCCTCCACAGGACCAGAAGCCGAGCCGGACGTGGCAATCACATTTTCCGGTACTCCCGTCAGGATCGTTCGGTCTTTCACGATGAGCTTCCGGTCGGCGATCCGGACCGCCGGTTTGATCGTCATTGCTTCTTCCTCTTCCTCCTTTGCCTCCTTCTGCCCTCCTTCCTTGTAATTCTTTCTGTACGGGGTACTCGGCTCCCTTCTCTGCAATTACCAAAAATAAAAATTAACTCACATCACATTTAATTACGAAAATCCAGCACGAGAATCTGAAATGTGAGTTATTATATCTACCTTAAAAGCCAATAGCGGAACTACCCGATTCGAGTTCCAACTGCGAAATCTAAAACATGCAGAAATCAACCAAACCTCGTCAGCAATTGAAACGAAAAAGAAAAAGAAATTCCTTCAATTTCTCGGGAACCAAACAGGGAGAATCGACGAAATAAATTGGTAAATGGAATTGTACCAGAACTAGAACTTCGCTTGATCAGTGCCTCTGAAAAGCGAAGAGAGTAATGCGAATGAAAGAGAGGGCTGGTATTTATAGCCATAGATCCAGAACTGTAACAAACACTAGACACCATTGTTTTCTATCCTCAAAATGTTCCTTCTCAGCCTCGGTAACGTCGTCGTGTTTTCTGGAGGTACTTCGCTTTGCTCTCGACGTATCCAACGGCAATATATTATCCGCCATGTCTTGGTAGTTCAAACTTGACGGTGGATATGATTTCCACGTCGGATCCACGTCTTACCAATCCAGAAACTCGGATGTGGTATTAAAGACGATAATCATTACATCAAACGAGGGTTTACGAACATTTTCATGGAGTCGAAGCCTTAGATCGACGCGTGTAAAATAACAATGAGTAGGTGTACGTGTCGGATTACTGTTGAGGACTCACGTACGGAGCATGGTACTGGCAGTGTGTGAGAGATGTTTCTCAAAAAAATGAAAAGTGCTTATCTGTATCCACGTACCTAGGTTTTGGCGTATTTCCATCACCCACCAAACTTGAAACGGAAGTACTATTGGACTTTTACGCGCTTCAAAAGTGTACGCAACGCGTAGCTTCCCCAACACAATCACCCAGAAAATATAAATAAATAAATAAGACCTTGTTTGTTTTAAATACTAAAATTTTAAATTTTAAAAACTTTAAAAATTTCACATTTTATCATTATAATTTTTTTAAATTTTTATATAAAATAAAATAAACAATTCAACTTTTTCAAATTTCAAAACAAATATAATATTAAAAAATATATTCTAATAATATTTTATTCAATTTTTCAACTTTAATCTCATCTCATTTCTAAAAACAAACTAAGCATAAGACAACTTCTCGTAAAGCGTAGCACCCCATTTCATCTCTAAATAATTTTTTAAATTTTTCGTAGTTTTTTTTAATCATTATTTATTAAAATAATAATATTATTATTTTAAATTATTTTAAAATAAAAATTATATGAAAATTTTTTTAACTTTATTTATTCAAATTTTTTTTTTAGTTTTTTAAAAATTATTAAATATCTTCAATCAAACCATTTCTTTATAATTTAAAAAAATTTTAAATATTCCAAATATCCAAACATCCCATAAACAATAAATTAATGGTACAGTTTCTAAACTTTTTAAAAAAAATATATGATTGTTAAAACAAAATATCATCGTTTGTTATATAGTAAATAATAAAAGGAAAATGCTTCATCCCGTTCTTGACAATTTTTTTTTTTTACTTCAGGATTAAGTTAGTATTTTTTAATGATATTATAAAATTTTTTAAAATGTTTAAAATACTAAAA
Organism: Cyclocarya paliurus; assembly: GCA_029856935.1. Taxonomy (NCBI): domain Eukaryota; kingdom Viridiplantae; phylum Streptophyta; class Magnoliopsida; order Fagales; family Juglandaceae; genus Cyclocarya; species Cyclocarya paliurus. The sequence continues at coordinate 4,619,772 of CM056946.1, read as the reverse complement.
AATGCATGAAAATAAAATTTTAATAAAAAGAAAAACCAAATAACCTTCTCGGTGACATCTCTCGAGCTACATTTCCTGTGAGTGTAGCACTGACCATAATAAAAAAAAAAAAAAACATTTAAAATATCATTCATTCATTTCATATGAAACTATATAGTCTGACAATTGAGAACTATAAAAAACTGTTCAAGATTTCTCATTGATTTTTAGCATGACAATATCATTTTGTATGTTATCCTAATTTGGGTGAACTTAAAATTTGTCGATTTTCATGTTGATAGATAAATAGGATGTCTTAGAAATATTTACTCGAATTGTAAGAAATAACCCAATGCAATTCGTTTCCTAATATATATTGTTTATCGTGTGCCTTTAAAAAATAAGTTACATATTTTACATAAAAATTACGTACTATTTTCACATCTCTTTAATATCCACTAATAATTCAGACGAACAAAAAAAAAAAAAAAACTTTGGATTTTCTTAAAATATAAACTATATTTTTATCTGTACCTGCTATAGTTACAGCACCATATGGGTCAAATAGCATAATCACTCAATTTATTTTTTATTTTTATAGAAATAATCACTCAATTTCTAAAGCGTTGTTTCCAGTTCCAAGATAGAATCTTTACAACATCATCATCATCTTCTTCTTCTTCTTTTATTTATTTATTTTTTTTTTATGTTACTGCCATTTTAAAATCAACCGATCCATTAATTATTGGAATGTCATTATTGTAATTTGGGAAGCATGATTATGCCGAATTATTATATAAGTAAGAGTGGCTCTAGATCCACACATAAGATCCTGGCAGTATAATTTTTTTATGTATTTTTTAAATATTTAAAATAAAAAATAAAATTAACAATATCATTAAAAATTACTTTCTTAATCATAAAGAAAAAAAAAATTACTGTCAGAAGCCCCTACGTGTGGCTTTAGCATTTTTGTATAAGTAATGCCATCTATAGTTACAGATTATATAAACACTGGACATTTATTTAAAAAAAGAGTATGATCTTTTATTAAAAAATTAATTTTTATGTAAATCTTATATTTATTTATTTTTTTCAAAAATTGTACACAATATTTACTCATTCTATAATTACAAATATTATTTCTACTTGTCATTCATTTTTTACCAAAATTTTATATTTTTTTTTAACTTTTTCACGTTTCATTATTTTATATGGATAAAAACTAGTATAATGTAAACTTAAAAAGTGAGTAAAAGAGGTAAAGGAATGGATGTTAAGGATATTTCAGATTATTTATAAATAGTTACGAAATAATTTATAAATAATAATAAATAATTGATAAATAGTTGTAAATTATTTATAAATAATAATTAACTGTTAGTAAATAATAGTAAAGTACTGTTACACAACATATCCTATGGCAGTGTTTTCCTAATTTAATTAGCAAATGATAGTTTTATTTTTCTAAATTTTGGTTTATAGATTAGACGAATCTAGAGGATATCTTTGTATTAGTGGTGCTAGTTGCCGCCAACGGTGTCCGCACAAAGTTATTTTTTTTATTTCTATTTTTTTTATTTTTTTTATTTTTTTAATATATTTAAATATTTATTAAAAATAAAAAATATATACCAATATACTAAAAATTATTTTCTTAATCATTAAGTAAAAAATAAATAAATACAGAAACAGTCGAAATGTAAAAACAAACTCGGACAGTATATTAACATTTGTCATCTTTTAATTCATAGGTATCATGATCAACAACTACTTTTACCATCTCATCGGATAACGCATGATGTTCGTATAGCGTTATCAGCTATCTTGCTATAGCTAGCCAACTTTGACAATCAACTAAAATCCTGATTTTAAAAAAGAGAAAAAAAAAACGTGTTTTGTGCCTATCTCGTTGATAGAAAATAAAATAAAATATACCATTAGTTTACTTTTAATTTTATTTTTAATTTTTCATATTTTTTAATATTTTAAAAAATAAAAAAATACATCAATATATTTAAAATTACTTTCTTAATTATTAATTAAAAAATTAAAATAACTAGTGAGCATATATTTTGAGTTTCTTCGGATGGAAAAAAAAAAAAGATGTTTTTTAATAGAGTTTTGGGCTCAACAATTTATATAAAGTTAGTTCGAGTTACACGACGATCAGTTGAGCTGTTATATCCTGAAATAACCAAGTCAAGATGAGTCTGTTGCATCAATTAAATTGAAATTTTGTATATTACAAAGGGTTTGAATATCCTTAAAAAAGCAAGATTTTCATGTCTCAGTCCAAATTGATTTCGTTTGAATTATGGGTGTTATCCCATGGTGTGGGGCGGGGTGGCGTCCGCATCCCACCCCATCTCCCGCTCAACCTAACGATTCATTGGGTTTATAAATTTCTTTTAGACCTAAATTATAATATAATTTAAATTATAAATTAAAGTTTATATATTCAAAAATAATATAAACTCATTAGAATTGTATTTTAGATTGTATTGGGCTCCTAAACCAATCTTTATATAGGAGGTCAAGATAATATAATAGTCATAATTAAGCAATGTGGGACTTACTGATAAATCCGCTGGGGTCAGCCCTTCCCCCGCCCTCGCTAGGGGTTGTCCATGCAGGGCGGGGGCCGTGCAGGATAGCTCGCTTGCAAATGCGGAGGTAGCATGGACCAGGGCATGAGATGATCCCCCTCTGCCATCCTATAGTTTGAATGTTAATTTTATTGTAATTTTTATTATATTATTGTGTACTTACTGACATCAATTGTTAATGAATACAATATATACATGCATGATATAAAATAAATATCTCAATTATTACAAAATTAAATCAAGATAATATCAAATCATAGTGATTTGATAATTAAAAATTAAAAATAATAATAATATCAAATCATGTGGTAAAACTTTTTTTCCTCCCATAAAACATCATGGCATGGATTTTTGTCAATTGACTATTCTTTTAAAAATAATATTAGATATAATTTTAAGGTGTGCAAGTCTCACATATTTTATTTAAAATAAAAGTAAAATTTACGATTTAAAAATAATTTTTTTATATAGATCCCAAACTTATTCACTTTTTCAAATAAAATGTGCATAGCTTATATACAATTTTTCAAAATAAAATAGAGAAAATGACAATATGGATTAGGGTCTTGCTTGGATATTGAGAAAATGTATCGAAATGTATACCGATATATGTTTTTTATTTTATTTTATTTTAAAAAAATGCTATTTGAACCGATAATTTTGAGTGATAAAAGTAACCGATTGACTTTTTTATTTTTTATGTTTTTCACTTAATGATTAAGGAAATGATTATTAGTGAATTGACATTTGTTTTTTGAAATATTTAAATATATATAAAAAATTACTGAAATAAAAGAGAAAAAAAAATGCATTTACACTTATCGGTCAAATTTTATCGATCATTCGTCGGTTCCTCTAGCAGTGTCTTTTTTATAAAGTATAAGTGTGTATTTTTTAAGATACTAACAAAAATACATACATCTACTTAAAAAAAACCGACGGTACATTTTTTCAATACTCTTTACTGGTATACAAAGTATTTTTCTATAAAGGAGTAATGGTAATGTTACATATAGTCATGGAATATGTAAGCGTCGCATAATTATTTTGAAAAAAAATGAGGTCTACTATTAAAAAATGATAATTATAGTCGTAGAATGTGCAAGCTCTACACAATTTCTTTGAAAAAGTGAATAAATATGAGATCCAGATGAAAAAATTAATTAATTTTTTAGTAGTGGACCCCTTTTATTTTCAAAAGGATTACATGGCGCTTACACATTTTACGATTGTATGCAGCTGCCTGGTTGGATTACATAGTTTAAACTATCTCATCTTATATAATTATTATAACTTTTTCAAATTCTCACACAAAATATAATAAATAATTAAACTTTCTCAAATCTTAAAATAAAAATAATATTAAAATTTTATATTCTAATAATATTTTATTTAACTTTCAATTTCTATTTTATTTTATCTGTATAACCAAACAAAGTTTTACTATTTCTGTTTGTTTTGAAAATGAATCTTTTTCTGTATAGGATGAATCAGTCAAGTTGTATTGTATAATCTTGTATTGGATATATGCATATAAATTGGAAAATGATAAGTTTACAACTAGTTTATTACTCTATTTAAAATGAAGGGTAGTTAAGTAAAATTGAAATTATCTTTTAATAAAATGTCGTAATCATATTGATTGATTCAAAATGAATTGTAAACTAGAACACTCGCAATAGATTCTTTATCCTATCTCTTAAAATACATCATAAAAACTCAATTTTTCTATTTTACATAATAACTTTTATAATATGTCATCCCAACTTATCTTTTTTTCTCTATATCATTTAAATATTTTTTTATTCTTTTTAAATATTTCATTTCTACCAATAAATTTACAATATCCATATATTTTTTTATATTTACAATTTATTTTTATATACAATGTAAAATAATTCGATCTTATACACGTAAAACAAAAATATATAAGCTAAATAAAAATTAAAAATAAAATAAAAATATTAAAAATTTGGTTTAAAAATATTTCCAGATATTTTTTATAAGAAAATGAAATGTGTTTTAAATTATAAACGGTAAAAAGAATTTTCTTACATGATAAAAATTAAAATAAAAGAAAATGAGAGAGTAAACAAAATATTAATAAAAAAAAAATTTTTACAAGATGAAAAATATCTGCTGCGTGTAGTGGGTTACTATCCTAAATTGTATTTTATAATTTCTTTTATATAATTGGATGAATTTTTTTTTTAAATAATTTATATTTTTTTATATAATATAAAGGTAATTGAGAGTGCTCTGATCTTTATCATTTCGTACGTGTTTCGAGCCGAACGATGCGCTTGGATTAGCTGATGTGGCAGACAAATTTGAAGGACACCACGTCACATAAAAGATCATTGTACAGACATATTTTTGTTCCAGCTTGATTAACTACATACGTGTCCTTAATTCCCGTTCAAGCACCTAAATAACGGGACAATTATTGCCTAATATTCTTATACACTGCTATTACGTTTTCAACGTGACCCAACAGTATGCATTCATCAAGCCAAGATGCTTGGTCAAAATGGGATAAAGCCAAAATAAGCAGGCGTGAAGGACATTATTTGTGTGTATATGTACATTATTACATAGAAAGAAAAATTCTAAATAATCTCAAGAAGAAACCGCGTTTAGGATTCCTAGGCATTTTGTCGTCAAGTAAACGCCAGAGAACATTGGCAAACGTGGAATAGATGTTTTTATTATTATTTTCAATTGTTTAAACAAATCGTATATATAAAGAAAGGAAAATACATTAGCTCCTTAATTATTGTTAAAAGTAATAACATAAATTAACATATTTTAATATGATTTTTCATATTATGAAATTATATTTATTATAAAATAAATCTAACAGATTAGATAAAATTATTTTAATTTATAAAATTATTTTTATATAATTTTTTTATGAATGTAGCAGACATCCTAAAACAATATAAGCCAAGTTGATGTCATAATATTTGGACCAACTTTTATTTATGCTCTTGGCCAAATTTGAGGGTTTTAAATAGAAGAAAAATAGACATATAATGTAAACTTTATAACACTTATTATTACCAGTATAATTATTTTGAATAATATTAAATGAACAAAAAAATATTATAAAATCTCTATATACGTCTCTCTCACTTGAGATTTTTTTAATTCGGACAAGAGTTTTAAAAACTTTTTTGTAATATTTAACCCTAAATGTGTAGAATCTTTGAATAGTGTAAGGCTCACATTAACATTTAATATTACTTTAAATTCTTTATTGTTTTGTCTATTAATTTGAATAACATAATTAAAAGAAGAAAATGCTAATATGCCTTCTAATTTATACCATTCATTATGCCATATTGATTGTGGTGCCACGTGACTTATTAAAAAAAATTAAAATACAAATATAAAAGGGTAGGAGTAATCTAAGATTTTAATCTTCATATTTTTGTGTTTTCGGGAGTAATTTTGTTTTGAATATATATTTTTAATTTTTTTTAATAAGCCATTTGGCATCACATTATGGTGCTTTATTAAGAGGGCAAAGTAAGTGATATAACTTATGAGACATTGTAGCATTACCCATTCTATTAATTTTATAATAATGCTCGACATAGTCTTAGAATGTGCAAGCCCCTCGCATTTCCTTTAAAAAAGTGAAATCTACCATTAAAAAAATAATTTTTTGTGCATTTTAGATTTATTTACTTGTTTCAAAGAAAGCGCGTGAAGCTTGTACATTCTATTACTGCAAATATAATTTCTCTTTATTTTAATCATAATTATATGATATTATTTGCGTCATATACAAGCAAAATATAATTAAAAATAAAATGAGAGTAGAGTATTAAGTATAACATTTTTAGATATTTATTTAATGTGCGACAAATGTGCATATACTTCTAAGGGAGTTGGGTTCTAGAGACATGCCTCTAAAAAGTTTTCAAACAAACTTCCAAAAAAGGGTGGTTAATTGATCAAAACAATTTTAACATTTAAAAAGAATATAAATTTATTAGAATTGTAGTTTGGATTGTCTTGGCCTCTTAGGTCAACTTTTATATAGAAAATTAAGGCAATACAATAGTCATACTTAAATAATGTGGGATTTACTGTTAAGTCTGCTGGGGTCAGCCCGCAAATGCGGAGGCAGGGTGGACGGAGGCGGGGGGCAAGCTCCTACTTCCACTGCCCACCCCTAGTTTGAATGTTAATTTTATTATAATTTTTATTATATTATTATATAATTCACTGACATCAATTGTTAATGAATACAATATATACATGCCTATTTATCTAAAAATTATATTGAGATAAAATAAAATAAATATCTCAATTATTACAAAATGAAATCAAAATAATAAATCATAGTGATTTGATAATTATTATTTAAAAAAAAAAAAGATAATATCAAATCACGCGGTAAATCTTTTTTCCCTCCCATAAAACAGCATGACATAGACTTTTGTCAATTGACTGATCTTTTAAAAGTAATGTTAGATATAATTTTAGGATGTGCAAGTCTCGCATACTCTTTTTAAAGTAAAAGTAAAGTTTACTATTAAAAAATAATTTTTTTTATGTGAATTCCTAACTTATTCACTTTTTCAAAAAAAAGGTGCATAGCTTATATACAATTTTTCAAAATAGAGAAAATGACAATATATATTAGGGTCCCACCTGGGATAACGAGAAAAAGTATCGAAATATATACCAATATATGTTTTTTATTTTTATTTTTTAAGAAAAATACTATTTGAACTCATAATTTTGACTGATAAAAGTAACCGATTGACTTTTTAAATTTTTTTATTGAATGATTAAGAAAGTGATTATTAGTGAATTAATATTTATTTTTTAAAATATTTAAATATATATATAAAAAATTATTAAAATAAAAGAGAAAAAAAATAAAACAAGTGCATTTGTACTTTTCGGTTAGGTTTTATCAATCTTTCATCGTCCTTTTTTTGATGGTATATTTTTTCAATATTCTTTATTGGTATACAAAGTATTTCCTATAGAGGAGTATTGTTACATACAGTTGTAGAGTATATAAGCGCTACGCAATCATTTTGAAAAATAATAAGGTCTACTATTAAAAAATAATATTTGCAATCGTAAAATGTACAAGTGATGCACAATCTCTTTGAAAAAAATGAGTAAATATGAAATCTATATAAAAAATTAATTAATTTTTTAATAGTAAACCCCTCTCATTTTCAAAAAGATTATATGACGCTTACACATTTCATAATTGTATATAGCTGTTTGGTTGGGTTACACAATTTATACTATTTCATCTTATATAATCATTATAATTTTTCTAAATTCTCATACAAAATATAATAAATAATTAAATTTTTTTAAATTTTAAAATAAAAATAATATTATAAATTTATATTCTAATAATATTTTATTTAACTTTTAATTTCTATTTCATTTATCTTATAACCAAACGAAGTTTTACCATTTCTGTTTGTTACTAAAATAAATCTTTTTCTGTACAGGATGAATCAATCAAGTTGCATTGTATAATCTTGAATTGGATATATGCATATAAATTGGAAAATGATAAGTTTTCAATTAGTTTACAACTAGTTTATTACTCTACTTAAAATGAAGGGTAGTTAAGTAAAATTGAAATTATCTTTTAATAAAGTGTAATGATTATATTGATTGATTTAAAATGAATGGTAAACTAGTGCACTCCTAATAGATTTTTTATCCTATCCTTTAAAAAGATTACCAAAACTCACTTTTTCTATTTTATATATTGACTTTTACAATATGTCATCCCAACTTATCTATTTTTTCTCTATATCATTTAAATATTTTTTTTATTCTTTTTAAATATTTCATTTGTACCAATAAATTTACAATATCCATATATTTTTTATATTTGTAATTTATTTTTATATACAATGTAAAATAATTTAGTCTTATACACGTAAAACAAAAATATATAAACCAAATAAAAATTAAAAATAAAATCAAAATATGAAAAAGTTGGTTTAAAAATATTTCCAATATATTTTTTAGAAGAAAATGAAATATATGTGTTTTAAATTATGAATAATAAAAAGAATTTGCTTACATGATAAAAATTTAAGTAAAAGAAAATGCAGGAGTAAATGAAAGATTAATAAAAAAAAAATAAAAATTACATGATGAACAGTACCTACTGCATGTAACGGGTTAGGGCACTCCCAATGGCTTATTTATCTTGTTTTTTAAAATACATCACTAAAATTTACTTTTTCTACTTTACATATTGACTTTTACAATACGTCATACATCAACTTATTTATTTTTTCTTTATATCATTTGAATGTTATACTTTTTAATCTTTTTTATTTATTTCAAATATTATATTCTCTACATAGCGTAGATTTTAAATATTTCTCTATACGTCATATATTTTGATATTTGAAAAAAAAAGTAAAACGATAAAAAAATACATGCCTTTATTATTAATAGTATCAAAACTTCTGCATGCATAAAAGTCAAATGAACTATAAATAGAGTGCTAGAAAGTAAATGAGAGATAAGAGAGTGGGGTTTGTGCAAAAGTGATAAAATGATTAAAATGAAAATAAGATAAAAAGGAAAGAGGAGAAGATGAGAGAGAAATAATAAAAAATTATTTGGATGAATGAATAGTTACTTCTACATGTAGAAGATTTATACTAAATAAATGTAAAATAGAAATAGAATAGATGATCAAATAGAAGGAATTTTTAGCTATCTTTTTTTATATTTTAAAAAAAATTATATTTTACAAAAATCATTAAGAGTGCTTGCTATAACAAATTGTGTTTTATAATTTCTTTTATATAATGGGATGGAATTTCTTTTTAGAATAATTTATATTTTTTGTATAATAAAAAAAGTGAAGTTATAAGTGTATCATTTTGCAAATAAATTACAGATATTCCTCTTTCAGTTTCAGTCAAGATCCGGAGCAGCGCATCGTGCGGCTCGAAACACGTACGAAATGATAAAGATCGGAGACGAAGAAGAAGTAGAAAAGTCGTCTGTCGTATGGCTGGCTCTTTCTCTCGTCTCTATGATTAGCTGATGTGGCAGACAAATTTGCAGGACACCACGTCACATAAAAGGTCATTGTCCAGACATATTTGTGTTCCAGCCTGATTAACTGCATACGTGTCCTTAATTCCCGTTCAAGCACCTAAATAACGGGACAATTATTGCCTAATATTCTTATACACTGCTATTACGTTTTCAACGTGACCCAACAGTAGAATGAGACGTGCATTCCGCATGCCAAGATGTTTGGTCGAAATGGGATAAAGCCAAAATAAGCAGGCGTGAAGGACATTATTTGTGTGTATATATACATAGAAAGAAAAATTCTAAATAATCTGAAGAAGAAACTACGTTTAGGATTCCTAGGCATTTTGGACCTTTGGTCGTCAAGACGCCATGTCAAACGTGGAATAGATGTTTTTTTTTTCAATTGTTTAATCAAATCATATAAATATATATATATATATATATATATATATAGAAAGGCAAATACTCTAATTATAGAGTGATTACATAAAAATAATTTATAAACTATTATACACTTATTATTACCAGTATAATTATTTTGAATAATATTAACTGAACAAAAAAATATTATAAAATCTCTATATACGTCTCTCTCACTTGAGAGTTTTTAAATTCGGACAAGAGTTTTAAAAACTTTTTTGTAATATCTAACCCTATCTGTGTAGAATCTTTGAATAGTATAAGCCTCACATTAACATTTAATATTACCTTAAATTATTTATTATTTATTTCTATTAAATTGAATAACATAATTAAAAGAAGAAAATGCTACTATCTCTCATAATTTATACCATCATTATGACATCTTGATTCTGGTGCCATGTGATTTATTAAAAAAATACTAAAACACAAATATAAAAAGATAGGAGGAATTTAAGATTTTAATCTTCATATTTTTTGTGTTTTAGGGAGTAATTTTGTTTTGAATATATATTTTTAAAATCTTTTTAATATGCCACTTGGCACCACATTGAATATAGTGTCATATTAAGAGGGTAAGGTGAGTAGTATAAATTAGATGGCATAGTAGCATTACCCATTCTATTAATTTTATAATAATACTAGATACAATGTTAGAATATACAAATCCCGTGCATTCTCTTCGAAAAAAGTAAGATCTATTATTAAAAAATTAATTTTTCTAGGTATATTTGAGATTTATCCACTTGTTTCAAAAAGACTATGTGAAGCTTGTACATTCTATTAGTGTAAATATAATTTCTCATTATTTTAATTGTAATTATATGATATTATTTTCGCAAAATACAAGCAAAATACAATTAAAAATAAAATGAGAGTAGAGTATTAAGTATAAATTTTTTAGATATTTATTTAATGTAGGACAAATAATTGGGTTCTAGAGACGTGCCTCTAAAAAGTTTTCAAACAGACTAATTCCAAAAAGGGTGGCTGATTGATCAAAACAACCTTAACATCTTGATTCTTAACATATGTTTTTTTTAGTTTACCATTTCAATTCTCAACATTGTTGAAGAAAAAGGGAGGCAATTATTTCATGAATGAATATGATAAGAGTGGTTGATGTGTTCCCTTTATTTATTTTTTAAATGATTAACGAGTCAAAGTTTAATCAGGAATGCAACTTATTGATGCATTGAAACGAAAAAGGAAGAATGGAAAAAATAAAAAGAAAAGAAAGGTAAGTATGCAAGACTTCAAGGAAGTCCCATCCAATGATCAAAGTTACTTGTATCATAAAATGTTAAAAGTATGGTTAATCAATGATAAATTGTGCGTGAATACACTTCATATTCGTTTATATACGAGAGTTTCCCGTTAGAATTCTCTGTTTTGACACTTGTCATCTTTATATTTGACTATGTTTTAGACTTTAGGAGGCAAATAAGTGCATAACTTGTCATTTTCTTAGGTATTCCTTGAGATGAAATTTTAAAATGAAAAATTATACTTATCATTCTTACGCTACATATCCTACATAATTTTTTATTTTTTTTTTTACTAAATATGTGGTATATAGATTATAAGTAAAAGAATTCAATTAATTTAGGAAGAATAAAATAAAAAATAATTTAAAAAATAAAAATAAGTGTAGTGTATGGGGATGATGAGTAGTAAAACTCTTTTAAAATATTATTGATCTAAACTTGGTGTAGACCTATTCCTTGCACGCTCTAAATAAGGAGTTGAGAGAATTAGGAGAAAAAAACACATACTTAAAAGAAAAATACTACTATACCACTTAATTTATATTACTCATTATGTCTCATTTATGTGTCTTTATAATGTGGTGCCACGTTAAAAAAATCTAAAACACAAACGTAAAAAGGTAGAAGAGATCATAAGCTATTTTGTTTTGAATATATATTTTTTCAATAAGCCACATGGCATGGGCCGGTGTCACATCAATAGATCAAAGTGAGTAGTATAAATTAGGAGTATGGGTAATGATATCCTTGCAACCAGTTCATTACTCTTTTACTACTTATACTACATTTGAAATTTTTTTATTTTTTTTATCATTTTATTTTAAGTATTTTTTTAACATCCTTAATCATTAAGAAAAAATTAAAAAATATATATAATTTTACTAATAGTCACTCCTTTAACTATTAAGTAAAATAAAAAATTAAATATAAATAAATAATAAATAAATAATAAAAGAGTAGTAATCCAATCATTTTCTCAAGTATAATAACATTACCCTATTTGAAAAGTTTGGCCTGTTTGTAACGAGTTTAAGAAATAGCAAGCCTGGCCCATTTTAGTTGGTTGGATGCAAAAACCCGCCAAATCCGTCCAATTAGCAACTGCCCTCCCTGCTTGCAGGAGGTTTTGGCGCCCAAATTGGAATTTGGACTCATTTTTGTTGTGATTTGGGTTTCATCGGAGGTCCTGCCTCTTCATCTACTACTTTCCGGCAGTGATGGCTCAGTCCTCCATTCAACTCGAGCAAAATCAGTGCCCCGATTTCCTTGGGCTCGAGAGGCAACAAGTGCTGCGCGTACTCTGCCCTCTTACAATTCTAGGAACAGTCTAGACTCTAGTGTCAGTCTTGCTCCTTTCCGTGGATCTACACGTGGAAATTCTTCTTCCCGCAATCCCAACAACCTCTGGTGCCAATTATGTGAGAAGCCTGGACATACCGCCTCGAGATGCTTCAAGAGGTTTGATCCGAACTTTTTAACACCACCACCTCGCACAAATGCTCAAGCCAATCTCTCTACAAATCCAAACCAGACATCTGGTGATCAAGAGTGGCATGCTGATACTGGAGCAACTCATCACTTGACCAACAATTTCAACAATCTCAACATTCGTGGTGAAGAGTATGTGGGTACTGATCAAATCCAAGTTAGTGATGGTTCAAGTTTGCATATTACTCACACTGGCACTACTATTTTGCCTTCACATTCTAAATCCTTTGTTCTAGATCAAATTCTTGTTGTTCCTCAAATTACTAAAAATCTTATATCTGTTCAAAAATTTACTCGAGATAATTTTATTTATTTTGAGTTCCATAACAATTTTTTTCTGATCAAGGATTACTCGGGGAACATCCTACATAAAGGCCATAGTAAAGATGGACTATATTGCTTCTCCAAGCCTCTTTAGCAAGCTATCTCTTCTGCATTCGTTGGTGTCCGCGTTTCTTTTTCTAATTGGCATCGTCGTTTTGGGCATGCCTCTTTTCGTACTGTTAATCACATTTTGAAATCTAATAATCTTCCTGTTGGTTTGAATAATAAAAGATCTGTTTGTCCTGATTGTGAGTTAGCCAAAAGCCATAATTTACCTTTTTCGGCCTCTCTTCATCGTGCAAATCAACCTTTAGAATTGATTTATTCTGATGTCTGGGAGCCTAGTTCTGTTATTTCCACTCATGGATCTCGATATTATGTCTGTTTTTTGGATGATCACACTAAATTTATTTAACTTTTTCCCTTAAAAAATAAATCTGACGTTGAGACCATTTTTTTCCAATTTCAAGCATATGTTGAACGCCATTTTGACAAAAAAAATTAAAGCCATCCAAACTGATTGGAGTGGTGAATTTAGACGTTTACATAATTATTTTAAAACATGTGGCATTCAACACTGTTTAGCATGTCCTTATACGCATGAACAAATGGGCTCTGTTGAACGACGTCATCGTCAGATAGTTGAAATGGGTCTGGCTTTGCTAGCTCATTCCAATCTACCTAAGCCTTATTGGGAAGATGCTTTTCAAACAGCAACTTATATAATTAATAGGTTGCCCACAAAAATTTTACAACAACAATCTACTTTCGAAAAGGCTTACAATAAAAAACCTGATTATACATTCATGCGCACTTTCGGATGTCCATGTTGGCCTAATTTGCGACCTTTTAACAGACATAAAATTGATTTCCGCTCTGAAACTTGTATTTTTATTGGCTATAGCCTCTCACATCAAGGCTACAGATGTTTAGATTTATCCACAGGAAAAATCTTTGTGTCACGCCATGTTATCTTTGATGAATCTTATTTTCCTTATCAGACTCATGACACCACTCCACCCATTGCTCCAAACACGGCCTCTTTACCCATAACATTACACTCCCCACAACCACATACACTTTCTTTGCATGCAGGTGAACTATTATGTGATCGTGCAACCACACAACAAGATTTTGATCAGCATTCACATACTCCTCTCAACACGAATAGAGTCCAATCAAGCGATGTGCAGGCTCTAGATCCGCATCCTACTTCCGAAGCACTAGATGTCCCCGCTAATCTCTGCCAAACTCCTATTAGCCCACCCACTCGTACTGCACCTTTCTCTCCACCACGCCGCATGTTGACTTGATCACAAACGCATTCATTAAAACCGAAGATTCCATTCGTGGGCATGATCAAATATCCGCTGCCAAGAGCACTTCTTGCTGAGTCTAGCTCCATCACCGAGCCATCTTGCTTCACGGAGGCTTCAAAAGTTGCTGTCTGGAAGGAGGCCATGAACACAGAGTTCAATGCTTTAATATCTTACGGTACGTGGGATTTTGTACCAGCACAAAACTCTTATAATCTTGTTGGCAATAAGTGGGTATACCGAATTAAACGTCGTGCGGATGGAAGCATAGAACGATATAAAGCCCGGCTAGTAGCCAAGGGCCATCATCAGCAAGAAGGTATCGACTTTACCGATACTTTTAGCCCCGTCATCAAGCCAACTACGATTCGACTCGTGCTTTCACTTGCTGTCACTCATCAATGGCCTATTCGTCAGTTAGACATTCAAAATGCCTTCCTCCATGGCATTCTTAAGGAAGAAGTATATATGCAGCAACCACAGGGCTTCATTCATCCGGATTTTCCGGATCATGTGTGTCGACTTAAAAAAAGCCTATATGGTCTTCGCCAAGTACCAAGAGCTTGGTTTTCTCGTCTCACAGAAAAATTACAATCTTATGGTTTTCATGGATCGAAAGCAGATACCTCTTTGTACACTTTTCGTGATGGTGAGTTGCATTTGCTTGTGTTGATATATGTTGACGATATTATCGTTACAGGTTCGAATTCAGGGGCTATTACTAGACTTATTACTCGGCTATCCCTTGATTTTCCAGTTAAAGATCTCGGCACCTTATCCTTTTTTCTTGGAGTGGAAACTATTCAAGATGGCAATGATCTTATTCTCACTCAACGAAAATATATAGCTGATCTTTTATGCAAAGTAAAGCTTGATAAAATTAAACCGTGTGCAACACCAATGTCTACAACTTGCAAACTTTCGAAATATGAGAGCTGTGAATTTGAAGATCCACATTTGTACCGAAGCACGGTTGGTGCTCTCCATTATCTGGGTTTTACATGGCCGGACATAGCCTTTAGTGTGCATCGTGTCAGTAAGTTTATGCATCAGCCTCGGGTTCCACATTGGCAAGCCGTGAAAAGGATCCTCTGATACTTGAAAGATACAATTTCATATGGCCTGCGGATTAGGAATCAATCTGATCGCTCTCTTCATGGCTATAGTGATGTAGATTGGGCGGGGGATAACGATGATCGTCGTAGTGTTGGTGCCTATTGTATTTTTCATGGCAAAAATCTCATCTCTTGGAGCTGCAAACAGCAGCAGACAGTGGCTTGGAGTAGTACTGAATCAGAATACAAATCATTATCCAACACGGCAGCAGAAATCCAATGGCTTCAGTCATTATTGTCCACTATATTTTTTTCCATTACCTAAATGCCCAACAATCTAGTGTGACAATATAGGAGCAACATATTTGTCTTCAAATCCCGTTTTCCATGCACGCACAAAACATATTGAAATTGATTTTCACTATGTTCGTGATCAAGTTCTCCAAAATAAGCTTCAAGTGTCCTTTTTATCTACACGAGATCAATTAGCAGATTTACTAACGAAACCGTTGGCTACTGCTCGATTTCATCTATTAAGAAGCAACCTTCAGGTGCATGACCTGCCCCTTTGGTTGAGGGGGCGTATTGGAACACTTCAAACTTCCGAAGATAAAGCAACTGAAGATCATGAAGATAAAGTTGTTAGCCGAGTATCATGCAGCAGCAGAGGAGCAACGTGATTCCCGAGTATCATGCAGCAGCAGAGGAGCAACGTGATTCTGGGCAATTTTTAAAATCTTTCAAATTTGAATTATCGTACAAACAGAAGAAGAGCAACGGCAACGTCATTCTAGCAATTTTAAATTTGAATTGTATTCTTTTGAAAACCTGCAACACGTGCGGGTTGTTATACAATCTGTATTATTTATAGTTTACAATGAACAAATGAAAAGCAGAGCAAGAAATTCTTTTCAGCCTATCTATTGTTTAACTTTACAGCCTGCTATCTTGTAATTGTTCAGTAGCGGATGTTGCCAGTTTGGTTTAAGAGACGTTAGTTAAACTCGTTATAATTACAAAAATGACAGTAAATATCACATTCTCAAAAGGAATGATAGTTTTCCGAAGTTGCCATATTCTGTGTATTTCATGGATTTTGACTCGTTCGCTTTCTAATTACATTTAGTTTGTAATTTAGGAGTGTGGCATATATATATCGAACAGTTCAATGCTCCATTTTTAGATGCCGACCACAATTCTCTGTTGCAGGCAGTTTTTCATGCCCTTGACAATCCTATTGGTTCCTAATCAACAACTTTTGAACCTATCCATATATAATTACTTGTTCTGTTCGTCCATATAGTTTCTATTATAGTTTTCCTTGCACGCTCCTAGATATGTGAGCCGATTTTATTTTATGTCGTTTCATTGTTCAAAGTATGCAATTCCATCTAGGATACCAGTTGACCAACCTTTGTTCTAGCAATGGCAGAGAAAGTCTGTAGGCATTTCATGGTCCTCCACTAATTTAAGTCATGCTGCTTGTGAGTAACTCTATGCATATTAGCTAACCAACTTGGTGACAAACAAGTATTTATATCTGTTTTACTGAAAGTGTTCAATTCAGGGACTAAATTTCAGTATCAAACTTGAATGAAGTGGTATGTTGCACATGAAAGCAGCGAATGTTTTTTCTTAATTAACATTTTTGGAAAATCAAGTTTGTCTTCATATATATCATTGCTAATCTTGGCATCTTGTATTAACCAAGAACGGATTAATGTGTTTATTAATTTGTCCCTCTGACCTACCCCTTTGATGCTATATTATCATTATGATATGCTGTGATGAAGTTAGCAGCTAAATTAAGTGATAGGATAAGACTTATAAATAAAAAAATAAAAAACTAAGTGATAGGATGAGGGACTTGTCACATAAATGGGCTCCTCTAATACATAGAAGACTTCTGCTTTGACAAGAGGGATAGGTACATGTCAAAAAGGTGTTTGCTGAATATTAAGTCTACAACCCCCACTAGTTCTGTCAATGGTACTAACATGGTTATGTTGTTCCTCATATATTTGTGTTATGAAGCAGTAATGGTAAAGAGAAAGTCCATCTTAATTATGAGAAGGCTTTGAACATACTAACGTGGCGTGGTTAGTTAAATCTGTTTGTGACATCGTATATTTCCTCCACATTCTTGTTCATAGAGTTGATAATTAATATACGTCTAGTGTAATTATCAAAAAAATATATATATATAGGTCTAGTGTCTTGGCATTCTTTAGAAGAAAAAGATAAAATAATGATGTGAAGAATTTCAATAAAAACATCTTTCTAGCTTCTGCTCCAATTTCAGTATTTTAAGAACCATTACAAAATTAGTTTTATTTATTATAGATCTTCATTGGTGCTTGTTAGAATTTGGGGGTAACTTTTCATTGTTCCAAGCCAAATCAGGTGGGATTTTTTTTTTTCTTTACAATGACTGTCTGTGGTTTCAAACTGAATATATATCATGGGAAATCTTTTTTGTGAGGCAAACTAGACCGGTCACTGAATTTAAAAAGTCAAGAAATTGACTTATCTTCTGTGTTCATCCATGCCTACCTCATTTTACGGGGTTGAGTGTCCAAGATAGAAGCATGAGAAAAGTTCCTTCAGTCTAACTTTGATGCTGGTTCGAAAGACACTGGTGTCAAGCTTAACATTTGCCTATAATCATTCCAACATTTCATATGCCTTGTTCTGCAAGATAAGAATTTGAATGCGCTTCATTCTGTGTTAAGCAGGTACTTGTCGAGGATATGAAGCAAAGATTGATCGGATGTAAGGGTCGCTGAACCAGGGTTTGAATGTTCAAACTATTCAGGCGTACGTCTGGGCTAGGCTCAAGTTCCCATGGCAATCGATAGAAAGAAAGAAAGAAAAAGAAGCAAAAGTATTTACACATTAAGATGAGAAGAGTTGTGAATAGTAATGAAAAAGTAATGAGAAAGAAAAAGAATCAAAAGTATTTACACATTATACATGGACCAGGGTATAATGGACCATGGACCATTATACATGGACCACGGGAACCTTTGGATTAAATTTTTGAAAAGTTATCATTTTTAAACTTCTAACGCCATTATTTTATATAATGTGGCAGTTCCTTCATTTTCTAGGTTGCTATGGAATATTTTTCAGTTCGACTTCCATTTAAAGATGATTTCTATTATCATCAATCAAGTGTCAATCGTATCTGTCACCCATGAAAACAGAAGTTTAGCACATTTGCTTTAAGATTATTTGTATCTGTTTTAAAAGGAGTTTGCTTGGAGTTGAGAAAGAGCATCCACTAACTATAATGATATTATGTTGTGTTGGGCACATTATTAAGCTTTATAAAGAAGATATATCAAGATCTAAGTTCAGATGGCGTCAATAGTACTGACTTAAATCATACGGATTATAGAGGCTGGCCCACAGGAGTTGGATGGACCTCAAGTACATTGACAACCTGCAAGCAGTTATCAGTCTTTCAAAAGTTCAGGCTATCTGCTCTATCACTGATGTGAATATGGCTTCACCAATGGTTTTTTAGTTGTGGTCTACTTTTGCGTGGTGTTTCAATGAACTATGAAGACATCCCAAACGGAGTTCATGTTACAGGGAATGCAAAATTATTTTAAACGTCTTCTATTGTCTGCATTTGATCCCCTGAAATATTTCCTTGCGACTCTCAGTTTATTGTATGACTGTGTTGGTTCCCAACTGCTTAAATATATGGATAACAATGGCCAAACGTCTGAAGCACTTTTTGGATGATGCTAAGGAACTTTCACTATCTAGGGTGGAGTCTAGCAGCGCTGGTTTTATTGCCATATGCTATCTCTTATTCTACCCATTTGCTGTATGCCCTTAAACCCAATTCAACCTCAATCATTAGTGGCTCCTTGTAAAAGAGTCATGTTTCACCGCAGGGAAAGCTTGAGCTTGGGCATGTTATTGAAGTCTGGAGGGTACTGCTTGGGTTCTCTAAAAACCTCACCGAATCAGTGTTCTATGAATATTTTGCTTGTGGATTTGAGTCACAAGGATCTGATTCTTGATCTCCTTCCTTTGCTTGGTGAAGTTGTATCTTTCCTGGAAGATGTCTGTACTCAGAAGTAGTTTCAGATGAAAGTAGATACATATATTGTGGCGATCATAATATATCCTTTGCTTGGCGATGGTGTGATAGGTTTCCTGGAAGATGTCTGTACTTCAGAAGTAGTTTCCAGACGAAAGTAGATACAGATATGGTGGCGATCATGTAATAACTACTGCCACGAACAGTAGCTGCCAGGTATGTGCAAAGATTGCTTGTTAGATCTACAAACCTTTATGGAGCTATGGTTGGGTGTTGAGGCACCATTTTATTGCAGGTTGGCAGGGTACCAATTCTGGATTGGGATTCCTCACGGATCCCATCATTTCATTCAGAGAGTTTTGGACAGTGAGTATAACAAACCAATTCAATTTTATAGTATACCATAAGCTGTTAGTCTAACATTGAATCCTTCCTCACTTTCCAAAGGACAGGAATAGGTTTCAATTTTATAAAATCTAAATACTTATTCCAAATTGATAACAACAATTAGGACATCATCGGTTACCACTAAAATTGTGATGGTTTTGAGAGGGAAGTTCATTTCCCACCTTGGGCCGGATAGGGTTGATTCCCCTTAGGGCCCAAGCTGGCCAATGGAAAGACTGGCACAGAAGCAACGAAGGAAGGAGGGCCGAACCGAGCCCGAGAAGGCCCATCAGATATGGTGACTGATCCCGTCACCTACTTGAGCCACAACCCATATTGCCGAACAATAAACATGCCGCATTAAATGGTCAAAAGAACCAGTACGCAAGGTTAGAGCTTGATGTCCACTCATCACTCATGTAACCACAACGGTGTGCACATATCCCCTCACCTGCAATAAGGGACAAACTAAGAAGAGGAAGCGCGACCCACATATAATATGGCAAGGCAATGGCTGACATTGCTGAGAGGGACTCTGCCACTAGTACAACACTCAGCACACCTTTGCACGATCTGCTAGCAGTGGGCGCGGACCACTGTGACCAGACATAAAAGCACGTCCTGGGCTCAAGTAAAGGGATTTGAACATTTTCTCTCAGCGTTCTCCATACAAAAAGACTATTCTAAAATAGGCATTAGAGGTGTCCCTCGCTGAGTCGCTACCCCGAGCCCTCATCTCAGTGAATCTTGCAGGTCTTTGAGAGAAACTGCTGAGTTGCCTAGATTACGAAACACTACATCAATAGGTTTTGTTTCTAAGGGTCTTTTCCATTGACCACCCTTGCTCATGTTTCATCGCGAAGATATTTGTGGTTATTATGGATGAATATAGCGACAGACCACCTAACTGCTTTTGTCATGACAAGGCAACTCAATATCTGGTTTCTTACCTTCGTGCTAGTCATTCCATATGTGATTTCACTATGGTTTCTGACTTTGTCATGAAGTTCAGGATACGGTCTGGCATACTTTGTCACTTGTATTCACACGAAGCAAGATGTTTTTTTTTTTTCCTGAACGAAGCAAGATGGTCTTGTTTATTGAGGTACAGCACCTACCATAATTCTTTTGCCTAGTGTCCTCCACCCTCCCAGAAAAGTACTTTACGTACACAAGAAGTGTATCTTAAAACATTTATTCCTCATTTATAATGTCTAAAATACTTATAAAGACAATAATAAATGCTGTAAGATCCATTTTATATGTCCATCTCTCTTTTATTCAGGACTCATTTTATATGTTCCTGTCTCAAACTCTAGACATTAGAATTTTGGAATCTTGGTTATAAGCAGAATTTATAAACTTTTCATCTATTTGTTTGCGGATGATATCCTGTCTGCTAAAGTAGCAATTAAACTTTTTATGTATGCAGATAATAATCTTGTCCACTGCTCCAATGGCCACGCGGCCATCACATATAGAGTTGCGGGATGAAAGCACCAAACATTAACTGCAACTGTGGTGAGTCGAAATCTTTTTACTGTTTACGAAGTAGTCAGACGAGTTAATAAGGTTTCTTCAGCGTACTTCTTGCGCATTTTATTAAAATAATTAGTCAAAATAATTATTTTATATTAAAAAAATAACACAATAAACCACATTAATAAAATACATAAATAATATATAAAAAGTGAGTGCACGTAACTTTTTTTTTATCCAAAAACCCAACCATTAGAGTTTTCATTCCTTTCTGCCTTCTTACCGACACAAGTCTAGCAAAGCCCACAGCATCTTAAGAATACTACGGATTGAATAATCTTTCGTAACCTCCTATTTGATACTCTACTTTTTTTTTAATTTTTTTTTATCAATATTTTTATTGAATAGTGAATAAAAAATCTGAAATATTTTAAAAAAATAATTCAATTTTTTTTTTAAAAATATTAAAAAATATTAAAAAATATGAAATGTTGAGTGTGAGTGAATAATAGGAGGTTGTGTAGCAAATCTCTGTCGAATGGAATTCTCTTCATTTTGATAATTATATTTAAAAATAATAAATTAATGACATTAATAATTAAAATAATCAAATTTCCATCTTATTCTCATCATCCTATAATATGATATTAGATGATTAGAGATTATTTATTATATTTTATTTATAAATTTATCATTTAATATCACATTATTTTATGATAAAAATAATTATAAAAAAATATATTTTTCATCGTATATTTTGTGTACATGGAAGTATCGGTAGCACATGAAAGAGGGAACTCTTCTTGTTGGGTTGGATGTGGGTCCCACAAATAATGCACATTTAAATTTTAAAGTGATCTTTTAGCCTCTAAAGTCAACCGATATTAATCGGATTACACGCAAGCCCCTGATCATATGATATATATTCCTTTTTGTTTCGCTTTCACAACCACTTTCACTTGCTGAAGCTTTGCTTGTAGGGCATGATATAACAAGATTATCCAATTGAAACTTTCGATCAATGATCGAAAAGACTTTTGTCTCGTACGGTTAAATGTGCTCAAGTGCCTAAACTAATGTGCTCCCATCTTCCCGTCTCGACCGTCCGATGCAAAAGCCAGACAGTTTATATGATTGGATGTCTTCTGCATGCCCACCAACTGATGGGTCCTATACCCTCCCCTTAAATCCACGCATTTCATAAACAAATGTATTTATTTTAAGATATCTTTTTTATGTACTTTATCAGAATTGACTACGTTAAATTTTTAATATAAAATAATTTTTTTAATTAATCACGTTAATAAAATATATAAAAATAATTATATATAGCATAACTTTTTCATAAATTATTTTTGTTACTTATTATTTTTATACATTATATTTTTTTTAATTTTAATTTTTTTAATGATTAAATTATTTTATTTATCATTTATATATCACATATTTAATAAGAGAATAAAAATTAAAAAATTTATATAATATGTGATGTGATAATGATTAATATAATTTTTCTTCATAAATATATATGAATTAATAAATAAAGCTATTAAAGCTAGCGATTGCTTCGGTGGAAGAAAGAAACAAGTGACGTGGCAGGTATGCGTGTTGCGCACTCCGTATGTTGTTACTGTGGTACTTGCTTGCGAACAAAGCTTGTGTTTTGCTGCACTAGAAAGTCACGTATATGCGGTTCTACTCGGGACACATTTCATAAAAATTTGTTTATCATCTTTTATATAATATATTAATATATAATTTTTTATTATTTTATTTAAACACATACATATATTTTTAT